>CM066250.1:11567978-11945478 GCA_033675135.1 Frankliniella intonsa
CACGTGACGGAGTGGTCGTCCGAGGGTCAGCAAAGCGTTCCCAGCGCCCTGCTGCTGCTGCTCGAAAATTTGCCGACGACTTTTCCATTTTTAACGAAACTCAAGGTTAAATTTGAAACTTTATTGTGCGTCGCGCGTCTTATTTTTGTGTGTGTGTGTGTGCCTTTTATGATTTTTTTTTTTTTGTGACCGCTTAGCGGCGCCTGTTTTCACTTTTCTCCCGAACCCTCTTGCGCCCCTAGCAGAGGGCGTCCGGCGCTCGTTAAAACGTGTCCCGCCCCGGCGCGGCCAGCGCGGCGTCCGCTCTGATTGGTTCGTTGTTGAAAAACTCATACGCTGATTGGACGCGGGCGACGTGACTTTTGGGCGGTCTCGTTTAATTTGACCTAATCGCGCTGGGGTAGGCTGGCTGGCGCTGCGGGGCGGGGTGGGGCGGGGCGGGGCGGGGGGGGCGGGGCGGGGCGGGGCGGGGCGGGGCGGGGCGGGCCTGGGGCTGACCGGTCAGCCCAGGCTGGCAGGCGGGGCGGGGCGGGGTGGTCATGCCAGCAGGACCTCTCCTCTCCTCCCCGGCTGGCAGGTCGATGAGTTGCTGAAAGGTCATTTGGACGCGCTCAGCTCGCCGAACAGAACGGCGGCAGGGAAAGCCCTTCCCGATGCCCCCGGCCCCGCCCCGCCCCGCCCCGCCCCGCCCCGCCCCGCCCCGCCCCGCCCCGCCGCGCCCTCCAAGGATCGTCTTACTGCTAACGAGCTCAGCGGCGCTCTCCCGTTTCAGTAGAGTATAATAGGGGCTCCGCGGGCCTGGGCGGCAGAAAGATGGAAATGCGCGCGGGATTATTACGTTTTTGCCTTGTTGTGTGATAATTTTATTAAAATTCTAAGTGACGCGCGCGTTTTTAAAGCGGTCGCTTCGCTTCCGGCGCGGTGTGGCTGCAATACAAGGGATCTTGAGTTACTGTGTACGCTTGCTGGCGCGCCGCCATGCTTTTATGACCCCCTCCCCCCTCTCTCGCTCCACCTTCCCTCCCTCTCCTCCTCCTCCTCCCTCCTCCTCCCTCCTCCCTCTCCCTCCTCCGGACCGTGTGACGCGGAATGGACCTGAGCGTGTGTCAATATACCGCTGCTATTATTATTTCTTTTAAGTGGCACTTCCCTCCCGCCGCTGCAACGGTGGCGCTGCGCTGCCCCGCGGGAAATGTGAGCGCGAGAGATAGGGTGTGTTTGTGTGTGTGTGTGAGAGAGAGAGAGAGAGAGAGAGAGAGAGAGAGAGAGAGAGAGAGAGAGAGAGAGAGAGAGGGAGGGAGGGAGGGACGGAAGGGGTGAGGGCTGTCGGGGGGTTGGTCCAGCACCGCCGCCATATAACCGCTCCTAACAGCTCTTTCATTTTTGTTTCAATTTCGGACATTGCATTTCCGTTAATGCATTTCATATTAATCGACTTTCTAGTTCATTTTCTTTTTTTTAATCTGAAAGTGGTGTATGCCCGACTGCCGACTATGGCTTGGTTGTTGTAGGCTGCATTATTTTTCCCGGGCCACACGTATATTTCTCCAGCGTAGCGTGACCGCCGCGGGGATGGTGCGGCGCGGCCGGGTCGGCCCAGTCTGCGGGAGATTCACGGTCATCGCCGAGGAAAATAGTGCGTCTCACGCGACAGCCGTTTCTGCCAGACATAATTACCGCCATTATTCTAAAACTTAGGGGAAGGGGAACATTGTTTTAAGATTTTTTTCTTATTTTCAGTCCACCTTTATTTTTTCCCTCCGGCGGCCAGCAATACACACGGCCAGGCCAGTCTGTTTCTCTCTGGCGGTGTATTGTGGTGCAGTTTCCGAACGCCCGCACCCCGCGCGCCGCCCCCCGCCCCGCCACCCCACGCCACGCCACGCCACGCCGCAGCGCTGAAAGTAGAGCAGCCCGTGGTATTAATTACGATGGCCTGATGGTCTGGGCTGCTCTTTAGAAGGGATCGGCGTTCAACGTGGGGCGGCGTGCGGTAGGGGTGAGGGCGGGTCAGGGACAGGGCGGGGGAAAGGTCGGTAACGAGCCGCACCACCCTCGCTAGCCTCGCGCGGGGGCGCAGCGGCGCGCAACCGGGGGTAATCATGCGCTCAACCGCAATGTGAATGAGTGAACACGCAGCTTTTCAAGGCCCGGTATATCGGTATTGGTGAAAGGGGTTCTACTTGTGTGATCCCCGCTCAATGCAGTCACCGACCCACCGATTACAACCCCGCCCTCCCTCCACCCCCCACCTCTCACCCCGCCCGCGGCCCCTACCAAAACAGCAGGCCAATAACACCTACCTCGCCCCGCCGGCACAGATCTCTCTCTCGCACCCACTCACTTTTTCTCTCTCTCTCCTCCCTTTCTCCTACCTTTCTCGTCCCTCTCTACTCCCTCCCTCTCCGCCCTCTCTCCACCGCTCTCTCTCTCTCTCTCTCTCTCTCTCTCTCTCTCTCTCTCTCTCTCTCTCTCTCTCTCTCAGCGTATGAGCGAGTCAGCGCGGTGCAGGTCGGCGGTTAGCCTTGAGGGATGTGCATGTATGTGGGCGAGGCCTGGCAGAGAGAGGGGGGGGGGGAGCCTTCTGCGGTAGGAGAGGTTCGCCCGCCTAACGAGAATCTCCCGTGCAGCTGGCCGAGGTGGTGGGCTGTGCGTCGTGTTCTGTTCTGCCTGACGGGCAGCAGCCCCGGGAGCTCCGGGTGCTGGACGGAGACACAGCCGACAGTACCTGCTGCCGGAGCCCCGCTGTCAGCCGGGGCCGGGCGGGGCGGGCACGCAGGTTACCGCCGACATCAGGGAGTGCCTGTGGAAGTCAAGGCGGCGGCTCCGGGGCCCGGCGGCGGCCTGGCCAGGATGGTGTGGTGGGCTGGGTAAAAGCAGGCCATGGCAGGGGTTGAGGGAGCGAGGGAGGAGGGGGAGGGGGGCGCAAGCCATTAGGCATGAAACCGATCCATCCCGGTCCCGTCCCGCTCCTGGCCTACGCTCAGCGCTGCTTGTGTGCGCCGCTGCCGCTCAAGATGGTCCTGATGGCGGCCAGTGAATTAATGCCTTTGCACTGCTCTCTCTCTCTCTCTCTCTCTCTCTCTCTCTCTCTCTCTCTCTCTCTCTCTCTCTCTCTCTCTCTCTCTCGCAGTATAACGTGACACGATCCACATTCAGTCGAATGTGACGTCAGGTTCGGCGAATAACAGTGCGACAGGCGTTCAGTGTGGGTGTGGGCGTCAGCCGAGACGAGAAGGGGAGGCGACGGCAAACAAGTTGATGTCTCCTTTGATGACGAGAGGAGCGGTGAGGCTGCAGGCCCCGCCCCGCCCCGCCCCGCCCCGCCCCGCCACGCCCCGTGCGCTGGCAGCAGTCGTTGTGCACCACCTCCCCTCCGCTTCACCCCCGCACCGCCCGCCTCACCTCGGCGCGCAGTCAGCAAGCCGCTTCGGAGAAATCTCTCGTGTACAGAAGTAGCAGGAAGAACATGGTCGTGAATTGCGCGGTGCGAGCGGCTCGGGAGCTATCACCATGGTTTGCCCGATGATAGAGATGCTTTTTTTTTATCATTTTTTCCCCGCTTCTCCTGCCCGTCGGCTGCCGGATGCGCGCGGGGCGGGGCGGGGTGGGGCGGGCGGCAGCCTCTCCTCGTTAATCGTTGCCGCTGGTGGCGTGGCGCGGCGTGGCGGCGGCTTGAGGACCGCATTGCATCCGCCCGCCCAGCCAGCCGGCCCAGCCGATGTGCTTATCATAATGGCGACGTGATTATAATAATGGAGCGGGGTGGGGCGGGGTGGGGCGGGGCGGCGGGGAGTGGCCCTCGGCTGCATAAAACAGTGGACGGGCTCAACCGATTGCCCGCCGCCCGCCCCGCCCCGCACCGCCACGCCCCACCACGCCCCCCGCGAATTGTATTAGGGTCACGCAGATGTGTCGTCCTCTGCGCCACGGTTCTTAAAGGAGATGGATATATAGAAAGCTGCACCTCTACAGCGCCAGAAATATTTTAATAAGTGTCTGATTCCTTTTTAAAAATCTACTGTTTTATGATTTATGAAATCTACTATCATATAAATCAAATTGACGTCTATTTTTTAAGGGCTTTTAGGCGGCAAGGGTGACAGGAATACGGATGCTGTGTACGGGTGGGGGTTGGGTGTCACCGCACCCCCCGCCCTGATCCCTTTACCGCCACACGGCCATCACCACCCCGCCCCACCCCGCCCTCCCCCACCCCGCCGTGCCATCCCCGTTATTTGTCACGACCCACCTGCCGACTGCCCATCATTACCCCCCGCCCTTCCCCTGGGCACTGCTCCCCGCGGCCCCTGCCCCGCCCCACCCCGCCCCACCCCGCCCCGCCGCACCTCGCCACGCCACCAGATGGATATGACTCCTGGGGGACGTCATTTATCATCTACCGAGTTTAAAATAACGCTTTCCTGACCTGACCTTCCCACCACGCACCCGCCCCCAGCGCCCGCCCGAGCGCGACAGGAAGTGGACGAGCCGGCTGTGGCGGGGCGTGGCGGGGCGTGGCGGGGCGTGGTGGGGCGTGGTGGGGCGTGGCGGGGCGCCCGGGACGCGTGACATTTCATGATCGTAGTGGGAGGCAGCCGGGGAGGGGAGGGAGAGGAGGGGCGGCGCGGGGCGAGTGTACACGGCAGCGGGGCGCAGGGTTATAGCGCGCCTGGTGCGCCCGCCCGCACATTAGGCATGACGGAAAACTTAATGCGCAATGATCAGCAATAATAACAAACAACGACAACAAAATACGAGGCATGGTCATGGTAGGGCCAAATTTATCATATCGCATTATTGGAGGTCGCACCCCTACCCTACCCGCCCCCCACCCCACTGCGGAGCGGAGCCCGGGTACAGAGGGGGGCGCCAATAATCGGTTTTAATGCGGACAAATGACAAATATGTCCTCTTTGCCCCTCCCACTGCGGTCTCCCCCGGAAGTAGAGTATTGGTGTATTAGGTTGGGTCGTTTTTCCAGAGGGTGGGAGGGGAGGGGGAGGGGGTAGAGGGGGGTGTTACAGCTGACCCTCTCGTGGCCCGGCGTGTGTCCGCCACCACCTGCCGCCTCCCCCTCCAGCCCCCCTCCCCCACCACCCGCAGAGCCGTAAATCCGTTTAGAAATGCAAAATTTAGCTTAAATCCGTTGAGCGAGGGGGGAGGTGAGGGTATGATACCATACAGCGAGGCGGTGTGCTCCCGATCCCCTCTCGCGTCATCGACATCTGCTTCCCTTACCACACGGCCAATCCCCCCTCCCGTGGAGTACTCTGTCACAAACAATCCGTCAGCCAGAAGTGTAAAATAAATATTCCCTTTTTTTATTGGTTTTAAAATTTAATAGCCGCAGGTTGTCTACCAATAACACATTTAAGTGTACACTGTAAAACAATAACTTACAAGAATATTATTTTTCCGACAGGAATGCTTTTCCAATACAGCCATAAGAAATCCCTCGCGATGTCTCATTATTAGTCTATCCTTCGCACCCTTCCTGCTCCAGAACAAACGCGTTTTGGTGAGCTCGCGTGTTTGTTTGTTTGTTTGTTTGTTTGTTTGTAAAAGCCCGTGGGTGCGTGCACACAGACGACGGGGCACATGTATATTTTTGTGGTCGCCGTGCGTTAATGCGGAGCCTTGTGATTCTTATTGTATCTGCTCGGCCGACCGGAGCGCGCCGCTCAGCCGCCCTGGCCCTCCTCAATCCTGTAGGCGCGCCCAGGCCTGCCAACACAACAGGTCGCGCGTGCGGAAACCAACCGCCTCTCTCTCTCTCTCTCTCTCTCTCTCTCTCTCTCTCTCTCTCTCTCTCTCTCTCTCTCTCTCTCTCTCTCTCTCTCTCTCTCTCTCTCTCTCTCTCTCTCTCTCTCCCTCTCTCTCCCTCAGCTGGTTTTCGAATGCCGATATTTGAGCAGGCGAGCTATTAAATAATTGAATGCGGTTGGTAGCTGTGGTGAGGCTGTGTGTAGGACTGGAAACGCGCGGGGTGGCGGGGCGGGGCGGGGCGGGTTGGGGTTGATCTTTTGTTTCGCGCCGCGTTGAGCGTGAGTATTGTTGCCCTGGACTTGATAAAATTGATTGTGGTTCGGCTGAGCGTGGCGCGGCGCGCTCCGGCTCGGGGCGGCGGTCGCTGCTCCCGGCCCGGCCTGTCTTTGTAGAGCGTTTCTCTCGCGGTTGTAATATGTATGGATTCCCTGTATCGATTTTTTTTTATATTTTTAATTGTTACATATAAAAAGCAATAGGAACCGTGGAATAGAAAAGCGGTGCTATAGAATGTAGCCAGTGTTCTGTGTGTGTGCGTGTGTGATGACAAATCAATGATCCCTGTCAATAATACACACGGGGACGCCTGCATTGCTTCCTTCCATATTCATCCCCCTCCATTCATATTTCTGCGCCGCTTGCTCGGCCGGCCGCCCCCTCCCCCTCCCCACCGTGCCACCCCCCACCCTCCCACTACCCCCACCACCCTGCAGCCCCCGAGCCGCCCCTCCGGCATATCTCTTTTTGCTTCAATCCTGGGGGTGGCACTGGGTCAGTGATTGCACATCTCTTACTTTCACACCTGGGCGCCGCGCCGCGCCGCACCCAGTGCGAGTCCTCCCACTCCCATCTCCTTGCAATACCGAACATGAGCCCCGCCCTAGCCTGAGCCCTCCTAGCCCAGCCCCCCGCCTAGGTTAGGTACAAGCTTGGCGTCAGTCCGAACCTGGGGAGAGGCCACGGTAACATCTCCCGGACGCGTATCTGGCCCGGGTCGCCCGTGAAGCCTACCGCCGGGCGGGGCTCATGTCGGTTTCGCCCATCTCCTCCTTACCTTTTGCTGCTCCAAGGGGCGTTTCCCTGTGTCGAAACCACATCCGCCCTTTTTCTGTTCTCTTCCCCTTATTCGTTCCTATCAGTAAGGCCTTCTCTGCTCCGCGGCCAAAATGTAAAAAAAAAAAAAAATATAAAAAGAAATACTTGTACTGCATACGTTTGCGCCGACAGAGCGCCCTGACCCGCCCCACACGCTGCGGTCGGCGGCTGCTCAGAGAGTTGGGCCGTGGTGGGCGGGGCGGGGCGGGGTGGGGTGGGGGGGGACGGGGGGGGGTGGGGCGGGGCGGGGCGGGGCGGGGCGGGGCGGGGCGGGGCGGGCCCGGGGGGCGAGTGGAGTATTTCTCTGAGGCCGGGTGGGCTGGCCCAGTCATTACAAGCAGCAGTGAGTGGCGCGCGGGTCGTTAGTGAGCGTGCTGGTGGTTGACCTTGTCTAACGCACAACTACTCTAGAGATACCGCGGGGCGGGGCGGGGCGGGGCGGGGCGGGGCGGGGCGCGCTCTCTCTGGAGGATACCGTGCCGGTGCGGGGCGTCGGCCGAACGCCCCGCACTCGCTCCCCACGGCGTGGACTCGCATGTCGCCTCGGCGGGCCTGGCCTGCTTGCGTACAACTTGTCAGTCTGATTCCCGACCACCCACCATTCCTTTTTTTATTTTTTTTTTTTTTTTATCCCAGGCCATAGGAGTGAAAGATGCCAGGAGCAGCAGCGAACCGAAACGCGCGTAGTAGCCGCGGTGAATCCCGCTCTCGTTGGCGTCGGTCGGGAACGGCATGGAATGTTCCAAAGAATCTGGGAGAAAAGCACTCCCCCCCCCCCACCCCTCCATACTCGCCTCCCCCCCTCTCCCTCTTCCTCCTCTCTCTCTCTCTCTTTCTCGCCCTTTGCAGTGGCCAAAAAGTTGTCTGGCGTGGGATGGACTGGAGTGGGGCGGGGCGCTTAGCAGTGGTGGGCCGAGCCCGGCGGTGTGAAGGGTTAAGCGAGAATTATCTGGCGTTGCTCTGCCCCCGCCGCCCCCGCCGCCCCCGCCGCCCGACTGCCGCCGCCGGTACAAAGCGCATGGCCGCGGGCCGGCCGCTGCCAAGGCATGCGCCGCCGAGCATTACACAGAGCGCCCGCTGCTGCCGCTGGCCGCCCCGCCCCGCCCCGCCCCGCCCCGCCCCGCCCCGAGCTCGCTGCACACTTTACGTCAAAGTTTTGTGTATTATATCGCACACAAATTTGACCTCGCGCGCGCGCTTGCTTACACGGTAAAAATTAAAAAATTAAATAAAAATTAGGAGGAATTCCTGATTGTACATGAGCTTTAAATGTACCTACTTCGTTGATTTTGAAGGTAGCTCATAATGTCTAAAAAAAACTCGATACGTGGATTTCTGCGGCTGTGTTGATTCGTTTTCATTATTTGGTGTTTTCCGACTTCATCGATTCAAGTACTCTATCGGCACCAAGTCAGTCGGGCCGCGAAACTCTCCGAACAACAACAACAGGGCACCCTCAACAACAACAACAAAGGGGCGAGCGCCGCCCTGCGATAACTCACCTCTCCTTTAATCCCAAATGAACGAGGCCGATAATTTTCGAGTCCTGTTGCGCGCCGCCCCCGCGCCGCCCCCGGGCCGCCCCCGGTAGGCGCGGTGACCCCCGCCCCCGCCCCGCCCCACCCCGCCTCCGACAATAAATCTCGTCCGTGCCGTCAGGTGTTGCACTCGTGCTGGCTGGCGGGGCCCCAAAATACCCCCCCTCTCAGCTCGCCCCGGCTGTCACCCGCTCTCTGCCGCTCTCACTATTTCTCTCTGTCTGCTACCTCTCTCCCTCTTTCACCTCTCTCGTCCTCTCTCGTCCTCTTCCTCTTCACACCTGCCATGTCCGGGCGGCAGCCCGTCTAATTGGATCACCCGAATGCACGCAAATCCCAATATGAATCCGGCGCTGTGTATGCCGTGCTTTGTGAACCTATCCATGCCCCTCTCGCTGCAAGGGTCGTCTGCTCCTGCCCCCGGGCCGGGCCGGGCTCAGGCGGCTCTGCCCTGCTGTGCGCGCTGCTTGCTCTGTTTGGAGAGGGCTACTGCCAGCCCGACCCGGCCCGGCCAGCCCGATTGTGAATGGCGGTGGAGGAGCCTGCTCTGCCGGCCTCGTCAAAACGATTCATTTGCCCGGTGAGCCCCGCCCCGCCCCGCCCCGCCCCGCCCCGCCTCTGCCGTGTTGACGTTGCCGTTGCCCCGCGATGTCACTCCTCTCTAATGTGGGCGACGCGCGCGGGGCCGCTGGTTTTAGCTTTACCCGCCGCTGGTTTCAGCTTTTGCCCCGCGACCGCGACCCTTTTAGATGGGCTTTGAAAACTGCGGCGAGGAACGTCCGCGCGCTCTCAACGCCCCGCCCCGCCCCGCCCCACATCGCCACGCCACGCCCCACCACGCCCCACCACGCCCCACCACGCCGCGCCCCGCCACGCCGCACATCGTGCCTGGTCCGGCCAGGCCCGAACCAATCTGCGACTCCTGTTGACGTTGCCACATGAAAGCGCAAAGATAAACGCTGCGCGCCTAGAGAGTTGGGTTTTGCCGGTCCATCTGTGAAGAGAAAAACACTTGTCAGGCGTACGGGGCGGGGCGGGGCGGGGCGGGGCGGGGCGGGGCGGGCAGGCGCGGCGGCACGGGTGGTGTGTACTTGTAGCGGAGCCGAGCGCCATCCGGAAAAACGCCTTCGAGGCAGGTCAGGGCAGGGGGAGGGGCGGGGCGGGGTGGGGCGTGGCGGCAAAGCCCCATATATACCTCAGACCCACGGCCGACCCCAGCCTGAGCCGCCGTGCCACCGGCACAGAGCGCGGGCGTGGTGGGGTGGGGCGGGGCGGGGTGGGGTGTGGCGGGGCAGCGCCCGGCTAGCAGGGGTGGCCCGGCCCGGGGGGAAGGGGGTAGGTGAGAAATTGGACGTCATGTGAGTGACGGGCCCGCGGAAATTGGCCGTGAAAGGCCAGGATTAGAATGCAGGGGTGAGAGGGGAAATGGATCCGATGCGGATTGAGCCTCTCTGCCGCGGACCCCACGCCCTCCCTCTCCCCTACTCCGTCTTTTCCTCTCTTTCTTTCTTTCTTTCTTTCTTTCTTGCCTTCTTTCTCCTCCTCTTGACCTCTATCCGTTTCTCTGGGCGGGTAGCCCCTCGGGTAGCCCCCTCGTGTGTTTGCGGTTTGACATGCGCCGCGCGGGGGCATCATGCATGTTATGCTATGATTATTGTCACTGGTGATTCAAACTAGCGCGCTTATGTGTTTACGTGTGTTTACATTTTCCGGTGGAGCGGGCGCGCGCTTGCGCCTGCTGTCTGTGCGCTTCCCCGCCCCGCCCTCCCCACCCCGCCCCACCCCGCCCCGCCCCGCCTCACCCCGCCCCGCTGGATGCATTACCGTGATGGGTGACGCGCCCTTGCACACATATTGCAGCGACAGTGCCGTGTCGTGACCGCCCCTCCCTCCCCTCTCCCCTCTCCCCCGCCGCCCCTCCCTCCCCTCTCCTCCTCCTCCCCTCTCCTCCCTCCCCCGCCGCCCCTCCCCCTCCCCCCCCCGCGCCACCCACCCCTCCTGCACGCCTATGCCGTCTTTGCCCATCTGCCTCCTCTTGTTCGTCAGAACGACACGCCTCTTTTTTTTTCTCACAGTTTTGGACCTTCACCTAGCTCGTTTTTGCTCGACTCTGTTCCCACTCCTTCATCTTAAAGTAATATACACGTCAGTGTACGCAACGACTGTTGTAAAGTTAAACTTTTCGCTACATGAATTAAGCAGGACTTGCCGCTACCACACGCGTTGTTCTGGCGGCGGGGCGGGCGCGGGTCGACATTGAGGTACTGGCAGGGCTGGTCTGTGGCGGCACGTCCTCACTCGTCCTGCGAGCGGGTCCCCCGCAGGACCCCGCAGGACCCCGCAGGACCCCGCAGGCCGCCGCCACCACAAGGGTACGATGCAGACGCCGGCTATCTCTGATGAGCTTGGCACAAAACAAACAGCATGGAGTGGCGGGGCGGGGCGGGGCGGGGCGGAACGTGGCGGGGCGGGGCGGTGGGCACCAGCAGTGGCACGGGCGGGGCTGATGGTGGTGGTCTGCAGGCACGAACAGTGGGGGACTGTAGTATACGGTGGGGGCGGGGGGCTGTGCGGGGGGCGAGGGCTAGATTGTGTTTGTGAGGGTCGCGCTGCTTGGCTGCACTTATTTCGCCGGGCAGGTGGGCAGGTAGGCCAGCGACTCGCCGGGCCGGGCCGGGCCGGGGGGCGGCCCCTGCGGCCGTGGCACTGTAAACGTCTGGCTCCTCCGCCCCCCGCCCCGCCCCCGCCCACCTGACAATGAGCACAGGAATGGCCACTCAGAGCGCCGCTCCCGCCCCCGCCCGCCCCCTCCGCCCTGGCGTGGCAGCTGCCTGTCCGGGGGGCGGGCACGGGCCGGGGGCCGGGCGTCTCAGCGCGAATAAATAGGGTCAAGACTGGAGCGGGTCAGGAAACCGGGGCTGCGCGGCTGCGGGGCCGGGTAGCATCCCGCCACTGTGAAAAAAAAGTTGTAGATTGACAGGAAAATTTTCCATGAAACATAATCGCATGTAAAATTTCAAAATTCGTATCGACGGAATTCACTGATGAGCAAAAATGGGCTCTCGTAAATTTAAAACATATATCGCGTGGTAAATAACAAAAATAAATTATAGAAATTTCCTAAGATTTTTCCTAGTGGCCACCTTCCACCCGCTGCCTGTCAGATTTACTCGGCACGATGAGTCGGGCCCTGCGGGTCGACCTCAAGGACGGGTCCGACGGGGGGTGACCGGGCCGAGGCGCGAGGCGGGGCGGGGCGGGGCGGGGCAACCCTCCTCCCTCAACCTGCCACTCCACCTGCTACGTATCCTCCACCTCAATACTCTTCAAAATCATTCTCCCCTCTCTTTTTCGCCGTCAGCCCCCTCTTTGCCCTCCTTCCCTCGTGCTTCCCGCCCAACGCTATCCCTCCCTCCCCCTCCCTCCCCCGCCCGCCCCCTCCGCTGTGGCGCTGCCGTCGCTGCCGTTGCCTATTTATCTAGCAGAAAGCGGCCCGGCGCCTGAAAGGCTTTGTTTTACACGGCGCACCTGTCAGCCCCGGGCG
This sequence comes from Frankliniella intonsa, assembly GCA_033675135.1. NCBI lineage: Eukaryota > Metazoa > Arthropoda > Insecta > Thysanoptera > Thripidae > Frankliniella > Frankliniella intonsa. The sequence goes on from CM066250.1 coordinate 11,579,925, forward strand.
GGGCGGGGCGGGGCGGGGCGGGGCCGGGCAGGGCGGCCTCCATCCCCGCCGTGAGCCGTGAGGGCCTCCGCGCCTCCGCGCAGGGCCGGGCCGGGCCAGGCCGCTCGGAAGGGTTTGAATAAATGCGCGTGTGTGCGCGCGGGCGTGCGCGTGAGCAGCGCGGGGCCGCACGGCACGTGTGTGCGTGGATGCCGCGTGCGGTAACAGAGTTATGGCTGAGCGTGAATTATGCACACGCTCTATGTACGCGCGCGTTGCTCTGTGCGTGTGTGCGTGTGTGTGTGTGAGAGAGGGGAATTGCTTTTTTATTCCGCGGCTGCGGACCCGCCGCCGCGCCGCGCCGCGCCGCCGGGTCCGCGGGCAGGGTAGCGTGGCGTGGCGTGGCGTGGCGTGGCGTGGCGTGGCGTGGGGAGGAGGGGCGGCAGGCACGCCCTCCGGGATCGTCCATAAGTCAAAGGACGCCACACCAACCGCCGCCATTTCGGCCCAAAGTATGACGACTAGCCTCCTCCTGCCCCCCGCCTGCTCCCTCCCGCCCCCAGAGGCGCGGGGGCCGCCCGACCTGAGGGGGCTCCTGATCGGTTAGCCTCTCCTTCTAACTGATGCAGCGCTGAAAAATTCGTCTGCGCCTGATGAGAGCGGACACCTGCCCGCTGCATTTTTGTTATAAATTGGTGTCATGTCCTGATTTTTTTTTTATTTCAATTTCGTAATTCTTACTCTAGCGATTATCTTATACCTTATCCTCTAGGTGGATTAGTAAACTTAGATGTAAGCTTGGAATTTTTTTTTAAAGGCTTCTAGGAAGGGCATGGGAATTTTGATTCGCATTCTCGCTCTCCGCTCGGGACGCGCAGTCTGAATATATGTGTTTGGGGCGGCGGCGCGAGCAATAGAGAGAGAAGGATCCGCGTCGCGAAATGGTCCGGCTTGGAAATAAAATTACGCGCGTCTAGCGGCTCCCGCCCGCTCCCGCCCGCTCCCGCCCGCTCCCGCCCGCTCCCGCCCGGGCCCTCTCCGGAGCGAGCGCAAACACTTTGCGTGCGCCACCATCCCTCCTGCGGCGTGGCAGGGCAGGGCGGCGCAGAACGTGATTTAGTATTTAAGTGCGGCCGCCCGGCCCGGCCCGGCCCGGCCTGGTGAGGCTCCACGCGCTGCCCGGGGCCCGGCCCGGGGTGTCGTCGGGCGTCTGCCTCTCACCGCCTTCCTGTTCTGCGTCCGCAATCACCTGTGCGATAAGGAAATAATGGTAGGGTGGAGGCTGGCGGGGACGCCGCGGCGGGTCTCATTCTGACTGGACAGCGTACTTTCAATATAATCGCGGCGGGAAGAATACTTGTCGACATCCCGGGACACGTATAAACCCGCGTCCTCTGATGGGATCCCCACGCGCCAGGAGGCCCGCCCCGCCCCGCCCCGCCCCGCCCCGCCCCGCAGGGCATGACTCCCGGGGGGAGGGCGGCCATTAGAGGCCGGGCTGCAAGGAGCAGGCCGCCCTACCCGGCCTCCGGGCCTCCGGGCCCCGCGCACACGCACACACACGCACACATGTCTCGTGTCCAACCCGCGTGTCCCTAATCCAATTACCGCGAGGCGAGGCGAGGCGGGGCGGCCCGCACTGGAGAGGAGGGGGGGGGGGCGTCACGGAGCGGCGCCGCGGCAGTGTTCTTGTTGGCGGAGCGGTGATGACGTTAGACAGCGCCTGATGAGGTGCATTCACACACCTGGGCGGGCGCCCGCCCCGCCTATGTTTCCTCCGGTAGTGAACTCGCGCACCGCAGGGCGGGGCGGGGCGGGGGAAGCGTTGGGCCCCGAGGGGTCGGTCAGGCTGCTGATGCCGGCTGATGCTGCCCCCGGCTGACATAATGCATGCAGTGGCGTCTGCTCTTTAGCCCCTGTTTCATTCTTGTATCCCCCTAGCTCTCCGCCAGCACATATCTCTCTCTCTCTCTCTCTCTCTCTCTCTCTCTCTCTCTCTCTCTCTCTCTCTCTCTCTCTCTCTCTCTCTCTCTCTCTCTCTCTCCCTCTCCCTCTCCCTCTCTCTCCTCCCCGCTCTCTCGCTCCCTCTCCCTGCGTCTCCCTTGGCCTGTCTTTTTTGAAGCCCCCTCTGCCCCTGCTGTCTGCTATCTGCTGCCGTTCTGCGCCGCGAAGCGAAGCAGAGGCCCCCGGGGCTGTATCAGCTAGCGGGGGCGGGGCGGGGCGGGGCGGGGCGGGGCGGGGCGGGGCGCGCGGGCAGTGCGACGTGTGTGGAGCGGCGGCCACGCTCTCCGCCCCCTGACGCTGGTGGAGGGGAAGTGGTGGGGTCCGACCCGCGCGCCGTCGCCTGTCGGAATACTGAGCAGCGCAGGGGCCGGGGCCTGCCTGCAGGTGGGGTACCCGCCCCGCCCCGCACCTCCCCGCCCCGCCGACAGCCATTTCAATCGGAGGCGCCCCGCCCACCTGCCCCGCCCCGCCCTCCGGGCCCTTTAACTCGATCCCGCCCACCTTTTTCTGTCCCCGTATCGTTCCCTTCAGAGACCGTGATCAGCGTGACGGCTGCTGGACCCACCACCCACCATGTCCCTCCTGAGGCTGAGCTAGGGCGCCGCGCCGCAGACTGCATGGAAGACGCCCATACGCGCGCTCATAGCTGGGCGCGCCAGGGAAAAATTTTTTTTTTTCGTTTCAAATTTAGTTACCAGAGTGAACTTTTCGTTACCCTTGGCTTATTATTATTATTTCCATTCGGTATTCCCCTCCAAACTTCCTCGACGTTTTTGTTGGATACCCAATTATAGTTTTCGTGAACACAGATACAGACGGGCACGGACGGACGGACGGACAGACAGACTGTAGGACGGGCGCACAGAGCGTGTGTATCCTCCCCTCTCTGCTCAAGTGTCCCATTAAATTCGGCCCGGGAGGCTGAGGGGGGGGGGGGGGTGGCGGTCGCGTCACAGTCGTCGTTTTACAATAGTTTGAGCCCGTTCGTTCGTGCGAGACGTCCCCTCCTCCCTAGAGGACCCGCTCGCGCCCACCGCAGCACCGCCGCGCGGGGGCGGGGCGGGGCGGGGCGGGTCACCGGCACTCCTTCCTGGTGCCCTACTTGTCACGGCAACCGACCCCTCTGTCGCGCTGTGTGTGTGTGTGTCGCTAGTGGTCGCCGGGCTTGCGCACTACCTGCTAGGCAGACCCCTCATGCCCCGTCTCCACTGAACCATCCTCTCGCTCTCTCTCTCTCTCTCTCTCTCTCTCTCTCTCTCTCTCTCTCTCTCTCTCTCTCTCTCTCTCTCTCTCTCTCTCTCTCTCTCTCTCTCTCCTCTCCCTCTCCCTCTCCCTCTCCCTCTCCCTCCCCCTCTCTCCCGCTCTCTGGCCTTCCCTTATCCCCCCGCGCACAGAACAGCCTTGCTTGAGCATTCCTCTCCTAATCGGTAGTTGATTCATTTCCCCACTCACTCACTTCTCTGCTCATTCATTCAAACCGCTTTCTCCTCTTTCTCTCTTTCTCCTTCTCGCTCGTTTGCTCTCTTTCTCTTTATGTCTTTAAATAGAGGTAAAGGTAAAATAATGTCTGATTCTTTGAGGGTAAGGGGAAAAACTTTAAAGACCTCCATTAGTTTTCTGAAAGCTACTCAGATTTTGAGGATGTCTCTTTTGAAAAATGAGTGAAATTTCAACATTTCGTAAAAGAAGACTTTCTCAAAATCTGAGTTTTTCCTTTTTCCTGAAATAATCAGGCATAGTTTTTTTTTTATGGCGTTTTCCTTTTTCTCCATTTCTCCTTCTCGCTCGCTCGCTTTCTCCTTTCGCTCCTCCGGCCGGCCCGACACTCGTACCTCCCTCCCGGCCGGCCGCACGGAACACGCGCCGTGCATAGCAAGAGGCTGTCCCGGGGCAGGGCGTGGCGCAGCGTAGCGGTCGAGGGCGGGGAAAAAATAGTAGCGGAGCGAAGTAGGGGTGGAAGGAAGAGGGGGGAGAAGAGGACGCAGACCCGCCCCCCTTACTGTCTCCTGTTTCACACCTCGCTCCCTCTGCATTCAGCGTGCATCCCCCCGTCCCTCACTGATCCCTCTCGACCAGGTGACCACGTACGCAATCACCCACCACATCTCTATATACTCCATCTGCGTGACGCCGGAACCGACGCGGGGTGGGGGGTGTGGGGGCGCGAATGGAACCGTATTCCATTTCCATTGCGGTGCGTCCTAAAAAGTTTCGTCTGTCACCCTGGAAATAAGGGATATGCCCTTTATCTGACTTAGTGAAAGAAGCGAGTTGTGAAAGCCATAACCAAGGATGTGCTCACCTCATGGGGAGCTGGGTACGCGCAGCAGGCGCGATGTGCATCATGCTGTCCGCGTCGAGGAGAGAGAGAGAGAGAGAGAGAGAGAGAGAGAGAGAGAGAGAGAGAGAGAGAGAGAGAGAAGCGGCAGTGGCGCTCCATCACTGCAGCCGTACACCAACCAGCCAGCACGACGACAGTGAAGCAGAAAATCGACGGGATATTGAAATCTTTTTCATCTGACGGTCTTCACTCTCTCGCTCTCTCTTTTTCTCCCTCTCTTTCTGTCCCTCTCGCTCCCGCTCCAGTGCACAGGGATGATCTCTCCTCTCGCTCTAACTCACCTAATGTCATAACGTACAAACGGGTATCGGATTGTGTCCCGCCGCGCTGCTTCCTCTCTCTCTCTCTCTCTCTCTCTCTCTCTCTCTCTCTCTCTCTCTCTCTCTCTCTCTCTCTCCTCTTTTTACATTGCGCAGGTTGTGGGTTTGTGACCTATAAATCTCGACCACGAGACAAAATTGTAGCAGAAGAGGGAGAGATAAAGAGTCAGAGAGATGGCGACTTTAGCGTCGAGCGCTCGGGGGAACGCAGGAGGGGAGGGGAGCCTCGGAAGATCAAATAGTGTCTCATTTTGACGACCTATCGACCGTTTCGGCCTGTGATGTGATATGAATACATCTGAATTCTGAGGAGTCGAAGAGGTGGGGCGGTCGGGGCGGGGCGGGATGGGGTAGGCAAGGGATGAGGCGGGCGGGGACCGGGGACAGAAGTTGCCCCAGGAACGAGATTATTCCGGGGGCTCTTTCTACTGAACCCCTCCCCTCCCCTCCGCTCCCCACAGCACCCTCCAACCTCACCCTCGCCCCCCTCCTCCCTTCGGCAGCTTCAGCAATCGACGTACGAGGCCAGAATGCGGTTATGCGGATTTTAATTTCGCTGCGAATTTGTTACGTCTGTGACTCTCTAGGGACAGCCTGTGCGGGAAGCTGGACCCGTGCAGGAGGGAGCACTGGGGGGCTCGACGACTCGCGTACTCCCAAAGCAGGGCTAGACGTACTCCGCGTGCTCCAGCGCGCTGGCCTCTGGCCGGCCGGGGCGATAGGCGAGGGAAACAGCCTCCACTCTCGCTCGCAGGCGACGCGACGGCCCTGGAATGGGTCGGCCGGCGCCTGCCTGCCTGCCTGCTGCCCTGCGGTCGACCGACAGGCAGGGAATTTTAGAAATGCCGGTCAATGCTCTGCTCAGCGCCGGGCCGGGCCGGGCCGGGCCGACATACCTCCACCGAGCCTTATTCCCGCCCACTACAAGTCTGCCGTCGGTCTCTCTTTATCCGTCGCGCACGTCTCTCTCTCTCTCGCTCTCTAGTCTGAACCGCAACTTGAAATGCAAATTCATTCCTCGGCGCTGGTTACCGAAGTAGGGAGAGCCGGGGCGGGGAGGGGGCGGAGGGGGGGGGGGGTTAGGGGGTTGTAGGGGGCTAAAGGCACAACGAGGCGATTGAGAGGGGCGGGTAGGGCCGGGGGGAGGGGGAGGAGGGGGTCGCTCTATCAGAGTCAAATCCCGTCTCCGTCGTCCCGCCCGTCCCGTCCCTCTGTCTGTTTGGACCCGCCTGATCAGGCCGAACGGGCCGGCCCCGCCCCACCACGCCCCGCCCCGCCCCGCCCCGCCCCGCCCCTCACAGCAGCCGCTGCCTCTCAAATAATACCGTGAAAAGTGCCCGGCGCCGCTGTCTTTCGTCTCTCTTGCTCCTACTCAGTCCCCCTCCCCGGAGGGCTGGGGCGTATAGGACTAGGCGGCGCAGGGGGCGCGCGGGGCGCAGGGGGCGCGCGGCGCGCCAGCCAAAGCCGAGTCGAGAAAATTATTTTATGAGGTGGAGAAACTGAATTCCAATATCCTCTTGGGTGTGTCGCCCGCCCCCGCCGCCCCTAACGAGACGCCGCCGCCGCCCCTCCTGTGCCGTCGCTGCGCCCCGCCCCGCCCCGCCCCGCCCCGCCCCGCCCCGCCCCGCCCCGCCCCGCCCCGCCCCGCCCCGCCCTCCAGGCCCCGGCGCAGCGGAGCCGAGGAGTACATGACCTCGTCTTGGACCTCGTAATTCCTATCTCCCCCCTCCTCCTCCTCCTCTCCATTGCGCTGAGCCCGGCCCCGCCACACGAAGCTCCCTCTCTTTTTCATAAGGAGGTGACACGGCCGAGTGGCGTGCCGCCGCGGGGGAGGAGGAGGAGATTTCAAGGGATTTGTTCCGTTCTTTTTATCTGAACTGATACGCATCGCGCACGACACTAGAGCGGGGGGAAGAAGTAGGAGGTGGGGGGGGGGGGGCAGGATAGCATCAGAGAGCGGGGGGCGGGGCGGGGCGGGGCGGCGACATTTATCTCCATTGTTCGCGGCACGATCTACCACTTTGCGGAAATGTGTCAGACGCGGCGGTGCGGCGTGGCGCGGCGTGGCGCCGTGGTCACATCGGCCGCCAGTGAGTTACGCCCCCCGCTATCTATCAGCAGCGCCTCCTGGCGGCCGGCATCGCCTCAAGGACAAGCACTCCTTTTTTTTGGTGTAAGTTACAGTATCTGAAGATATTAAGTTTCGGTATGCGGAACGTGTGGTGCAAAATTTGCTATTTTTAAATCGCTTTTGCCCCTTTCCCCCCACAAAAAATAACGGCATGGTTGGTTTAGGCTGCAGCAGCAGGTTGCAAGCTTTGCATTGAAATTCTGCAACGGAGCAGGTGCCGCAGGGAGAAGATCTTGACGTGGAGCAAACACTTGTAGTATTTTCTCCACTCTCTCCCTCCCTCCCTCCCTCGCCCCGGCTCACTCCGAGCGAGTGGCTGTGCCGGGGCTGTGCCGGGGCTGTGCCGGGGCTGTGCCGGGGCTGTGCCGGGGCTGTTCCATGCAGAAGGCCAGCAGCTTGCTCACAGCTGGGCAGGCGAGAAGAATAGAGCAGGCGCCTTCATTCAGCCTTAAATTGCTGCCCGTCGTGGCGCAGAGGAGGTGGAGGGGGGGGGGAGTAGGGGCGAGGTAGTTGTCTGCTGTCGGATGTTTTTGCAAAACCCGGCTGAGATGCCGTGCCTCCGCTATTGTGCGCGGCGAGGCTAGGCTCTGCCTATGCATTAAAGCCCCTTGGGTCGGGGCAAGTTTGTCTGGAGTGCACGGGGCGGGGCGGGGCGGGGCGGGGCGGGAAGTGGCGAAGTAGTAGCAGCGGCAGCCGAGGAGGCGGTGGTGGTGGCGCAGGCTCATGGTGGGCAGTCGGGGCGTGGCGCCGGGGGCGGGGCGGGGTGAGGCGCCTGCAGTTTATGAAGCCGCCCCGCCCCGCCCCGCCCCGCCCCGCCCCGCCCCGCCCCGCCCCGCCCCGCCCCGCCTCGCCCGGGCAGGCTGCCTCCCCGGGGCTAATTGCGCAAAACAAGCTCGCTGTTTACAGTTTATACTCGCCTTTTGCATCATTATATGCAAATTTTTATCCATACGTGCCGCAGCCCCGCTCCTCATGCCGCCGCCCCGCCCCGCCCCGCCCCGCCACGCCCTACAACCCTCTCCTTATTCTCTTACCGCCGAAAATTTTTAGAACACGCTGAAAACGAAGAGGCGTATCAAACTAGTAGTGCGGGCGGCAGCCGAGCCCCTTTGCGTTTAAGGGAAACGAGGCGGGGCGTGGCGTGGCGTGGCGTGGCGGGGCGGGGCGGGGCGGGGCGTGGCCGGGCGTGGCGGGGCGGGGGGGTGGGGGTGTCGGCCAATATAGGGATCGCCTGTCTTTCGGAAAAGGGGGAGACTTAGCCCGTAAGAGCCGTAAGCTGCCCCCTGCCTCTGCTTTCACCCCACCCCCTCCCTTTTTCACTGATAAAACGTTAGGCAGAAGAAGTTTGGGCGTGAGGGGGCGGTGAGAGGCCCCAGGCCGCCGCGGCTAGTGCAGGCTGGTGCCCCCGAGGCAGAAGAGCATCACTTCCTCGACCTCACGAGGTGTGGCCTTGAACGGGTTCGTAAACACAGCTGATCCAAATTTTTATTTTTAAATTTTTAAGCACGTGCCATTATTTTCAGTGATTTCACGAAACTTTTTTTTTGACGTGCGCAGTTGCATGTGGCTCTGCCGATATATAGTATTTAAGCAAATGACAGTCGGATTGGGGCGGGGCGGGGCGGGGCGGGGCGGGGGTGCCCTCCCCTGACCACCGAGTTTGACCAAGGACTTTCCAAATGACTGACTGACGTCTGAATACCGAGTGAGCAAATGCGAGCGTACGAGGGCTGGGAGCTGGGCCGGGCCGGGCTGTCCAAGGGCCTGGCTAACCGGGCTGGGCGGGGCGGGGCGGGCCCGGCCGGACCGAGTGGGGCGGACCCGGCCGATGAAATATTCAGCCAAGGTATCCATCCGATGGGGAGGGTCAACACATTACAATGGGCGGCGGGCGGGACGGGGCTGGACGGGTCGGGCCGGCGCGGAGGCGGAGGCGGAGGGACGGGACGGCACGGGGCAGCTGTGTAATTTCGAAATGCCCGCGCGCGCCCCTATCGCCCGCATCACTACCACCTTGTGACTGCGAAATGCGAAAGCGTCCAACATGTGCTGTCGGGTTATCCTAAAAACGTTTAATCTCTCAGTTATTTTCGTCCTCTTAAGGGTAGAAAGTGTTTTATATCAGACAAGTTTTGTATTATCAGGAGTTGTTTGACGTTTTGTTAACCAGATGGAAAGCTGTGGGAAATGCGAAGTTGTAGTTACCATCGACGCATAACTGTAGTTTACGCCGCTGCGGTTTTCACGTGGCCGCGGCTTACTTTTCTTCCCCATTTTGCGCGGTGGCGGCGAGGTACCTAACCTCTCCCCAACGGTTTCTTGCCCTCCCCGCGCCGCCCAGCCCCCCTGAAGAATACTATCTCGCGTAGCCGCAGCGCGCCCGCCCCGCCCGAGCCTCTGCTTATTCCTTAGGCATACATGAGGGAGTTGCCGCAATCCGCGTGTCGTCCTTGAGGAGGAGGAGGAGGGAGCGGGCGGGAGTGGGAAATAAATCCTTTTTGCCGCATCGCGTGCCGACGGGCATGCATGAGAAAATTGACGGACCGCTGATGAGTGCTATTGCGTATGCATTAATCGCAGGCGCGAGAGAGAGAGAGAGGGAGGGAGCAGGGTTGGAGGGCAGCAGGAGGGAGACAGATAGAGCTCGTGCGTGCGTGCGTGCGTCACGCCGTGTTTTCTGCTCTTCCTGGCCTCACGTAATAAGCGGCGCCGCTCGGCTCGGCGCGGCCTCAGTTGCGAGCGGTTCTTTCGCTGAATGAAGAATTCATGCGGCGCGCGAAACGAAGCAGTTGCGTTCCGATATAGCTTTATTTTTTCATTTTTTTTTTTTTTTTGCTTCCTCCCGGGCCCCTCCCGCCTACACATCCCTTTCCTCTTCCTCGTCCCGCGTCGCTCTTCCTCAGAAAGGTTCACTGCTCGCATTTTATTTTTTGATGGCAGCCTCTTTTCCTCCTTACTTGCGTGCTTACTGGGATAGCTGGAGTCGGAGACACGTGCAACAGAAGTGACATGCAACGGTGCCGATGACTCTAAGGGCGCTCAGGGAAGTACAAGTTTCTTCCTGTGCCACTTCTTCTCCTCCATCTCCTTCCTCCTTCTTTTCCTCCTTCCCGCGTCCCCTGCCTCATTCGTCAAAGGCTGGCGTTGAGCCCCGTGACCCTGACCGACTCTGTCCCAGAGATCGAGCGGCTGGTGGTGGAGGTCCCTCCCTCCTTCGTCTATCCGACACTGAAAAAGTAAGGTTACGAACTCGCTAGCGCCACCACCATGAAGAGGTCCTCTATGATGGGCTCATCCCCTATAAGCATGCTCTAAATGACCGTGGATAATACTGTAACCTTTTCTTAGTGACGTTTACGTGCTCGACTTGCTCCCCCCTCCCCCTATTTCACAGCTGTCCGCGCCGGGTCGGTGGTAGTCTCCGGCTCGTCGGCCGGCCTGGCCACTGCTAGGCGGTTTGGTTTGGACAGTCCTTGGAAAAGTTTCGGGCGGGGAAGCGAGAATACCTCGGACTTGGAGGCACTAGCCGGGGGGTGGCGGGGAGAGGCAGGGGCGGACTAGCCCACCCGGCCTACCCGCCAAAAGCCGAGCGCGCCCTCCTAAAAAGGTATCATTTCGGGCTCCAATGGTGGTTTTAGTTTTACCGCTGGATCTAGGCAAATCCGGGCCTCGTTTGGGCAGTTGACCCCCACCCCCCCACCCCCCACCCCCGTCCGTCCGTCGCTGGGGAGTGGCAGAGAGAGAAAGAGAGAGAGAGAGAGAGAGAGAGAGAGAGAAAGAGAGAGAAAGAGAGAGAGGATGAAGGGGAAAAGAAGGGGAAGGTGACGTATACACGGGGCATACGTTTACAACGCGCTCGATTTCACTCTAAACAGCCCTGCCGGGCCGGGCCGGGCGCGAGAGGGCGGAGATCTTCCTCGAGGAGGGGGAGAGTGAGAGAGGGAGAAAGATGAAGTGCCGAGGATTGGCGAGGGGCCCGTCGGTGGGAGGGAGATGGAGCGTCGGGGCGCGGGCGTGGCGGCGTCGAGAAATAGTGCGGATGAGGAAGCCGGGGCCGGAGCCGGGACCGGAGCCGGGGCCGGAGCCGGGGCCGGAGCCGGACGTCGGGGTCGGGGCGGACCAGCCAGACCAGAGGAAGACGTTGACTTTGTCTTCCGTAAAGCGCTCGCGTTCATTTTTCCAGAAAGGAAAAAAATTACCGCGCAAAGTTGTGGATGAAAACAATGTTTTTTTTTTTTTTTCGGGAAGCGTGGTGTGGTCAAGGCGCCGTGCTGGGTAGGCAAGCCCGCCGCGCACGCGTGCTTCCGGGTCAGCGTGACAGCACGGCGCGCGGGTAACAGTAAAAGGAGAAATACAGACGAGGCTCGTTACCGGGCCGTTACAGCGTTTCACTCTATGGTTACGGTATTGCGGGACCGTTACGCGTCGGAACGGCCTATTATACGCCGCGACCACCGCGCTCTGTGACGCACCGCACACACCGGCGCGTTATGGCGGGGGGGAGGGGGAGCGGGGGAGGCCCACTTGAGAGACACTTCCGCCTGTACGCTCGGGCCCCCCGGGGTGGGCCGCGGGGCTCACCACGCCCCACCACGCCCCCGCCCCGCCCCACCTCGAGGGCTACAATAAACATAGGCGCAGGCGGGGATCAATCACCGAGGGCGGGGCGGGGCGGGGCGGAGCAGAGAGCGGGTGAGAAAGAGAGCAGGGATTGGGGCGGGGCGGGGCGGGGCGGGGCGGGGCGGGGCGGGGCAGCGAGAGGGATGGCGGGCAGTTTATTGTTTGGCCGTTGGGTCGGCGCTGCCGTGCCGGGCCTGGCTGCCCGAGGTGGTGTCGAAAAGCGCGGGAGCACCTGCTTGGCGTACGGCGGAGCGGGGCGCGGCGGGGAAGTCCTTTTGGTGGTGTCTAGTCACCGCGGGTCGCGTGCTTTAACTTTTATGTGTTTGCGCTATTTTTCCGTTCAGTTGATCAAGTGTCGCTGTTTGTTCTTGCTTTTTTAAGAAATATTTCTCTGTAAAAACAAATTTGACGAGGCTTTTTGCGATCAGTGTGTGGTCGGCCCTTTTGAGGAGCACTTCCACTCTACTCGAGACCCTCCCCGAGTTCCCTCGCCCCGCCCCGCCCCGCCCCGCTGCAGTGGTTTCGGCTAATGATCGGTCCCACCGCGGTGTGCTGTGCCAGCAGGGCGTGGCGTGGCGGGGCGGGGCGAGGTGTGGCGTAGTCCTCTCTTGGCGCCCCACCCCAGCCGGCCTACCGTGCGGTGGGCCGGAGGAGCTACCTTGTTGATTCCCTTCCAGGCCGCTGGCTGGCTTCTCCTTCTCACCGGCGGGTTCCCTCCCCCCCGCCCCCCGGCCCCGAGGCCTACTCCTGCGGTCTGCCCCCGGCTCACTAGAAAGAGTTGGCAATGAGCAGCCTAAACGCAGTGGAGTAGAGGAGGCTGCCTACCAGGCAAAAGCACGGGTGAGTTTACGTTGCCCAGTAGGCTGTCGCAGATGCAGCCCACTTACTCCACAGTGTCACAGGTCTACCTCTTGCCCACTTTTCTGGCACTGGGTCCACTCCTGCTGGTCCTGCTTCTCCTGCTGGTCCTGCTTCTCCTGCTGGTCCTGCTGATGCCTCTGCTGCTGTCAGGTGTCCGTGTCGCCACCCCGTTCCGGCCAGGTGCCCGCGCCTGCCTGCTCCCGCCTGTTCATTCGCTCCTTAGCTGTCGGTCGTTTCCCTATCAGTCTGTCTGCCTGTCTGTGTCTGCACGTCCGCCCGCCCGCCGACACGAGTGACAGCCGATAGCGACGCACGCCCACGCTCTGTTTGATAAGAGACGCGCCGGGCGGGGCGGGGCGGGGCGGGGCGGGGCGGGGCGGGGCGGGGCGGGGCGGGGCGGGGCGGGGCGGGGCGGGGCGCATGCCTTCTTACAGCTGTTGCTTTCTTGCCTTGTCTCATCTCGACTAGCGGTGCCTATGAATAACTTTCCCACAGGGCCACGAAGAGGGCGTGGGAGGGATAAAGAGTAAATGTGTAGGGTAGAGAGTGAGTGAGGGAGAGAGAGAGAGAGAGAGAGAGAGAGAGAGAGAGAGAGAGAGAGAGAGAGAGAGGGTGCTCAGCGTGACTGAGGGGAATGGAGCAGCGAGTGAGAGCGGGAAGGGGAAATTCCGGCATATTGAAAGCGTGGCGCTGCAGCTCGGGCGGGACCAGCGGCAGCGAGCTACCCGCGAAGCAGACAAATGGCTGGGATTACGAATCGGGTTGGCGGGCGGTGGTATTTCCATCCACGGATAGTCGCCCGCCCGACGCGGCAGTGTGCTTCCTGGCTGCGCGCCGCCAAGACCCACGTAGCTTTGGAGGGATTTGCAAAGCAGATACGTTTTGGAGGAGTGAGCCATGGTGGGGTGCAGGGTGTACAAGTAAGCTGGGCGGGGCGGGGCGGGGCGGGGCGGGGCGCCTTGTGCTTTGAGGGACCAGCGCGAGGTCCTGGAGCTGGAGCTAGGACCAGCGCGCCGCCCCGCCCCGCCGCCCTAGAGCCCCGGCTCTGCAATCAAGCTGTTATTTTGTCGGCAGCGGAGTGACCGAGCGCGACAATATACCTTCGTTCGGCCAGCATCTCGCCCGCGCCCTCCGCCCTCCAGTATATATATATATACACCCTGAGCTGCCGTCACCCGGCGCTGAGTTTCGTTTTATTTTTCCTCTCTCCTCCTTCCTTATTTTTTTTTCGTCCTTCGTTTCATTTCTCCCTTTTACGCTCATTTTCGCTCGCCTTCTTCGTATAGTAGTGCGACGCGTCTTTCGGTCGCTCCCGCGCTGCTTGAAGTCCTCCAAGCTTTCCACGTCTCTACCACTCTCTCTCTCTCTCTCTCTCTCTCTCTCTCTCTCTCTCTCTCTCTCTCTCTCTCTCTCTCTCTCTCTCTCTCTCTCTCCCTCTCTCTCTCTCTCTCTCTCCCCCTCCCCCTCTCCTGCGCGCTCACTTTCTCTCACTTTCCCTTTCTTCTTCATTTGAAGTCGAAAGTAATAAATCACTGCCGTATAAGAATCTGTTGCCTCCTGCAGGCCCAACACTTCTTTCTCTGCCTCCCAACATTTACACTCCCACACAGACACACACACACACATGGGATCCTCGGCACGTGCTACCCAACAACATTATACAACTTTTCTATTAAAAAAGAAACCCAGACCACCGGTTGTGGCACACGCGCCTTCATTGCGACATTCAACCAAACTAAAAATAAAAAATAAAATAAACTCCCTAACTGCGCGGAACTACACGTGCTCTGTTAATTAAATACTCGCCGCTTACGCCCGTCCCACGCCCTTAATAATTATTAATTCTCATGACGTCCCCTTCCGAGCGCCGCAACTACACACAACTTGAGCAAACTGCATCTGCATAAATTGAGCGCTCTGCTCGGACGGCCAGAGACCATTGTACGGCCGAATGCTCGCAGCAATGTGGGGTTCGTGTGGCGGGGTGTGGCGTGGCGGGGCGTGGCGGGGCGGGGCGGGGCGTGGCGGGGCGCCGCTGGTTCTTACGGTGCGAGTGGACCGAAGGGTTCCGCCCTAACTTGTGTGTGTAATAGACGCACGTAATGTAGGCACTCGTATTGGGTCCCACGCCGCACACACACATGCAAAGTTTCCAGCATTCACCCACGCTCCGTTTCCCACACATTTACACACGCACGCACACGCGAACAAGTGCACACTTTTCCCGCCTATTCTCGGTCATATTGGCTGGTGCGGGGCGGGTGCCGGGCCGTCTGCAGTCTGCTGCTCGGGGGGATTGTTTCCCCGCCGCACAGAACGCACGGCGCGCCGTCAAAGTGCGACGCCAAGTGCAAAGTACCGCTCTGTCAGAAACGGAGGAAAAAAATTCCAAAGAGAAAATAAAGTAGAAGTATTCTGCCGCCAAGATTGTAAAAGGTTGTCCAGTACAAACAATATGATAGTTTAACGCATAATGATCAAAAAAAATTCTAAACGTTTTCCATGTTTATAGATATGGGATGCTTGGAATGCAAAGCCGTTATTCCGCTATGAAAATTAACAAGAAAGCCGCCGACTTTCCCCGTGAGCGCACGAGTATCACTCTGTTGTTTCATTTCCCGCTGTTGAGACCACTTCCGGCTCCGGCCGGGCCCTGCCGTTTTCTGTCACGCGGGGCGGGGCGGGGCGGGGCGGGGCGGGGTGGGGCGGGGCGGGGCGTCCCGGGTGAGCCGCTTGTCGCTGACATAGCTTTACTAGCTGAATAATGTGTAAAGGCTAACGAGTGCAAGCCGAGCCGCGCCGCAGGGCTTCCTGTCGGGGGTGGAGTGGGGTGCGGAGGGGGTGGGGGTGGGGGGAGAGAAAAATGAAATGGAGGAGGACAACCGTGCACACTCATAAAATCTTACGGTGAATTTCACTGTAAGGTACAGTGAACGCTCTGCCCCAAAGGGCCGGGCACGGCAACCGGCAACCGCCGCTTACAGTTGACTGTCCTCTGAAACAACCCCGGGCGGCGCACAATGATTTATCGAGAGATCGCCCCCGCGGCAAATAATGCGCAATCCTGTAAGCAGTTTTGTTTTTCTTTTTTTGCAGAGCAGGTTGCGGGGGCGGCACGGCTGCGAGGGGGTGAATGGACCCCCCGCCGCGCCACGCCCCCCGCCGCGCAACGCCCCCGCGCCGCCCCCGCGCCGCCCCCGCTTATACTTTTAATCAGCGTTTTGTCCCGACCTGGCGGGTGACGACACGCCCCCCGCGGCCCGTGACGGGGATAGCCACCCCCCCGCCCCCCTCTCACACCCCCGCCCCCGAGCGCCCGCCTCGGAGCCAGAACCGAAATATTTCCAGGCGCAAATTTGGGGAGACGCCGCCGCGGGGGGTGCGCAGGCGGAGGGTCGGGGGTGGTTATGTTGGAAACAATTATTTCATTAGTGGCCTCCCCACCTTTCCCCTCCCTTTGTACCTTGACGCGGCCAGGCCCCTGTCTCTCCGCCCGCCCCCGCCCGTCGGTGCTAGACACTGTTTTTCTCGGCGGCGCCCCCGTCTTCCTCAATCCCTGCTGCTGAGAGAGGAGGCTATAACTCCCAGACAAATAAGCTCCCGATGAGCAAGTTTTACAGAAACAGGAAAAGCCATAATTTTGCGCTCATCCCCCCCCCCTTTCTGAAAATGTACAAGTTGAGTTAATAAATTGTGTCAAATATCCCTAAGAGACTTCAGGTAATTTTCAGAATTACGACGCGCCGCATCCCATTTCTCTCTCTCTCTCTCTCTCTCTCTCTCTCTCTCTCTCTCTCTCTCTCTCGCTCTCTCTCTCTCTCTCTCTCGCTCATCTTCTCCTCGCTCGCTCCATGATCGGAATAAAGTACAATTTATGAAATCGAGCAGCCGGCTCGGCTGCGCGGTGCCGCGCTAGAGTCGATATTTATAGAGAGCAGCGGCGCGGCGTGTTGCGGCCGAGTCGATGATAATCATACTGCGGCCTTAATAAATTATTACTTCACGAGCTGAGGGGCTGGGGGAGGGTCCTAGCTAACTCGGAAGTGAGATTCCAGCTGGAGGCGAGAGGGAGGCGGGGCGGGGCGGGGCGGGGCGGGGCGGGGTAGGGCGGTGCGGGCTGGGTCCCCCTCTGGATCTGTGCGCTTCATCGGACTCCTCGGGCCGCCCCGCGCTGCCGTCCGCCACTCCCTCTCTCCCTTCTTTCCTCCTGCTCGAGCTACTCTTCCTGCAGTCTTATTATCTCACTGTCTTTCGGTTGTGAAACATTCAAAGTAAATGTACGACAGTCCACACTGTGAAAAATATTTGTAAGAGTTACGGGAAAATTTTCCATGAGAAATGTCGTAAAGTTACGATGTCACATTGTAAAACTACAAATTTTTACCGACACTTGGTATCGACTTGTGATTCTTAAACGAGCAGAAAGAGGCTTTTGTAAATTTACGACTTCGATCGTAAAGTTACAACACCTTTTGTAAATCACAAATGGCGAAAAAAGTCATAAATTTACAAATATATTTTTCACAGTGCACTTTGATGGGAATGCAGCCGCATCGTCAGTTATTGACATCGACCGCGCGACTAAGTTTGATTGTTCCAATCTTCAAAAACGGGAAACAGAAAAATGTCATCTAAAAACATCATTTTTCTCCCGCTCTCTTTGTCCGTCTCTCTCTCTCTCTCCCTCCCTCTCCCCCGCTCTCTCTCCCTCTCTCGCTAAGGTCCTAGAAGGACAGACCGCTGGCACGACTCTCACGTGGCTGCCGCAGCTACAGCCTTATCTCAAACCTGCGAAATGTAAAGTGCGGGACTCCGCACGCACGGGGCGGAGCGGGGCGGGGCGGGCTGCCCCACCCGAACGGTCGGACATCCCCCCGTAACACAATGTATACGGGGAAAGGATTCGCAGGCAAATCTTGGAGTTTGGGCGGGTTGGGGCATAGCCAGGCGGGGCGGGCGGGCGGGCGGTAGGAAAACAAGCTTAGGGACGGAGGCCTAGTGGGGCAGAGGGTCGGACTCCATATGTGCAACACAAAAGGGTACGGGGAGGGGTCGCTTGCTGCGTTAGAATGGAGGTCTCTGTTGGGCCCGGCCCGGCCGGGGGTGGGGGCCTTTGGAGCGGCCAGCCGGGCCAGCGGCGGTATCAGGAAACATAAGGCCCCAAAAGAGCACCGAGATTAACAGCAGCTTCCTGTCCGCGCGCCGAGGACTGCTGCTAACCCACGACTGTAATGAGCTATGCGGCCCCCACCCCCACCACCCTCCTTATTCTTTGTTTGCATGCCGAACCTTTTACTCAGACCGTGATTAATCTCTTCCGCTTATCACGGCGTTAATCCCTTGCCATGTCTGCGCCTGCAGCTTGGTAAATTTAGTGAAATGAAGTACCTAATTTCTTTTCTCTGTATTCAGGCGTCAATCTGGAGGGTTTAATAATATCGGGGACCTATCCTACTACCCCCCTCTCTTCTCAGACCTGCTGTACTTTCCCCGACTCCCCCACCTCTCTCTCTCTCTCTCTCTCTCTCTCTCTCTCTCTCTCTCTCTCTCTCTCTCTCTCTCTCTCTCTCTCTCTCTCTCTCTCTCTCTCCCTCTCTCTCGCTCTCTCCCTCTCTCTCTCTCTCTCTCTCTCTCTCTCTCTCTCTCTCTCTCCCTCTCTCTCTCTCTCTCTCTCTCTCTCTCTCTCTCTCTCTCTCTCTCTCTCTCTCTCTCTCTCTCTCTCTCTCTCTCTCTCTCTCTCTCTCTCTCTCTCTCTCTCTCTCTCTCTCTCTCTCTCTCTCTCTCTCACCGTGCAATCACTGCAGCTGTTTCTCCTTTAGAACCGGGCTTAATTTCCGTAAGGCGTTCTGATGGTCCAGTTGGTAGCTGTGAGAAGGAGGGAGGGGAGATAAAAATAAAGCAGGCCGAAAGTCGGACAATGTAGTCGCAGGTAGCTGGCAAAAGAGAGAGAGGGGGGAGGGGGTTGGGGGGCGTGGCTGGTAGCTGGACAGCTGGAGACCAGGCTGGGGGCGGGCCGGGCTCAGGCAGGTGCCAGGCCGCCAAAGAGTTCAAGGCCGCGGGCCTAGCCGGGCTCCTTGCCGGTCCGCTATAGGGCCGCTAGCACTTTTCCTGCCACTAGCGGTCCCCCTCACGGCCCGTAATCCCTCACCTCCTGATGAGACATAAAGAACATTATTACAGTCGGCGGGGCGGGGCGGGGCGGGGCGGGGCGGGGCGGGGCGGGCCCGTGGCCCGGCCGGGACCAGCCCAGCCCTGAGCGGAGCCCTGGCCTGTTCGGCGCGGCGTGGCCCGGGCCGCTCGTGCCAAGCCGGGCTGTAAATCACGCAGTATCAGATGGGACCCCGCCCGGCCCACCCGGCCCACCCGGCCGGCTCTGCATGCACTAACTGAACCGACCTAGCGATACACTCGACCTCTTTGCCTTTTCCTCTTTAGTTTTTATTTATAAGGGGGAAAAAAAACTAATTATTGAAGTAGTATAACACTACCAGCCACTGAACTCGAAACCTTATTAGGGTCACCTTACGACAACATGGTTATCTTTATAATGTATAAGCGGTGACGTATGAGACTTTTCCACACGATGACTCCGCGGTAGGAAAAGGGGAGTGGGAGGGGGGGTGGGGGGGTGAAACAGGACACGCCGCGCTACCCTCAACCCGGCAGCAGCGTGTCCTCTAATCCACCTCACCCTCTCTAAGGGCTTAAAACACCTCTCTCACTCCCACAGAGAGAGAGTGGGGGGAGAGAGCTACACCCGTGTGGCAGCAGCTGAGAGAGTTCTTGTAATCTGTCACTTACCGCCATTCCGACATCGTGACAGCCGTAACAGAGTTTGCCCGGGCGCTTAAGCGACATCGGTAACCCTCCCGGTGCGGCTCGGCTCGGCGCCGCTCATCTGCCTATGAGTCGGCTCCTCCTCCTCCTCCTCCTCCTCCTCCTCCTCCTCCGCCTCCTCCTCCTCCTCCTACCTCCTCCTCCCTCCTCCCTCCTCCTCCTCCTCCTCCTCCTCCTCCTCCTCCTCCTCCTCCTCCTCCTCCTCCAAGAGATGCTCCTCGCATCACTCGCGCACTTCGCAAGTTTTCGGTGCGTTGGAAATTAAAACGTGTAGCCCGGCCCGGCCCGGGCGGCGGCGTGAGCGACGCGACGGAATGTCGAGGTGAGCGAAAAAGGCGAGGAGAAGAATGAGAACGAAATACACCGCGCGACCAGAAAAAGAAGAAAGAGAGCGGGGCGCGGCGGAGCGGCAAACTTTAAATAACCCCCCTCGCGCACCGCTGCCCCGCCCCGCCCCGCCCCGCCCCGCCCCCGCCGCACCTCAAAGTATTCCGGGCCGGCCTTTCGCTTATGCTAACGCCGGGAGGTGACGGTCGTCCGGACCCCGCCCCGCCACGCCGCGCCCCGCCCCGCCCCGCCCCGCCCCGCCCCGCCCCGCCCCGCCCCGCCGCATCCTTGATTCGGTCATTAAGCCTTACGCATGGAAATGGTGGACCCCTCCCGTTATTGAAGCGGTTCGGCTCTGCTCGGGCCGGGCCGGGCCGGGCTGGCCAGGCGGGCCGCGAGGTTCATTTTGTTTTTATTATTATTACTATTATCACTTCTCGTCGAGGTGCGCGGCGGGCCGCGGTGCTCTTATTATATCGCGCGGGTCTTTACTCCGCGCAGGGCAGGACACCCAGCCTAACCTAACCTAACCTCAGCGTGCTGACGGCGCGGCGCGCCCCCGACACTCTGGACTGAGTTGCGCTTGTAATCCCGGCCTTGATCCCGGCGCAGCAGCCCGATCCCGCTCGATGAACCTAATCCTGTTGCCGGTCATCCTGCTGGGTCCTGCGGCCTGCGGGGGAGCGACGCGGCGTCCTGCTGCTGCTGCTGCCGCCGCGGCCGCCGCTGATGGCCAAACGAAATTGGATGACAGAAATTAGGACTCCTGCGAGCGGAGCAGGAGAATAGGTTGGGCTTGGGCTTATGTTGCCCGGCCGGGCGGGCTGGACTGGAAACAAATAAAGTGGATTCCCCTCCGTCCCAGTGCGAGAGAGAGAGAGAGAGAGAGAGAGAGAGAGAGAGAGAGAGAGAGAGAGAGAGAGAGAAGTAGTCGGTCGTGGCGGTGCGGGGGGGGGGGGGGGACGTGTTCGGGGCTTGAGCTGAGGGGGCCCAGCCACAGCGGTAACGCCCCCCGGGCTCTCCTCCCCCCCCCCTCCCCCAGCCCATAGGTCTCCCCCAAAGCAGATCCCCTCACCGGACCCTCACCAGAGGACCTACCTTCTCTCTCGGTCCTACTGCTTCTCTCCTGGTGTTTATTGACGTCTAACCTGCAGCCTCACACTGCCTCCAGAAGTCTAATATTTTGCCGGAATGGGTTGTCATTGGTTTTGTGGTACTTTACTAGCTCTTCCGCGGCAGAGAAGTTCGATGTAAAAGCGGATTTAACCTGGATGTTAACGCCCAGCCGCACGCCTATGTCAGCTGCGCGGCGGTCCCCCGGCGCGTATGCCGGCTCGCTCGGCCCCGGTGCGCGCCGGGTGGCCTACCTCCCGCTTGACGGGCGCTACGAGTCCCCACTCATACGGTGCCGTTGACCTGTCCCTGTTTAGCTAGGGGAGGTATAATCACCCTGCATGATGATGGTACCCCCTCGGCCTCCCTGAGCAGGGGCCGGGGCCGGGGCCGGGGCCGAGGCCGAGGTCAGCGGCGCAGGGCCGTGCCGCGCGCTGGAGATGCGTCAGCAACATGTCTTACTCCCGACGGCTTTATTTCCTCTCTTTTCTACATTCCTCTCTCTCTCGCCTCAGCGCGCCGACATCTTTCTGTACTTATAAAGGCGAGTCTGGAGGCCAGAGTGCCTCTTCCCCACCGCCTCTCTCTCTTTGTCTCTGTCTTCCCTACCCTGGTGACTGATTCCAAAAGCCGCGGCATGGCGAGGCGAGTGTACACAGTACGAAAAAGTTACCGACACCAGAGCGATACCGAATGTGAGCAGTTCATTTTTCGGACATCTATTTCTGAACCTTTAACTCTGCTTTAGTTTTAGTGTGCTAATTGGTACGACGTTTGATGAAGGAAACAAATCACTCTTTTCATTCCTCACAACAGCTTTGTTGGAAGCAAAGACGACGCCCTTCAACCTTAGACAACCCGGGTCTGCTTCCTGCCCCTGTAGCCTCGCGTCCCGCCCCGCCCCACATTCCACCATGCCTTCCGGGGCTGTTCCTAAAAGGAATTTGAATCCCCGACCTGCGCGGCCCGCCCCTGCCCCGCCGCGCCCCGCCGCGCCCCGCCGCGCCCCGCCGCGCCCCGCCGCGCCCCACCACCAGCAGCGCCACCTGGTGGGGATGGGGATCCATCCTTATCCGGCCTTATCTCAAAAGAAAAACACGTCCGTCTCTTTGACGATTGCTGTCATTACTCAGCATGCACAAACGCCTTTCTCTCTCTCTCTCTCTCTCTCTCTCTCTCTCTCTCTCTCTCTCTCTCTCTCTCTCTCTCTCTCTCTCTCTCTCTCTGCTTCATCTCCTTTTTTCCTTATATCTCTCCTCGAGGATTGGTTCAAGCCCTCGTGCAAGGGGAAAAGAGGAGAAGAAGGAAACCTTCGAGAAGTTGTGATCAAAGACAACTCCGTCCGGCAGCTCTCGCACCTTCGACATCCGTCACACGACGCAGTTTATTTTCCGTATTTTCTCCGCTTTGCATTGTTGGAAACATCCCCCGCCCCGCACTCAGCCCGATACTCTCCCGCCGCCCCCGCGTGCCTGCCTGGCCCGCCTGCCTGCGCTGCGGGTGGATGGATGGCGGGGGTATTTCAAAATCTGACTTCCCTTTCGACATTCCTCCGGGTGGCCGGGGCTGGAACCTCTGATCCCGCCACCGCCACCTCCCCCTCCCCCGCCCACTTCCCACCTGGCTCTCAGTCTGCATCAGGGATTCCAGAGCCGTCTGCCCCGCGTCGGTGTTGCTTTTCTGGCTGGCTCATAACCTTCTGCTCTCCAGTGGCATATCGAAATTTCATGAGTAACGGCGTACCGTTTCGCGCTGTATGATGAACTTTTTTTATTACCATTAGTGCAGAGTGTTTTTTCAAAATTAAATATGTGTTGCTTATCAGCAAAATAATTTTTTAAAATTATTTATATTTATTTTTTTTAAATTGTGGCCTGCTCCGCTCTAACCAGAGCCCACCGCCGCCCTATTGCAACCAGTGCGGCCAGGTTTGTCAGGGCCAGGCTAAGCCCCTCCATTTGAGAGCCACTTTCCATTTTCTAGAGAGACGAGTTGATTCCTCCCCCAGCCGGTCTGGCCTGGTCCCGCGGGTACCTCGCAATAGATGCCACCCTCAGTAATAGAAAGTGGTTAATGAATATTGAACATTTCACTTCCCTCTCGCGCGTCCCCTCCTGCCGCCCAGGACTGTGAGAGGAGAGGGGAGGAGCCGGTCCTCTCTCACTCTCTCCCTCGCTCTCTCTCTCCCTCCCTCTCTCTCTCTCCCTCTCTCCCTCTCTTTGCTGATCAAGCTCGGTGCCGCTATGTGACACAGGGTGGGTTAAGGGTGCCTGCCTGCCTGCCTGCTCCGCAGTGGAATCGTGTTGGAAGTTTTCAGGCGAGTCAACAAAAAGGTCTCTTCGCAGAATCTCACACGAGTGAAGGACCTGGGGAGGCCCGGCCCGGCCCGGCCCGAGCCACCAGACTTAAGTATGGAGACTAGTAGTTTCCCTCCCGCTCCCCTTAGCCGCTCTCTCCTCCCCTTTCTGTTTGCTCCTTGCAGGAAAAAAGTGTTTCACGGCGACCCCAGCGACTCCGAAGTATCCAGTTTCCCTTTTCAACAACGCTGTCACAGTTTTGTTGTGGTGGTACTTTTGCGTGAGCTTTATGGTGGTATTATGTTTTAACACGCGTTTTGTTTGTTGTGTGTCCCCAGGGTGTCTCTGCTTGAAAATGGTGGAGGTGAAGATCCCGCCGCACACGATCCGGACGCACCCGGTGACCCTCGAGTGCAACTACGACCTGCAGGGGGAGGCCCTGTACTCCGTCAAGTGGTACAAGGACGGCCGCGAGTTCTACCGATACGTGCCGGGGGACCTGCCCAACGCCGCGCAGGTGTTTGACCTGGCCGGCGTCTACGTGGACGTGAGTATTATTTGTCATTAGTCCAAACTCTTCGTGATATTTTCGGACCACGAAGAACGGTTCGATTCATCGTCGCTTTTACGTTTGCGTAGTACTGCACAGCCGAGGGGCAGTGTGCGGTGGCTAGGAAGACGGAGAGAAAGAGATTCTCAATTTTTCCTCTCTTGAAAATTGAAATTTAAATAAACCAATTGTGGGGGGAAGGGGGGTAAAAGTCTCTCCTGTATGTAGCGCGGGAAAGGGGAGGGGAGGGGCGAGGTGAGAGGTGGAGGGGGAAAGGTTTAGCCGCAGCCCGGATTTCACCTGTAAATTTTTCATAGGCGGGGCCGCTGTTCTTTGAATAGCCGCTGCCAGCGCGGGTCATGAAATAATAAGGGGCATCTGAGTGGACCGGTGCGCCGCGGTGCTGCGGGGAGGGGGAAGGGCCAGCTCTACCAGCGCGCTAAGTGTGCTTTGTCTGACCCACTGAGACCGGCCGGTGCGGTAGGGTGGGGCGGGGCGGGGTGGGGTGGGGTGGGGTGGGGTGATCCGGAGAAAGAGATGATTGTCGACCACCGCACGCGGTGCTGGTGGTGGTGGTATTGTCCGACTAGTCTGGCGATGCTGAGGAGACCACCCCGCCCCCCCGCCCCGCCCCGCCCCGCCCCGCCCCGCCCTGCCTTGCTTCCAGAGCGGCGTCCAGGTCGGCACGGCGCAGTACTCGCGGTCCGAGCAGCAGAGCGAAATCAAAGGCCCAGCCGCGGGATCAATTTTAAAATCGAATCGCACAAACTCGGCTGGCAGTGCGGTGCTCCAACCGCTTTGTTAATTTTTCGTTCCCTCTGCTCTGCGTCATAGCGTACCGCGCCCCTCCCCTGGGTTATTCATACCGAAATGATAATTCCAGCAGCGGTATGGAAAAGAGGTAGGCGAGTTTGGGTTTGGAGTGTGCACTGCAGGTGCACCGCGGCATGCCGCCCGTGTTTTCCGCGTCCCGTTCTGCTGGATTGGTCGTAACAAACCATGGGTGCTGTAAATGCCTGGCGCGGGGCGGGGCGGGGCGGGGCGGGGCGGGGCGGGCGGGGCGGACCTGCTCCGCTTGGCATCGACGTCCTGTCCGCACCAATGAGATGCCGACAGCCCCCGCGGCCCCGCCCCGCCCCGCCCCGCCCCGCCCCGCCCCGCCACACTTTTATCGCAGAAAAGGGCCCCTGTGAGAGCCGCTGGGCCGCACCTGGTCCCGACAGGCTTATGGCGTATGATTGACTCGACAAAAACACGCGCGGCTTATTTTAGTGCCAGCCTCCCCCCTCCCTCCCCCCCTCCCTCCTGGTCCTTCCCCACTCCAACCTCTCCGCACCCGCCCCCTCCCCTCCGCCTCCGTCCGTCGCGACCTATCATAAGCAAATAGTTTGTTCTCCTTTTTATTTGCTTCCCAGGCTATGAGAAGAATTTCAGTGTGAGTGTCGTGGTAGCAGAGAGGCATAAGGTGGGATATCTTGTCTGTAGAATATGTAATAATAAATTTTATCAGTTCTCGAAATATTGCCAAAGTTGGACGTATGGTTCTCTGTTGATAGTTTGTTTTAGGCCGCGTAAAAGTGCCTGAATTTAGCTACTGCCGTACTGCGGTTCTTTCTTCTCCGGTTTTTTTTCTTCTTCGCTTTTTTGCCTCTTTCCCTGACACTTATGGCTGTTTTTCATAAACTCATTCTCAGTCTGCCGTGATAGGGAGTGTCTCGTCACTTCCCTCACCCTCCTCGCCTTTCATCATCTTGCCCTCCTCCTCCTCCTCCTCCTCCTCCTCCTCCTCCTCCTCCTCCTCCTCCTCCTCCTCCTCCTCCTCCTCCTCCTCCTCCTCCTCCTCCTCGCCCTCCATCCCGGAGGAGATAAGGAGCAGAGGTGGGGCGGGACTGCACCGCACCGCTGATTGAAATGTGGCGCAGCAGTCGAGTTTCCGCTTCCGCACCCAAAAAAGCCGTTTCTCGATTCAAGAAAATTGCTCTCAAATGTGACAAGAGCATTTTTATCTCGGTCCAAATGCATTTGGAGCTTGGATCAAGAGCATTTACTCTTGCCTCAAGAGTGCCCTCTTGTGGCAAGAACAGCACTTTTGATCCAAGCATCAAATGCACTCTGGCCGAGTTGAAAATGATCTTGTCTTATTTGAGAGCAAAATGAACTTCGAACAAGATCATTTTTCTTGACTCGAGAAACGGTTTTTTTAGGTGCGGGGAGGAAAGGCAGGCAGAGGGGAGGAAGGTTGGAGCAGCGAGGGATGAGCTGGCGGAGAGAGAGAGAGAGAAAGAGAGAGAGGGAGGGAGAGGGAGAGAGCGACAGAGCGCGCTAGCCAATGAGACGAGAGCAGCAGGGCGATGCCGTCGCCTCCTCGTTCCGCTTCAGCTCTCCTCTCGTTTCTTCCTCTTTCTGTCCTCTATACACCTATGCCTCCCGCGGCACATATCTGAAATTCTGACGAATTCTTGCCCTGTGCCGGGCCGGGCGGTAGCAACACCAACCAAGCTTGTTTCAATTACTGGCGGACGCGTTGGCAAGTTAGGCAGCCCACGGGGGGATTACTCAGGCCAATGGGATCGCGCTGAAAAGGTCTGCGGCGGCGCGGTGTCGCGCGCGAGGCGGGGCCGGGGCCGGGGCCGGGGCCGAGGCCGGGCGGGGGGCAGGGGTAGTAGTGTCCCAGGGCCGGGCCGGGCCGGGCCGGGTAAGTCCCTCAGCGCACACCGGCTGTTCGGGCCGAGGGCGGCAGCGTACTCAGGATTGTGCGCTGGCAACCTCTGGGACCGAGATAGCACCGTGCGCGGCAGCTCGCTCGCGCTACCGTTGTCGTTCTCAGAGGTATTTATTTGTTGTTTTATTTTTAATTTATTTGAGATTCCTTACCGAATCAAAAAGCAGTTTACCATATTCGATCGAATTAGAATTATTGGAAAAAGTACTTGTTGGCGTGCACAGTTCTCGCGTCGACAAAGTCGGACTTGGAACTCCTCCCTGTCAAGGGAGCGGGACCGCACAGCGGGGCGGGGCGGGGCGGGGCGGGGTGGGGCGGGGCGGGGCGGGGCGGGGTGGGGCGGGGCGGGGCGGGGCGACCGATACACGTGGCGTGGTGGGGCGTGGCGCAGGGCGGGTAGGGCCCCATCATCGGTATTCCGCGGGTAGCGCCAGTCACCCATGCTTCGTCGTCGTCTCTCTCACTCTTTCTCTCTCTCTCTCGCTCGCCTCCCCTCTCGCTCACTCAATAACGCCAGCGCTACCTTCCGGCGGGGCCGATGCGGGGCACCGGAGCGATGCTCGGTGCGGCGTGGCGAGTACGGGTATCGACTCGATGTGGAATTAGAAGGATGTTTTACGCTATCCGCGAGCGGCGCTCTAGCTATTATTGAAATAAAATCTCCCTTTGTCATCGAAGCCGACATGGCTGCTGTAACCAGTCTCATAAAATGAAAAGGGCAATTTTTTTTCTTGTGCGGAAGAATTTTTGATACAGACTTTTTTTTTTTAGTGCGTGCGAAGTAATGCCTGCACTTACGTTGATACAGCGGCTTAGACGTGGTGTGGTGACGACTCTAAGGGTGAGTCAGAAGGGAGGCTGGCGAGGGGGGCGGGGCCGGGAGGGAGAGGGAGAGAGAGAGAGAGAGAGAGAGAGAGAGAGAGAGAGAGAGAGAGAGAGAGAGAGAGAGAGAGAGAGAGAGGAGAGAGCGGCGTGCGGAGGTCTGTGGACAGCGCAGGCTGCGGAGGCCGGCCCTCATTACGTAATGTAGTTACGTGCATGCGTCCACGCCACATCATATTTCGGTGGAGTCGTGTCACGCCTTACTGCCAGCCCGCGCGCGCGCGCGCGCACACACACACACACACACACACACACACACACACACACAGCGCCATAATGTAGTCTAGTCGCCTTCAAAAGAAAAAAATACATCCCCAGGTGTGCTTGCTAAAGGCGATCGCACACGTGTTTTATTTTTATTTTTTCTGTTTTATGTTTTTGCGGAGGGAGGAAGGTATGGTGACCGCACGCTTTTTGAACTCTCTCTCTCTCTCTCTCTCTCTCTCTCTCTCTCTCTCTCTCTCTCTCTCTCTCTCTCTCTCTCTCTCTCTCTCTCTCTCTCTCACCGACCGCGTTATTTAATCCAACCAGAGCAATTCCGTTAATCATCTAATTTGGCCTTTTGCGGGCGCGGCGCTGCCGGTGCGTGTGCACTCATCATTACGTCAAATAGCCGGGGGTGTGGCGGGGCGGGGCGGGGCGGGGCGGGGCGGGGCGGGGCGGGGCGGGGCGGGGCGGGGCGGGGGGGGGGGGGGCGGGGCGTCCCTCACGCTCACCTGCCCGGCCCGGCCGGGGGAACTTGTCTCGTTGCGCTGAATTTATACTGCGAGTGCGAGGGGATGCAACACATATTCCGGCCGTAACTCTCTTTCCACGTCATCATTATCGAAATGATGATGTATTCGTCGCGCCGCGTCCTCTTCCTGGACCACGCTCGTTTAAATGTCCAGTCGAGCGGCACCCCCCCCCCCTTTATTTTTTCGTTTAAAGGTCATTAGTTTTTGTTACCCGCGTTACAATTGTTTCTTCTCAAAATAATTCCGTTTCTATTTTTTTTCCTAACCGGAGTGTCATATATATTTTTTTTTCTGTCGGCAGATGATCAAGTCCAACGACCGGCAGGTGTCGCTGTCGCAGGTGGACCTGACGTCCAGCGGCCGGTACCGCTGCGAGGTGTCCGCCGAGGGCCCCGCCTTCCAGACGGTGTCGGACCACGGCAACATGCAAGTAGTGGGTGAGTACGCCACCGGAGTGTGGACTGTGTATGTGTGTGTGCGTGGTTTTGTTTCGGAAAGAAAATTTCTGGTTTTATTCCTGACATTTTTTTTTCTCGCCCCGCCCACGCCCTTGCTCCGCCTCGCCCCGCCCCACCCCGCTCCACACACAGTCCCTATATACATAGAATGAGATGACGCTTTCCATTATTTCCGCCTCAGCACTTACTGTCCGCGGGGGGCGTGGCGTGACAGGCGCGGTATTGGGACGCGGATTTCCAAATGAGTGGCAGAGAGGCGTGAGGTTGGGCCCATCGCCCCGCCCGCCCCGCCCCGCCCCGCTCCGCCCCCCGCCCCACCCCACCTCACCCCATCCCGCCCCAGGCCGCCCTGTCCCGCGCCTGCTCGCCGGACTGAGAGGTCTGTTGTCGTTTATTACGAGGCCTCGCCACACACACACGCACAGCGCATTACGCGAGGAGAAAAGTTCATGATTGGGGACTGTGTTTTGGTTCGTCCAGTGAGGGGAAATGCGATCATTGAGATTATTCTGTCCCGTGCGGATTTTTTTTTTTTTTTTTTGTTTTTCATTATGCCTGCCTGAAAGGCGCGCGCTGGAGGCAATCGCGTCGACGTGCGTAGGGCGTGCTGTGCACGTCCCTCGAGTAATGTGGGCAAGAACTCTCTCCTCGCACTCTTCATACTCCCCTCTCTCTCTCCCTCTCTCTCTCTCTCTCTCTCTCTCTCTCTCTCTCTCTCTCTCTCTCTCTCTCTCTCTCTCTCTCTCTCTCTCTCGCTCCTTCGCTATTCGCAGAGCCCGGGGGTGAGGGAAAAATAGTCATTACGGGGCGTACTGATGGAATAATCCGGGGGCTCACGGTATACATAGGAGTCTCCACGCGAGCGACAAGAGAAAGGAAAGAAGGGGGGTAGAGAGAGAGAGAGAGAGAGAGAGAGAGAGAGAGAGAGAGAGAGAGAGAGAGAGAGAGAGAGCGCAATGGCTCTGCGTGTGACAGGCGGCCAGAGACAGGCGGGTCCTGCCTGCCTGACACCTGTGCCTGAGCCGCGCGTATGCGTACGAGATGAGGGGATCAGGACGCGCCGAGTAATGAGGTCTGGTCTGCAGCCTCCGCCCCTCCGCCAGGGCCGGGCCGGGGCTTATCGGCGCCACCTCACTGCTAATAACATCGACGACGAATCCGGGCAGTGCCTGCGGACCTCCCTCCCACAGCAGCGCTCTGCGCGACAATAATCCCTTATAGCATCCCGTACGATGTGCACTCACTCAAAAAAAAAAACAAAAACAAGAGAAGATACAACAAGTTCTCTTGTAAAGTTTTGCACCTTTTTATTTTTTTATGTCATCATTAACACGCTGGTAATTTGTTTTAACGACCTGCTGTTTCTTTGTATTTTTTTTTATGCGGGTGTAGTGCAGCCCTGTGGCACGAAGATAACGCGGAGGGCAGGCAAGAGATCTTCCTTCGGGCTGGAGATGATTAGGTGCAGGAGGGGGAGGCGAGGGGAGGTGGGGAGCCGGCACAACTTTTCGGCTGGAGTGAGGTGTCTTGGGGAAGCTAGATTTTTTTTTTCGGTCTCACCCCCTCTCTCTCACTCTCTCACTCTCCCACTCTCACTCTCTGTCGCCCTCCCTCACGCCCTATTTCCCCCCCCCCCTCCCTTCTCGCCTTCCCGGCTGGCAACAGATGAAACAAGCGAAACTTGCGACTACAACGGAGTAACACTGAAGAATTGTTTTTCTTGGGGTGCGGGTGCGGCGCTGCTGGTGTGGGCGCGGCGAGGGGCAGGGTGAGGAGGAGGAGGAGGAGGAGGAGGAGGAGGAGGAGGAGGAGGAGGAGGAGGAGGAGGAGGGGAGTTTGCAGATTAAGCCCGGGTCAGGACTTGATCAGGCGCAGCCCAGTCCGCACTCGCTTTGTGAGATGCGTTTGGCGACGGCGTCCCCGACTCGTCGACGAGCAATTTTCTCGCGCGGTCCTTGGCAGGTCCCGGCCCGGCCCGGCTCTGCTCGCCTGGAAAACAAAAGGGCTGTATCGGCGCGTGCGCCCACGACTTTGTGTTGGTTATTTCTCCATTTCGTTGGTGTTCTTTTTTTGCGTGTCTTTTGTTTTGTTCGTCGTGTTTCCGTTATTCAGTGAGACGTGTTCAGGGAGAGGGGCTCAAGGACGGGGATAGCGAGTTTGTGCGGACAATAATCAGTCGTGGTGCGGTGTGGCGGGGTGCGGTGCGGTGCGGCGGGCGCGCTGTGCTCCAGATTGGCTCAGCCGAGGACGGTGTGCTGAGGTGTGGCGGGGCGGGGCGGGGCGGGGCGGGGCGGGGCGGGGCGGGACGGTGCGGGGCGGGGCGGAGACAAGACGGCGGGACTGGGGCAGGAGGCGTCGCCGGTCTCAATCAAACGCAGAGGCAATATCAGCAGAACAGGCCTGCCTGGGCGAGGCGGGGGTGGCTCCTCGCGCGCACACACTCACACACACACACACACACTTTATATTGCTTCCACTGGAACCAATGAGGGTAAGGCAGGATGACATTGGCTCCTGCCTCTTCTGCACAAATGTTTTTTCTCACTTATTAGCCAAAGCGTATATACTGACACTGTTCGTGATGCTTTTTCTAAATACATATAGACATATATTTTTTTTTCGCAACGGAACTGCGCGGCATATTTGAAAAATGGGAGTGTAAGTGGCGTGCTCCGAGGCTTGTCGTGCCGAGCTCAGCCTCCTCTTTGTCCTCCCCTCATGGTCTCTCTCTCTCTCTCTCTCTCTCTCTCTCTCTCTCTCTCTCTCTCTCTCTCTCTCTCTCTCTCTCTCTCTCTCTCTCTCTCTCTCTCTCTCTCTCTCTCTTTCTCTCTCTCTCTCTCTCTCTCTCCCTCTCCCTCTCCCTCTCTCTGTCCGAGGCCGGGCTATACAAGGTCCGTTGTCATCAGCTAAATGAAAAGGAACGGAAAGAGAGCGTTGTGGAGGTGCGGGGCTGGCGCGGGATGGTGAGGTGTGCGCTGTGGAGGGGTCGGGGGGGGGGGGAGGAGATTTTCCGCGCATAATTTGCTTTATTACGTTGGACGGAAGTGCTCTTGTGTGTTCAGAGGGCTCACGAGAAGTTACAACACAAACCCGCGCCTTCCCGATACAGCCCGGCTCATTCCTCCTCATGACCGACCGCGCAAGGGGCGTAGCGTAGCGGGCCTGGGGGAGAGGACGCTCGCACCACACGCAAACACGCCGCCCCGCCACTGGTCTCGTCTCAAACAGCACACAGCACCGCGACATACGCCTAACTGTTTTTTTTTTAGGGTACTTAATTTCTTTACAATGACACAGTTACTATGCTTTACTCAAGTTTTGTTGATCGAAATTTTTCTTACTAACCTTAGAGCTGTGCGTAGACCACACTAATAACAATGAAACCGAGTATAAGCAAAGGGGGGTGCTGCTGCTTCCGACTCCCTTTGAGAACTTTCTCCTTTTTTGCGTAATCCAATGACCTACTTATTTGCTGGAAATTTTCTCCTACGCGTACCACTTTATCTAGGAGAAAACCGCGAGCGCCAGGCGGACCCCTCTCACAAAGCGCAGGCGACGACGCCATCGCCTGTTCTGAATGAGAGGCGTGGGCGCATGGGCGCCTGCTCTCGCTATAAACACACCACTCTCTCTTACACACACACACACACACAGAGGGTAGCGTGTGGGCGGCCGAGCCTCATTTGTTGAAGAGCAGGCAAATGTATAGGCAGGAGTGTTTGCCCCCCGTGCCGTGCCGTGCCGTGCCGGCGCGCAGCGTGTCAGCAGCGCGGGGGTGAGGCGGGTCGCATGCCATGGCATTAGGGGAGGGCAGGTGCCTCCCCCCCCCCTCCGCTTCTCTTCCCTCCCCTTTACCTCTTCTCTATCGGGGAGACACGACGACGACGACAGCGCGGCGAAGGAGACGACTTAATAAAAGTAATGCAGGGAGACGATCTGGTCGCCTGCCCGGCCCGGCCCGGCCCGCGCGCCTCCTGCCTGAGCCTTGCCGTGCGAGGCACCGGCGGTCGCGGGCCGGGGCACCAGCCGGGCCGCATGTGCCAAGGACGAGGAGGAGGAGAGAGCGTGCTGCGCGCTACCTGCACCGCCACTAATGGTATTGAACTGAGGAGCTGCTGCCGATCGAAGATACCCATCCACGTTTTCATCTTGTGATGTTCCTTTATTCTCCTTTTTTTATTTAGGTTTAGTTTTGTTTGTTTTTGTTGTCGGTTGTCTTTCTCTCCCGGTCTGCCGCCTCGGGTCGGCGCGCCTGCGCCCCTGCGGTCCGGCGCATAGGCAGGCCCGCCGCGCTGCCGTGCGGCACGGCGGCCTACCTCCCAGGGGCTCCCGGCGCGCTGATCGCACTGCCGCCGTAAGGAGCTGGCGAAGCAGAATCCAGACGGGGAAAAAAAATGAGGAAAAAACTGCAGCTCTGGGTGTAAAATTTTTAACCGAGGTCAGACCTCACTCCCTCCCTCCCTGCCCGTAGGGCTGGAGGGGCTCCCTGGCTGGTGGTGGCGCTGTGACAGAGATTGCACGCGTTTGTCATCTTGGTGAGCCGGCCCCGCCCCGCCCGGGCGGACCTGTTTGTGACGGCAGCAGGGCCCGTCGAGCAATAGTGTGGGGCGTGGTGTGGCGTGGTGTGGCGGTCACGCTGGCATGAAGCTGCCGCAGGAGACGAGAGCGAGAGAGAGAGAGAGAGAGAGAGAGAGAGAGAGAGAGAGAGAGAGAGAGAGAGAGAGAGAGAGACGGACGGGAGAAAGGACGAGAGGGTCATAAAAATAAGATGAGTTTGTGGTGTGGCTTTGTACGCGGCGTGTAGCTTTGCTCATTGCTGAACGCGCCTGCATCCTCCTCCGCAGCATCTTCTGGTCCAGCGCGCCAGCCTCGCCTCGCCTCGCCTCGCCTCGCCTCACCTCGGAGGAGGGGGAGGTGAAGTTGCTAAACGCTTTGCTGGAAGAGACGTTGTGGTCCCTCCACAGAGCGGCGGCGGGGCGGGGCGGGGCGGGGCGGGGCGGGGCGGGGCGGGGTGGGGCGGGGCGGGGCGGGGCGGGGCGGGGCGGGGCCACGGCAGGGTGGAATAGGCGTAACGGGGTAACGACGCGTAACGGGCCGAGGCGGCGATCCAAGGCGTGCTGCAGCGGAAGGGAGTGCCGGGGGGATGGGGGGGGGAAGTGGGGGGGATTCAGAATATAGGGGGTATAAAGCGCGCGAGGTCTAGGAGGGGAGGAGGAAGAAAAGGATGCAAGCGGCGGATTTCTCCTCGAGCGCTACTGCGGGGCGGGGTGGGGCGGGACGGGGTGGGGCGGGCGGCGGGCGGCTTCTGGCTGCGGAAAAGGGAGTTGTAAAAATCGCCCGCTGGTGCTCCGCTCCGCTCCGCGCGGCCGGCTCTCCTCGCGGCAGAGCGCCGTTGTAATAAATTAATGAATGGACAGCATTATCACCGGCGCCCTGGCTGCACTATGTGTTGTTTCTATTGGCTGCGCCCCCGCTGCTTCATTCATTCTCCTTAATACAACCACGGATGTTACATACATGCCATTCGCAATATTACGTGGTTCGTGTAGCGAATTTGTTACGGCTCATCCCTTGCGGATCTCGATAAGCTGATCCTTGTCTGCCGTATTAGGGTTGCTAATTTTTCTCCGAGTTGCGGGTCCTCCTCCCTTCCTCCTCCTCCTCCTCCTCCTCCTCCCCTCCCCCCTGCGGCTCGATAGCGCTGGCAGACACTGCGTCGCGCGGCCAGCAAAACTTCTGTGCTGCTGGTGTTTGGGAGTCCGAGCGGGGCGGGGCGGGGCGGGGCGGGGCATGGGCTCGCTGACAGGCTCCAGTAGCCCCGCCCGGCCCCGCCCCGCCCCACCCGCCACGCCCGGCCAAGCCTCGCCGTCCCCAGCTGCCCTGCTGTTATTAAACATGTCGCCGGCGCGCCAAAATTCTCCCCCAATCACCCCCTCTCTCTCTCTCTCTCTCTCTCTCTCTCTCTCTCTCTCTCTCTCTCTCTCTCTCTCTCTCGCTCTCTCTCTCTCTCGGACGCCCTGCAGCTTTGCTCGCGTTAGCAGCAGCGAGCCGGTAAAAAGAAAATCTTAATTTCGTTGGGAGCGGCGCGGGGGTCGTAATTTTACTCATCCGAAAATGAAAGGGTGGCGGGCGAGGCGTATTAAAATAATAATAATAATATAAAAAAGGGGGAGTAAGAAAAGTGACTTCGAAAAGTCTGTGGGTGGGGCGGGGGGGGGGGGGGGGGTCACGGGCGGGGCGCGCGGCCCTGGCCCAGCCCACGGCCCAGCGGACCCGCCGCACAGCCCCTCGAGATTCCACCGCCCTCCCCTATAAATTGCGACGCATCGGATATCATCTTTGGCGAGGACGACGTTTCATAAAATACGTGAAGGCCTCGCGCTGCGCCCTGGCTGCCGCCCCCCCCCTCCTAACCTACTGATGTGGTGCGAATAGACTAGCAGAGCGGGGGCGTAACTTTTTGCCGTCACGCCTATGGAATCAGAAAGTGCGTACTCTGTCTTCAGAAACGATGTAATACGCGTAATTGTAAAGCGCGTTCCCTATTATTTATTATTCGCATTTTTTCTTTTCAAATGATGGAAATTTTTGCTGAGCTTGCATGACTGCATTTAAATGGCATATTTTTTTTTTCGCCCCGCCTTTCGCCTCGTTAGCCTCAGCCGCGCCGAAACATGCCGTGTAATTTTGCCTCTCTCTCTCTCCCTCTCTCTCTCCTTCCCTCTCTCTCCCTCTCTCTCCTTCCCTCCCTCACATGCTCTGTGGCCGGTGTGGTGCACGGACTGGCAGAGTATTTAACTCGCTCCTGCACGCGAACGTGATCCCGCTGCGTCGTCCTGGAGGTGCTGCAGGCAGGGTCTTCTACTCTGGGCAGCCCCATCGACTTGTGGACCTCCAACAGGATCGATCTCGCGGCCCGTGTTCCGTCCCCTCCCTCTCTCCCGCGCCGGGCTGGGCTGGGCCGTGAATAAAGGATATCAGTGTGACAGGCAGTGCGGGTCGCCGGGCCGGCGGGCGTACGGACGCAGACAGACAGACAGACGGACAGACAGACGGACAAGCCGGGCGGGGCGGGGCGGTCCGACGGGTGGTCCCAGGTACAGGGTACGGTCCTGACAGTGTCGCGGTGTGACTCCCCCCCCCCCCACCCCACCCCTCCTCCTCGTTCATCTCCCCCCCCCCCTCCCCTCCCAGGCAAAGTGTGCCCTCTCCATGTTTTACGAACCTAGTAATGGAAATTATACATAGGGCCGGCGGTGGGGGTGGGGAGGGGGATGGGGGAGAGTGGGAGGGGTGGGGGGTGGCTGAGCTCGGCTGAGCCGTGCTGCTGGACTGGACGGAAGGAGGCCAGGCCAGAGGCCAACAACCGTGAGAGGGAGAGGGAGAGGGAGAGGGAGAGGAGAGGGAGAGGGAGAGGGCCAGCCGCAAGGCCAGCACCACCTCAAGCGCGGTCACAAAAGTTTGGCGTCACCGACCAAAATGGTTCAGAAGGAAAACGTGCATTTATAAATTATTCCACCAAAAAGAGCATTGGAGAAAAAGGGGGGAAAAACTCGCGCGTCACGTGGTACTGTAGGTGGAAGGCAGACTGGAATCGTAACTTTGCCTTTACGTTAAAAAAATATATTTTGTGTGAGTGTGTGTGTTTTAGCTGTGGCGATCGTGGTGTGTCGTGGCGTAGCGTAGCGTGGCGTGGCTCGGGCCAGTAATTGCTACAAGGTAGAGGAGGAGTCTGCGACCCGCGCGCCGAGCCGAGCCGAGCCGAGCCGAGCCGAGCCGAGCCGAGCCGAGCCGAGCGGCAGGCCTGCCACCCTGCCTGCCAGCCTGGCCGCGGGCCGGTTTGGCTTTTGGCGGAATGGACTCGTACCCCTTTAGTCGCCATCTCTCTCTCTCCCTCTGTCTCTTTGCTGAGAGAGGGAAGAGGGAATGGCCGAGCAGTCAGAGGGAGAGAGAGGTATGGATAGAAAAGGAGGGGGAAATAAGGGCTCTCCATTATATACTTTTTGTCGCTGCTACTTCTGCACGACGTGGCTGGCTTTACCAAACAACCTCACCGGCTTTTGTGTGGCAAACGACGATGAGGTTGTACGAACTGGAAT
The DNA here is from genome assembly GCA_033675135.1 of Frankliniella intonsa. Classification (NCBI taxonomy): domain Eukaryota; kingdom Metazoa; phylum Arthropoda; class Insecta; order Thysanoptera; family Thripidae; genus Frankliniella; species Frankliniella intonsa. Next base: position 11,616,203 of record CM066250.1, read on the forward strand.
AGCGCTGACTGCGGCGTGGCGGGGCGTGGCGGGGCGTGGCGGGGCGTGGCGGGGCGTGGCGGGGCGTGGCGGGGCGTGGCGGGGCGTGGCGGGGGGTTGAAGGTTAGGGGGTGGAGGGTCGACCGTGCTGACGCGGCACGCGCCACAACTCAGCGTCCATTCCCACTCCACCCTGTCTCTGCCGTCGCCTCACCTGCAATCCCCCCCCCCCCCCCCTCTCTCTCTCTCTCTCTCTCTCTCTCTCTCTCTCTCTCTCTCTCTCTCTCTCTCTCTCTCTCTCTCTCTCTCGTGTTGGCGGACCGCTGGTTTCTCTCTCCCTCTCTCACCCTCGCTCCTATCATCCACCACGTTTGTTAGCGGCCCGAGCGGGGCGGAGCGGGCCGGGGCGGGGCGGAGCCCTGTGAGTGGCGAGTTGACAGTATCCATTCCCCCTGATTGCCGCGGGCCCTTCTCTCTGCCGGGCCGGGCTGGTCCTGGTCTAGGGGGCGCGCGTGTCGCAGGCCTCTCTACCCAGCACTACCACCTTCAGCACGAGTAATGGAATAAGAATTATCAACTTACTTTCAGTTAAATGAGACAATGCTCAGCTATTTTTTTTAGGCACGAAGTAGCCTTATGGTTTTGTCTCAGGATGCGATTTTTTTTATCAGCACGGCCCCTTATGTAAAACGGAAATTTTCTATACGATTTTGATAAGATTTGGCAGGGAGGTAGAACTAAATCTCCTGAGTTCACTGCTGCAATTTCATCCAAAAGTTAGCGGCCAATTTCAAGAAATTTGAAGTTAAAATCCCCGTTTCTATGGTAATGCTCGACTTGTCACAGAGCCGAGCCGATCGGGGTATTGTTGCGAAGGCTCGAGTGCACTACGTGGCGCGCAGGGGAGGAGGCCCATGGCTGGGGACCTGTTGCTTCTAGTCATGCACAGTACTTTATAAATAAAAATTTGAAAGAACATGGTAGAATAGAAATGTCACCGCACTATTCGAATGAACATTGCACAACGAGCCTACAGTTCAAAAATCATGATGATCGGACATTCCTGCTTTTACTAAACTTCTTAACCATTTGAGCTAAATAGCTCAAATTTGGCATGTGAGCTGTACTAATGACGCTGATTCAAAAAAGGATATTTTTTACTCAAATTCTACATAGACTCACCTAAAAATCTTATGAAACCAAAACATAAATGAACTTCGTGCCTACCAGGATTTCGTGAAATCGTATTTTTTTTTTTTTTTATTTTTTTTTGGGGGGGGGGGGGGGGCAAAATCTTCAAATCTGTCTTTAAAAAAAGGACATTTCTGTAAACCATTTTTGTTTTACCTGTCAGTGAAAAGGATGTGGAAATAATGTGTCTCGCGGCCTAGTGAGCTGCGGGACCCCGAGAGAGGCTACCGCTGTGGCGCGGCGGGGCGGGGCGGGGCGGGGCGGGGCGCGGAGGCTGCAAAGCAAACGCCGAATGATACACTGGCGCACTGAGTTCTCAATTACATCCTCCATTACGGTAATAATTCCCAAGGCGGTGGTGGTTGAGGCAGCCCCGCCCCGCCCCCGCCCCGGCTGGAGGAAGCGCTCGCAAATGGACCTCCTCCACTCTCACACGCTCTCTCTCTCTCTCTCTCTCTCTCTCTCTCTCTCTCTCTCTCTCTCTCTCTCTCTCTCTCTCTCTCTCTCTCTCTCTCTCTCTCTCTCTCTCTCTCTCTCTCTCTCTCTCCTACTGCGTGTTTCCTCGCGCCGCTTTTAAACCTCCATAGTGTTTCACCTGCACCCAGTGAATGGAATGGTCTCCACTTTTCATCCGGAGCCACACCAGCGCCCCGCCCCCCCCCCCCCCCCCCCCCCCCCCCCCCCCCCCCCCCACCCCGCCCCACCCCGCCCCGGGCGCCTCCACTAACACTATCGCCGCCAGACCGTGTCCAAATCAGGTAGCGAGTTTAACGACACGCAACGGCCTGGGCCTGTTCGGCTGCTATACAGTCGGCGCGTTCTAGCCGCGGATCTCAGCACGGCACTTCCCACTCAGGCCGCGCGCGCAAAGTTTTCCTTTTCCGGCCGTAAACATTTTTCGCCCCTAGCATACTGGCCGGGCCGGGCAGGGTCGGGGCCTGCAGTGTATTACCACGGAGATTCCTAGGCGCGGCAGCGCCCAGCCCAGCCCAGGCCTGCCCAAAGGACAAAGACGTCATTTTTCGTCGCCGAAGCCGAAATGATGGCCCCTGTCGACTTAAGCCCGAAAAACTTTCGAGTTTCCCTCCTTAGCCACCGCAGCCCCCCCGTAACCGGTCGATGGTGTACTGGCAAAGTGTACGAGGCCTCGGCGTGCACTTGTTTAATACCAACACTTTACCGACCGAAAAAGAAGAAAGCAGCAGCAGCGGCCCCGCGGCCCGCGGCACCTAAAAATTTGATGTGTGAGGCCAGAGCGGGTGGGGTGGGGGCGGGGGGAGGTTTGGCGGGAATTAAGCGGGCAGCAGTTGGCAATTATCATTACCCAACGGCCCGCTTCGCTCCATCTGCTCCTCCCCCACCTCTCTCTCTCTCGCCCGCTCTCTCTCTCTCTCGCCCTCTCTCTCTCTCTCTCTCTCTCTCTCTCTCTCTCTCTCTCCCCGCACTAATGTGCCGCCAAAAGGCTCTCTTTCGCGGTACATGGCGGGACTTTGTCGCGCAAATCAGAGAGGGTGCCGCCTGTCCTGTCCCGCCCGGGCCGTGCGCTCCGGGCCGTGCGCTCCGGGCCGTGGCGAGCCGGGCCGGGCAGTCTCATCATAAAGTTGTTAAAAAATATCTCGGGGCTGAGCGGCTCAGCAGCAGACCACCACAGCACTACTGTATCCCTCCGCCCCGCATTGCCCCGCCCCGCCCCGCCCCGCCCCGCCCTGCCCCGGCTGGCTGGCTGGCTGGTCTGGTGGTTTTATGAGCTGGCCGTGGCGCGCCCCGCCGCGCCCCGCCGGTCTACTCGGAAAGTTGTGACGCACCCCCATTCGTTTTGTGTGGCTGCGCTCGTGGATGGGGGGTGGGGGTGGAGGTGGGGGGATGCTGCAGGAGGTGGTGGAGGCCGTGCTGCTCGTGGTTCCATGGAGATGGATGGGCTTCGCCCCACCTCACCCCTCTTCTCCCCCCTCCCCCTCCCACTCCTTCTCTTCCTTCTTTTTTATGGAATCCTCCCTTTTCGACTCTTAGCGCCCGCGCCCGGCCGGCACCTCGCTTCTCCCTGATTTTCACCTCCTCTCAAATCCGTGCGAGCGAGTCGGTGGTATTTATTTTTTTTTTTTCCCCCAGTGGGTAGCAGCGCCAACGACTCGCCGAACGCGCTCTCGCCGCTTCTCAAACGCTCGAACGAGGCACTCCGGTGGAGCTGTGAATTTACTTTTCACGGCCCCCGGGCCCCTGCAACCCGTGTCTACATTACAGAGGAGCGCCCCGCCCCGCCCCGCCCCGCCCCGCCCCGCCCCGCCCCGCCCCGCCCCGCCCCGCCCGATGGGGTGGGGGTGGGGAGGGATGGCGAGCTGATAGTAAAATTATTTACACCCACCGTATCGATCGTCCGCGCTTTAGGCCTGAAATTTACGCGATGAGTTACGCCTCGGCGGGCTTTTCCTCTCGCAGTGTTAATGAAGTAAGGCAGTGCTGGTGCTCGCGCGGCCCGACCTGACCCTTCCCTCCAGCTCCTTTCTCTTTTCACTCTTATTATAACCATCCCACTTGCTCTCGCAGTAGAATTGTTTTCTCGACCCCGACAAGAAACGCGTCTTGGAAAACCAGAGTAAACCGCTGAAAGCGATGGGCGATGGGTGATCGTATTAGTAACCGTACATGCGTCCTGTTTTAAAATATGCTCCGCATGTTTGGCCTCGTCGCCTCGTTGCTCAGACCTAAAGTTTGTCCTTTCAAACTTGCAGTTTACGTTTCATTTTTACGCTGCGTGCGATTTGTTCTTCCGATACATGGACTTTAAATGACAGAAACAAAGATTGAAATGTCACAAGGATTTTGTTTTTAGGCCCCCGTTAGGGGTGCCTTTTGCTCACGCCAGTGAGTTTTTATTTCTTCTTGACTGAAGGCCCTTATGGACGCAGCTGATCGTGCCGAAGCGATTTGTACAAAATTAAAATGAAAAATACTACGAAAAATTAGAAAATTTTGGAGATAGGTGTGATGTCAAACTGTCTATACGTTTTTGCATAAAATTAGTTTGCATTCGCTGTTTCTATGGTAATTGCGAGCGGAGCAGCCAGGCCGAGCCGAGCCGGCGGGAAGCTAACAATGCCAACCTTATATTAGTTCCCTTCAGGCCCATGTTTTTAGCGATTGCTGTAATTTGGTTTTCTCATCTACACAATGCAAATAAATATATTGCTCTTAAAAGTTTTTGCTAAAATGTGATAACGTCCATTTATTTTGTTTACAAATTTAGAATTAGCACTTAATTATTTTTGGTTGGACTTGGTCGTCAGGCCGTGGCGGGCGTGGCTGGGACTTCCACTCGACAAAAGAAGAACGGTGACTCGGCGGCTCACGCGCTCACCTCGCGACTTTAAATCATTGTGTAAAGTTATCAAAACGTTGACAAGGCGAACTAAATAGGTAAAAATTAGTTTTATATTTGCGGAAACCATTTTCCAAAGTTTGACGTCAATATGGCGAGAGGGAACAAAACTGATTCGTGAAATGGTGTACATCTACGTGTATCTTTACGTAAACCATTTTACCAATCACTTTTGTCCATTCTCAACGAACCTACGTGAAACTTTGCAAAACGATTTCCGCAGGTCCAGAACTGATATTTACACATTCATTTCGACTGTGTAACATTTCGTTCTCCTAATATAAAGAGTTAAAGTCGCGAGGTGGACGCGTGAGCCGCCCAGCCGCCGGCCTTCTTTTGTCGAGTAAACATCAAGCCGGCGTTGTTGATAGCTGGCCCGCTAGGCATTTTATGTGGCAGACGTGTGGCGGCTAAAATTCATGATTTGGTTCTCACAAATAGTTTACACTAAATATTTTTAAATTCTTTCTCATTTTATGATAAGTGTTAAAACCTCGGGGGCCGTTTAACGCGTTAGCGTTAGAATTTTTGTTCTTGTTGTTGCACGCAAGTGTTTTGTTCTGATTGCTTGTACGCCTCAGCCGGCCGATTGGGATGGCCGAGCGGAAAAGAGGGAGGGAGGGAGGGGAGGCCGCTACATTTCTCTCGTATATTTAAAATCCGCGTCCGCCACATTATTGTAGAGACGAGTTGGGCGGCACAGAGAGAGCCGGGGGCGCGGTGAGGCAGGGTGGGGTGGGGCGGAGCGAGGCGGGGCGGGGCGGGGTGGGGCAGGGCAGGGCCCGGCGGCAGGTCGGAGGCGAACTGAACGCCCCGGAAACAACAGGGGACGCGGTGCCCGCGGCCCGCTGCGGTCGCGGTGGAGTGTCGGCCTACGGGGCCGTGGCTGGCCTCAACCCGCCCCGCCCTACCCCGCCCCGCCCCGCCCCGCCCTTCCCAGGCCCCACAGGGCTGTGCGCCTCTTTGTTTGGCCCCCGAGTGCCGTTCGGGGTGACTACTTTGGTCCTCTGCGAGAGCCCCTGCCTCTTTGCGTGCGACTTTCCGGGCTGCTACCCCACCCCGCCCCGCCCCGCCCCGCCCCGCGGAGGGGCCCAGGGGCTGTAGCACTCCAAGGTCGTGTCCGCGGTGCTGGTGGCCTCCCCGCTTAGCTGCCGCAGCGCCCCGCCCCGGCCCGGCTCGGCCCGCGGGGTGTCGTCGCCGTATCTGCAGTGCGCGCGCCCCGGAGATACGTGACCCTGCTCTGCTCTGCTCTGCTCCTCTCCTCTCCCTGAATGTTGAGTCGCTGCTGTTTAAAGTGCGTCTGGCGGACTAGAAAGGCGTGGGGGACTAAACGCACTACACATGTGCGATTACGAGTCAGGGCCGCAGGGGCGCCCAGCCCCGCCCCGCCCAGGCCCACCCCGCCCCGCCCCGCCCCGCTGCTCTCTGACACGCAGCGCAGCTCAGAGTAGAGCAGTAATAGAGCAGCTCGCCTCGCCGTGCCGAGGAAGAATCTCGCCATGCCTGGCGTAGGGCCTGGGCCTGGCGCGGCGCGGGGTGGAGGGAGCATCTCTCACGATAGCGGGCGGATTTAATATCGGCTTCCGATAACCTTGGAAGCAGCGTCGTCGTCGCCATGAGGGTCCCCGCATACCCAGCAGGCGGGGCGGGGCGGGGCGGGGCGGGGTGGGGCGGGGTGAGGCAGGTCATGGAGTAGAGTAGCATGAGCGTAGCCCGCGGGGAGCGGCGTGGCGTGGCGAGGCGCGGCGGAGCCGTCAGCAAATGATGTTGTTGCCGCGTTGTATCAAAGCGAATCGTCTCTGCCGGGTGAGGCGGGGCGGGTCTGTGCGCCAGGGCTGTTATCGGCCTTTGGAGTGCCATTGCGAAATCTGTCGGGACCCACAAGCAAGGGGCAGCAGCGGCGGTGTGGTGAGCAGTGGTGAGCTCTGTGCCCGCCCCGCCCCGCCCCGCCCGGTGCAGTGCTGGTGCGCTGCTGGCCATGAGTTATGAGTGTCACTGGGGCCCCCTTCCCTCCCCTCCCACACACAGTACTGCTGCGCTGCGCGGGACACTGCTAGTCCCTCTTTTGTAACGCGTGTTTATTGTGTATTATGACCAGGCTGAATGTTGCACAGCGAGCCGACTCTGTGTGTGTGTGTGTGTGTTTATGTTTCATGTGCGCGCGCGTGTCTGTCTGTGTGTCTGTGTCACGAGGACTGACACCGCAGGGCTGACCAGTGCTTACGAGTCCCGCGTATCACGTTTTTCGTTGCACACTTGCCAACGTCACGAAAATATATTCCCTATATACGTATATCGGCTGTTTTAGAAAACACGCCTACACGCACGACCCCAGCAGTAAGGCTCCGTGGCACCTCGGGGTAGGCAGACCCACAAACACGTGTCCTCTGCTGAAAGACTTCATACTTTTAGGACGTTACCCGTGACACCGGCGAGACTAACGTGAATGAAGTTATGAGGCGACTACTGTTTGCTCGCAGGGCAATAGTTGAGGTCTTAGTGACGCTGCGGGTAGGGAAGGGCGGTGTGGCACGCCACTCGCAGATCAGAGGAGAGAAGGCGGCTGGGCTGGGCTGGGCTGGGCTGGTCCCCCGGCGCGCCGGGCGCCAGGCATAGGCCCCTGGGGATGACCAATCCTGCATGCAGCAGCTTTAGCAAGCAGCCCGAGCGCTCCGGGCGCGCGCGCGAGGGAGAGAGAGAGAGAGAGAGAGAGAGAGAGAGTGAGTGAGTGAGCGTCAGGGCGTGGCGCGGTGGGCTGGGCTGGCGGCCCGATACTTGTTGTCATGCCCCAGCGCCCTGTTGAGCGAGGAGCAGAGGAGTGGGGCCCTTGGTGATTTCGATACTTGGGTCATTGGTGATGCCCCACGCGATAACAGCCAACGCCTCCAAGTATCGAAGCCCCCCTTCCCCCAAATCTCTCTCTCTCTCTCTCTCTCTCTCTCTCTCTCTCTCTCTCTCTCTCTCTCTCTCTCTCTCTCTCTCTCTCTCTCTCTCTCTCTCTCTCTCTCTCTCTCTCTCTCTCTCCTCCCTCATGATGTAGTTCGGGGTTGGGGTTGCTCCTCGTTTGTCGTTTTCATTGTCGCTACTCTGAGGTGAAAAGGCCGGCGGCGCCTTGCCGAGAACTCAATACCAATATCTCTGCATCATCAATGCTGCTCTCATTCCCCCGACGGCTGCGAAAAAAGACGTGAAAAGTCGTCCCTGAAAACTCTGTGCGCGCAAGCAGCCCTACGAGGCCGAGGCCGCGGCCACCGAGGTCGCCAGTCTCTGAACCGAAACAATGAGGTCGCCTGCTGTCGCATGATTTCTATTCTGGCCGCGAGAGGACGCCCCGCCCCGCCCCGCCCCGCCCCGCCCCGCCCCGCCCCATCCCGCCCCGCCCCGCCCTCGCCTCGCTTGCTTTTGCCTAATGAACCACAGCGCACCGCGTAGGGTCGGGCCTGGCCTGGCCTGCCCGCAAAAGTGATAACCGCGACCCGCGACCCTTCGTCCTTTGGCTAGCGATTGGTCTCGTGACGCCTCGGGGAGGAATTTTGCCGCGTTTGTCGTTTCTCTCTCGCGCGCCGAGGTTATCGTCTGCTATATCGCGCGGCGACGAATTTTAGCGATATTCCTACACTGGAAAAACAAAGGTGCTAAGTCCTACCTTTAAAAGGCACTAACAAAATTTAGTGGCTTTGGAAAGGCACTAAGATTTAGTGCCCCAGGAAAGGCACTAAATTTTGTTAGTGCCTTTTAAAGGTAGGACTTAGCACCTTTAGCTGACCAGCTGCGTATACTCCATACAAATTTAGTGCCTTTGCAAAGGCACTAAGATTTAGTGCCCCAGGAAAGGCACTAAACTTAGCACTCGATTTTAGCACCCCAGGAAAGGCGTTGCTTAGCACCTTTGTTTTTCCGGTGTAGGTTTTGTTTGTGCTGAACAGGCAGGAGGTTAGTTTGCCGGGGAGTGCCTGCCGCCGTGCAGGTAGGCCGCCGAGGAGCACTTGTGTGCTGCGGGTCTGCCTACCTACAGGCGGTCTCCTACGGGTGGATTCCTTAGCCACGCGGTCGCTCTCATCCTAGCCGCTGCTCCTCGTGGAGTATGCGCGTTAACGAACTGATACAGAGTGAGAGAAAAAAAGATGGAGACATGATGGGCTCGGACTCACCCGCTTCTGCCGATAATTGGACAGCAGGTGTTGCGCCCTCGCACTCATACTTCTCAGGAACTGTTGAACTCGATTGAAATGTTTAAAATAAAAATCTCATTTCCGGCGAAGAGCGCCGCTGTACCGAAGCTGGAGCCCGGACTCTAGGACTCTAATCGAAGCGAATTTTGGGAATCATCTCTGCCGCGAGTCAAGCAAACTTTTGCGTCGGCTGCTGGCTTTTAACGTTAAGCAAAAGTGTGTCTGAAGCTCAACAGAAACTAAACGTGGTGCACTTACCTGGGCGCTAAATTGACGGGGCGCTGGAGGAGCCTCGCCGTGTCGTGGCCGTGGCCCGTCTCGCGCGACTCGGCTTCAAAGAGTAATTGTTTTTCTTGGCGCTACCGATGGGACCTTTTTCCGGAGGGACCTTGAACCACGAAGGAAAAACTAGACAGGGAGGGGGGGGGGGGTGCCGAGGAGAGATCTAGTAGGAGGGGTGGGGCTGGGGGGTAAGAAGAGTGGGGAAAACTGTTGTTGAGCAGCTTGGTAGCGTTAATTAAACGGATAATAGCTGTAGCTGGTTGCCTCCGGGCCTGAGGGCGCACCAGGGCCTTTAGGCTAAAGCCCCCCCACCCTCCTTCTCTCTCTCTCTCTCTCTCTCTCTCTCTCTCTCTCTCTCTCTCTCTCTCTCTCTCTCTCTCTCTCTCTCTCTGCGCGTGGCGTACTTTGCTTTCAGCCTCCGCGATAACGTCAAGTTTTGGTGAGAGGCGACGCGACGCGCAGGAGATGCCCAGCCCCTCCCCCCCCCCCCCCCCTCGCCCCCCGCCGCCGCCCCCCTTCTCCCTCCCCGCGTGCTGGCCGGCCCGACCTGCTCCAGGGCAGGGGACGGAACAGAAAGAGAAGAGGGGGTCAAGACTCTGGGGACATCTGTAACTAGATGCTAACTACTCACTAACGAAGGTGGCGCCGTGGGGGGTAGGCCAGCCCGGCGGGGCGGGCGCCGGGGCCCTTCCCGCCTGGGGAGCGGTTCTCTGTTCACTAGACACAGCAAACAGCCAGCGATAGGGCCCGCTGGGCTGGGCTGGGCTGGGGAAGTAGAGCCTGCCTGCCTGCCTGCTTGGCCTGTCCTGCCAGCCGGAATAGCAATTTTGCGACTTGGGCGCTCGCAACCGCAGCCTTGCTGGGCGCTGGGCGCGACCCTCGACTCGACTCGACTTTATCTCTTGAAGCTTGTTGGTTGGGACCCCTGGACCCCTGCTCCTGGCACACGCGCTCCTTGTGGTCCTGGGCCGCAGGTAAGATGTTTGGACTGTCACTCAGTGGTGCCGTGCCCGCCCCGCACCTTCCGCGCCGCGCCCGGTCCCCTCTCAGCAGCAGCAGTAGTGATACGTGATGGTTCAGGGCCGCACAGGCGGGGCGGGGCGGGGCGGGGTGGGGTGGAGCGGGGCGGGGCGGGGCCCTTGCGTAGCTCTGTACGTGTCTTTGATGTACTCAAGTGGGTTGGCGACGCAGCGGGTCGGGCGGGGCCGGGCGGTACGGGACGCGGGGTTGGTTGGGGCGGGGCCGGGCCGGGCAGGCGGTTCGGTTCCTCCGTAGTACTCTGCAGTCCACCACGCCGGTCAGCCGTGTCAGAGACTGTGGTACAGGTCCTGCTCGCTCGTTAAGGACGGACGCAAACGAGGACAACAAAAAGCGTGATTATTATTCCCATTTTGCCGAGCTGGGAGCTCTCTGTATGCGAAAAGTCGGCCTTCTTCTTGCCTAGATTTGGGTTTAGGAGGGTGTTATTGGTCAGATAGATGGACTCTCGCCTCAAAAATTACTTTTTAAAATTGATGAAAATCCTTGCTCGGTATCTTTTTACGGTCACGATATAGTCTCAAGACCGACGCCGGATCCGGGCAGTGTCCGGCTGGCAGCACGGCCCGGCCGGGGGCGGGGTGGGCGGGGACGGGTGTCCTGGTGCGGCGGGGTGCGGCGGGGTGCGGCGGGGTGCGGCGGGCCGCTCGGTGAAAGCAGCCCGGGCCCTATTCCTTTGCGGCTATACGGTGGCGGGGCGTGGCGGGCCGGCGGGGTGTTTAAGAGGATCACCCCGCAGTCTCGGCCTGCAGATGGGTTACCGTTACCCGATCGGGGCCGCCGCCCCGCCACGCCCCGCCACGCCCCGCCACGCCCCGCCACGCCCCACCGCGCGCGCCGCCGTTAAAGACACCGTGGCGAGCCTTGGTTAGGGAGGGCCGAGGGAATGACGGGGAGGCGGAGCGGGAGCGGGAGCGGGGACGGGCGGCGCGGTGCGGCGGAGACTGAGGAGGCATCGGATTTGGGTTGGGGCCCGGCCCTACCCGACCCGGCCGCTGAGCTGACGCCCGATGAGCCCGCGGGTATCGCTTTTTTATCCAGGAGGTTTAAAAACACATAGGAAAAAGGACTGCGCTCAGCAGTCTCAAGCTGAACAGTGCACCCAGAAACGTCCAGAAAAGCGAGTTTTTGTTTCCAGTTCAGTGCTCTCGAAGTATCATTAATTTGAGCTTAGAGACCGTCTCCAGATCATTTTCGGACTCAATCTGAGCTGAAATTCTTCTCGATCTTCGCATTTACAAACTCCTTATTTTGTGTGTGTGCGTCCTCCAGTGTTTGGGTGGTCTGCTTGCAGTGGAGCCGGGCGGGGCGGGGCGGGGCGGGGCGGGGCGGGGCGCAGCATGTGCCGGCGATATTATCATCTATTCCAACAGCAACAGGCACACTGCAGGGCACACCGCCCTGGAGGCAATCCCCGTCCTTTGAGAGATGCGGATCGCTGCCCTGCCTGAGAAGGTTTAGGGGGCGTGTGGGAGGGGGAGGGGGCGGGGGTGTAAGCGGAGGTGGGGGTGGGGGAAGGGTCGTAAGGAGCCCGGCCCAGTGTGCGGACCAGTTGCGATGGATGATGGATTTGGGCCAGCTGCCGAGACAGAGAGGGCGGTGAGAGGGGGAAGAGTATAAAGTTTGAGAGGGAGAAAGAGAGAGAGAGAGAGAGAGAGAGAGAGAGAGAGAGAGAGAGAGAGAGGGAGAGAGAGAGAGAGAGAGAGGAGGGCCAACGGGGGCACTCTAGACGCCAAGATAGGCGTGGCGTAGCGCGGCGTTGGGGCAATGGTGTCACTTAACGGGCGCATCCGAAAGAGAATACGTAATGGGTGAAGGGCAGGGGGACATGTGCAGACAGAATGCGCGATGGGCTGGGAACGAAGCAAACCCTGACGTGGCGGTGGTGGGGCGGGGCGGGGCGGGGCGGGGCGGGGCGGGGCGGCTGGCGCTTGCTTTCCCGCACCAGGTAGATCACACGAGGTGGCCGGCTGGTCAGGAGGAATGTGTGTCAATATCCCTGGCAGCAGTGGGACCTGTCAAGGTGGGGCGGGGCGGGGTGGGGTAGTGAGGCGGGGGCGGGGCGGGGCGGGCGGAAAGCGTCATCGGGGCGACGCCTTCGCTTTTGCAATACATAATACATCAACCTGCCTGGATATCGGCTGGCCTCGCTCAGGCGTTGCCCAGTCCGGCCCGGCCCACCCGTGCCCGCCGCCCCAAATCACAAACGAGACGTGAAAGGAAAGCCGAGAGGCAGGGCGTGGCGGGGCGAGGCGGGGCGGGGCGGGGCGGGGCTGGGCGGTGGTATACATTAAGGGGGAGGGGGCGTAGGCCAGGCAGGTGGTGTGGTAACTGATGCGGAGCGGACCCTGAGCCCTTTTGTCTTTTAATTACAGTCGTGAGAAATTTTGGGATCGGAAAAGAAACTGAGGAGAAAAAAGAAGACAAAGAAGATTATGGGAAATAAGAATAGAAACGCGTTTTGTTATTACGGTGGTGGTTGGTGCTGGTGCTGGTGATGGTCGTGCTGGTGATGGTGATGGTGCTGGTGATGGTGGTCGTGCTGGTGATGGTGATGGTGATGGTGGTTGTGCTGGTGATGGTGATGGTGCTGGTGATGGTGATGGTGCTGGTGATGGTGGTCGTGCTGGTGATGGTGCTGGTGATGGTGGTTGTGCTGGTGATGGTGATGGTGCTGGTGATGGTGATGGTGCTGGTGATGGTGGTCGTGCTGGTGATGGTGATGGTGCTGGTGGTGCCGGGTTGGTCCGTGCCAATGAAAAGGGTTGTGGCAGGGCTGGCAGGTGAGCAGAGCAGAGCGCGTGCGGGTGGCGTCAGTCTGTTCATCATCAGTCTCCGGGTGGGGTGGGGTGGGGCGGGGCGGGGCGGGGCGGGGCGGGGCGGGTCATCAGTCCGCCACGGTCCGGCTGCTGGCCGGTGCATGACAAGCGGTGCCCGGCGTGCCCAGGCGGGGCGGGGCGGGGCGGGGCGGGGCGGGGCGGGGCGGGGCGGGGCGGGGTTAAAATAAGATTGGCGGCGTGATTGGCACGGCGCTTCCATTTCACGCGCTGTTTGGCTGCCGCCGCCTCATTTCACCGTCCATGTGCCGTCCACCTCCCATCCTTCCTCTCTCTCTCCGTCCCTCTCTCTCTCTCTCTCCGTCCCTCTCTCTCTCTCTCTCTCTCTCTCTCTCTCTCTCTCTCTCTCTCTCTCTCTCTCTCTCATCCTTCTCTCTCCCTGCTTCTGCCTCTCTCATTGCCTCTCTCTCTCTCTCTCTCTCTCTCTCTCTCTCTCTCTCTCTCTCTCTCTCTCTCTATATATATATATATCTCTCCATGTCGCTCGCACCACAACGCTCTGCACCAAAGTACAAGGAAGCAGTTTGGTACAACTCGCAGTACACTCTCAACGTCTAGAGACATTTTCCTCTTCAGATTTTAGTGACAGTTAATTAGCTCGCTGCCAGACATGTTGTTGTCTGCAATTTCGTCGACGTCTAAGAAATTTCTGGCAGCTGGCTGGCCGAGCGCGAGCTGCTCGCGAGCCGAGACTCCATCGGGAGTATTCCAAACTCCCGGGGACCTTGAGACAGCCCCCTGCCCCTACCCCGCGGCTAGCGCTGCGAGCCCCCCCCCCTCCCCATCCCCCCCTGCCCCCTTGCTCCCCCTCCGCCCGGCCCTCTCTCCCCCCCCTCCCCGCCCCTCCCCCCTCGCCTCCAATTACGCCCGAGGCATCGGCCCGCTGCTGCGCTGCGCCGCCGTCGTGTAAATGGATTTTGCAAACAAGTGGCTCGGCTCGGCTCGGCAAGTTGTGCCGTGCAGGTCCCGCCCCGCCCCGCCCCGCCCCGCCCCGCCCCGCCCCGCCCCGCCCCGCCCCGGCCCGCGGTGGAGCTTCATTCATTGATTTTCGCGACGCGAGTGGGTCGTCGCCGTGGTGCGGTGCGGTGCGGTAATAACTGCCCTGCCCTGCCCTGCCCTGCCCTGCCCTGCCCTGCCCTGCCCTGCCCTGCCCTGCCCTGCCCTGCCCTGCCCTGCCCTGCCCTGCCCTGCCCTGCCCTGCCCTACCCGGGAACGGAAAGGAGAGGGACGGAAAAGGTTCCCTCCCGCTCCCGTACTTTCCTTTCCAAGGCCCGCACTCCAACACGTTTCACTTTCCTCGACGAGAAAGTTGTACGCGATGTAGTAACGAAACGATCGGGTGCAGGAGTAACGCGCTGCTGTAAACGTTTTAGGACGATAGAAACTTTAACATCCGTTTTCCTCTTCTCTCTGTGCGACTCTATAGTGCTGCCGAAGGACGGCCCCCACATCACGGGCGGCAAGCCCAAGTACCGCGTGGACGAGGATGTGGACGTCCTGTGCTCGGTGAACCGGTCCAAGCCCGCCGCCAGCCTGCTGTGGTTCATCAACGGCGAGGTGGCCGACGACAAGCTGCTCCGCGGCCCGTACAAGTCCGTCTCGGCGCCGGACGGGCTGGAGACGGCCATCCTGGGGCTGCACTTCAAGGTGAGCAGGCGGTGTGTCTGAGACACTCCCCCACTCGGTCTGTCCACCTTCTATTTCAGAAAAATTTAAAAAAGTGCAGAAAAATTCTAAAAATTCGTGAAAAATTCATATACATTTAGAAAATTCTGGAAAAATCCAAGCAAAAATTACAAAAAAAAAATTCAAAAAATTTCACAAAAATTTACAACCTTTGTTCACCAAAATTCAGTGAGTGTCGTGTGGTGACGCCCGGGCCGGGCCCTTGGTGTGCCTGCTGCAGGTGGAGCCGCGCCACTTCCAGCACGGCGACATGAAGCTCAAGTGCCTGGCGAGCGTGGCCACGGTCTACTGGAAGAGCAACGAGGAGTCCATCGAGGGCGACAAGCAGCGGCCGCCCGCCCTCGAGAGCAAGGGCAACATCGGCGGCGGCCGGAGCAGGGCCGACATGGTGCAGGGTGAGTGTGTGTGTGAGAGAGAGAGAGAGAGAGAGAGAGAGAGAGAGAGAGAGAGAGAGAGAGAGAGAGAGGGAGGGGGAGAGAGAGGAGGAGTGTGCGTGTGTGTCTGTTGCTTTGTGCTGCAGCCGCCCCGCTGACGAACTGATGTATTCTGGCCGAGATTCCAGTCATGTGCCAGCAGCCCAGGTTTGGGAGCGGCTGTGCCCGAGGAAAGTGGGGGTGGGGGGGCAGCGGGGTCAGAAAGGCACGGGGAATGCGATTTCCTGGCGAGGGAGAGGGGAGGGAAAGGGGGAGGCTTGTAGGGAGGGGGGGGGGGGTCTGCCGAGGACATTGTGATTCAGTGGCTGGCACGGCCCGCATTCAGCGCCCTAAAAGGATATCACGAATGTGTGGCCGCGGGGGCGGGGTGGGGCGGGGCGGGGGCGGGGCGGGGGTGCTGGTGCAGGCCTCTATGAGGGTGGTTGTTGCCGCGCGCAGGAGCGCAGCGAGTCGAAAGAAGCAACTTTCTGTTTCGATATGTGGTAATTCTTTAAAAAGCATAGGATAGAAAAATACGGTTTCTCTCGCAAAGTGTTTTAAGAGTGAAAGGGGGCAGCAGCGGTGCCCGAGGCACAGCAGCCGGCTCTCACGCCAAAAAAAGTGCAACTTTTGACGTGGCGGGCGCGGGCGCGGCTGTGCGGTCCAACCCCAACCCGTACCAGCCGCGCTACTGCGCTACCCGCCGCGCCGCACCCGCGCCGCGCAGCCCACATGGAGAGCACCGCTCAAAGTTCCAGAGTTGGCGCATCTCTCCCTCTCCCCCCCCCCCTCCCCTCTTTTTCTCCATTCTGCCCCAGCGGGGATACGCCCGCGGTAAACTCTCCCATCTAATTCACGGAATTCTGTTTCCTTTTAATATTGCTATTTTATGGCTCAAAAAGCCAAAACGGCGAAAATTCAGGGAGTATAGCTTTTCTGGCGAGCAGCGCATATCCTCCCAAGACCCTGTGGAAACTGAGGGTGTACGGGCACGGGGCACGGGGGCGGGGGCGGGGCGGGGCGGGGGCGAGGGGTGGGGCGGAAACAAAGGGCTGGGGGCGGGGGCGGGGGAGGGGATACTCTGCCCATATTTCTAAGGCGTACCCCGCCTCCGTTGCGCCGCGCCGCGCCATCCTCACGCCACCTTTGTCATCTTTGGAGGTGAGGAGGGGGCGGGGCGGGGCGGGGCGGGGCGGGGCGGGGCGTGTGAGATGTGGTGGCGCCGCGCACGTGCCTCGATACCGAAGCGCTCCGCCCCGATGAGCGATCACCCCTTTCACCCTACCGCGCGGTACCCGGCTACTGGCTACCCCTTCCCCTCCCCCAACCCCCTCGCTTCTCATCCTCGATTCGCCCCTTTTATTCGCACTGGCCGCCTGACGGTTTTGACCGCGGGGTCGCTAGCGCGGGGCTGCTGGCTCGCTGGACCCTCGCGGAGTAAAAGTCAAGGGGTTTCCGGGAGAAGAAAATTTGCTATTTTTCTCGAGTCTTGGGGTTTCAATAACAGTAGATCAGAGAGGGGCCGGCCCCCCGCCCGAGTAAAAAAAAAACTGCGCACTGCGCGTCAATGTTTTTGGACACGTCATCATTAGCGTCAGGCAGGATTGCGGGGGCGGGGTTAGCAGCAGCAGGCGAAGGGTCGTAGGAGTGGGGGGGGGGAGTTTTTTCACCCCCTCCCCCTGCGTAGTGCAGGAGAGAGAGAGAGAGAGAGAGAGAGAGAGAGAGAGAGAGAGAGAGAGAGAGAGAGAGAGAGAGAGAGAGAGAGAGAGAGAGAGAGAGAGCTCGTGTGTGCGTGTGTTTGTTAGTTTGTGTGCGTCCGCGTGGTTGCGTGGCCGAGCCTCTGGCTGCGTGCTTGTGTGCGGTCGGCCTTCTATTCGCAGAAATAACGTTAGCGTTTTGCGTTCGCATTCGTCGGGTGTCGGGGGTGGGTTGTGGGGATGAGCGGGAAACAATTGGTGCTCCTTTATCTGCGGGGGCGCGGCGCCAGATGCGGCTGCCGGCCCTGGAGCGCCGTGCTCTAGAACGATAGGCAAACCCGCCTCACACGCGGGCATTGCGCCACTGCTGCAGCATACTACAATTGCAGGCTGCTGGCGTTGACTTTTGTAAAATAATCAGTTTGAGAATATTTTTTTTTCTTTTGTACGCATTTGTGTATAGGTATTATGGGCATGGATAAAGTATGCAGTGGTACGAGCAAAAGCACTCCAGTGCGGGGCGGGGCGGGGCGGGGCGGGGCGGGGCGGGGCGGGGCGGGGCGGGGCGGGGCGCTTGTAATTATTCCGACATATGTGCGTAACACTATGCGTGTGAGCAGTGAGCAGAGGGGTGAGGGGCGAGGGGGCACCAAATATGAAGTGCGGGGCGGGGTGCGGCGGGGTGGGGCGGGGTGGGGCGGGGCGGGGCGCGGCGGCCCCTCCTGCTCGCGCGGCTTAAAGAGCCATTCGAGCCTGTATTGTGGAGGCGGCGGTGCCGCTCCACTCATTACGCGGAGTGTATCAGCCCATTATCAAAGCGAGTCTGCCGGGCTGCGGGTGGGGTGGGGCGGGGCGGGGTACCGCACTCCTCACTCATACTCATACATACTTATCGTGCGCCCGCCCCACCCCGCCCCACCCCGCCCCGCCCCCTGCACCCCATACCGCCCTGCTGCGCCCTCAAGTGAGTGGTTAGAGGCCCATTCCGTAATAGAATACTCAGGCTATACCCTTGCTCGGCTTCGTTCGGCGCCCGGCGATCGCCCGCAAGTCAGCGGCATTCGTGCGACTAGATTTATAAAATGTATTCCTTAATATTGCTCTATCCTTACCTCCCGTGCGGCGTGTTGTGTTGTTGCAGCGGCGGGTTGTAGGCTAGGGCCGCTGGCCCTGCTGGTGCTGCTCGCGTCCACGACGGCGACCCTCATCTCCCGGTAACACCTCGGCGCCGACCGCAGTCCCACAGCCCCCCGGAGGACCAGGACGCCGACCCTCGCCTTCGTCCACGCCCACGGCAGCGCCCACGGCAGCGCCCACGGCAGCGCCCACGGCAGCGCCCACGGCAGCGCCCACGGCAGCGCCCACGGCAGCGCCCACGGCAGCGACCACGGCAGCGCCCACGGCAGCACCCGCGGCAGCGCCCACGGCAGCGCCCACGGCAGCGCCCGCGGCAGCGCCCACGGCAGCGCCCACGGCAGCGCCCACGGCAGCGCCCACGGCAGCGCCCACGGCAGCGCCCACGGCAGCACCCGCGGCAGCGCCCGCGGCAGCGCCCACGGCAGCGCCCACGGCAGCGCCCACGGCAGCGCCCACGGCACTCCGCCGTCCCCCAGTGTGACTCACCCCCTCAAGTGATGTGGACTTCCCTCGTGGAAGAGGACGTGCTCCAGGTCCCCGTCAACGACATATCCCCCCACCCCTTCGCCCGAGCCCTCAGCCCAGACGGACAGTGAGGCGCCTCCGCTGGGACTGCGCTGCGGAAGATAGTTTTACCCTCTCTTATTTTTTCCAGAGTTCCTCGCATAAGAAGGAACGGACATTATTTCCAAGCAGTTCATTTTTTTTTAAACGAAAAAAAAATTGTCTACTTATGTGATATGGGTGTGTTTGCGTGTGTGTATGTGTGTGTGTGTGTGTGTGCGCGCCTCTGTGACGATATGTGACGCTACGTGAGAATGCCAATGATCACTCGGTTGTTGTTTTTTTGTTTTTTTTTCTGGGTCTACTTTCTCAAATGAATCGCGCCTGACGCTGGATGCGGCCTAAACATCATCAGCATGATGACAACACATCTCTGCTGCGGGGCCAGCGCTAGACCTCCGCCACCACCACCACCACGCCCCCGCTCCTCCCCTCCACTCCCACGCGGCAGACGACATGTCATGCCCGTGAGACGTTCATCTGCATATTGACTGCCACATCGCCATGGCATCAGCCAGACAGCGACGCCGCTTCGCTCTTTGCCCGGCCCGGCCCGGCCCGCGTCACAGCGGCGTCCCGGCGCGGCGCGGCGCGGGCGGCGCTGACTGAGCTCCCCCCCCCTCCCCTCCACATCCTCACCAGCCAATCCTAACGAACGCCACTTTGCTCCCTAACCTACCAAATTGTTGACATCCATTCTAAGTTTTAATTTTTAAAATGCCGCAGCACATTTCCGTGCGCAGCAGGCGCGGCAGCCGCCTGCCTGCATGGCAGCCGCTATGCACGCGTGCACAGGTGTTGCCTAGTAGGCAGGCGGAGGTACCTGCGAGTCGGTTGTGCCCCCGCGGTTTCGCCTTCGCTTTGCTGCTAGCCCTGGTTGTGAGACGCCGATAATCTCTGGATACCATTTTATACGACTTTGACGAACGATATATCCCGCCCCGTCCCGCCCCGCCCCGCCCCGCCCTGCCCGCGCGCTGGCCGACACTACTACTCCCCACCCCCTCCCCTCCCTGTCAGACACTCGTTCCGGCCCGCGGAATAGAGTGGAGTTTGTCTGCCGGGGCGGGGCGGGGCGGGGCGGGGCGCAGCAGCCGAGATATTCGCCTTAACTCGCGACCCAAACTTTGTAAGACACCTGCAGCCGAGCAGAGCGAGCAGAGCCGAGCGAGTGACGGGGTGGGATCCCTCTCGGGGCGGAGCGGGGCGCGCGCCGCTCCAGGGGCCCAAGAGTTGTCCGCCCTAATGGTTCAGCTGCCGAGGGTATGTCGACGAGGATGTTCAATTTTACTCATCCCTCACCCCCCCACCCCCACCCCCACCCCCATCTTCTTCAACCCACTCACTTCAACTCAAATAGGCTAATCCGGGGGCGGCACTAGCCCCGCCCCACCCCACCCCAACCCACCCCGCCCGCCCCATCCCCGCCCTGCGCCTGTTTCCTCTTCGCAGTTCAAGGCAGGGTGGTTTGCCACGTTCTTGCCGGAGGGAACGCCCGCGCCCGCGCTGCCCCGCTCACTAACGACTGAGTATCGGGGAGGAAAAGTCGGCAGCGTCTCCGACGACACCGTTTCTACATCGTCATCCGGGACAGACTCTTACTGACGTGATGCCCCATGCACAAGGATGCCGAACATCTGAACATCTGGAGGTGGTGGTGGTGGTGCCGCGCGGTGCAGGCGGGGAAACGCTGTGAACAAGCGGCGGCGAGCAGCTGCACCTGCGCGCCCTCATGCCCAGCCCCGCCGCGCCGCGCTAGCTCAGGACGGAGTTCGCCGTGGACTCCGACGCAACTGTAGCCCGCTGCGCTGCGTGTTTCCGCGCGGCGCCGCACCTTTCTGGCAACATTGTGCCGGGAGTTGCATAAACCTCCCCCACTTACACGGCGGTGTGTGTACAGAATAGTTGCAGCTCAACATCGATTCGGCATAAATTCCGCGGCGCCGCGCTCCTCCCGAGACCGAGGGCCGCAGCCGCTCAGAGCAGGGCGCTTAAGGCCCCCCCGCCCTGCCACTCGGCCTTTGTCGTGCAATAAACTTGTACCTCACCGCCAAGGTGCCGGGGCGGGGCGGGGCGGGGCGGGGCGGGGCGGGGCGGGGCGGGGGGCCGGTACACCTCCTGGTCGCACAGCGCACGCCACTCGCGGCGGTGCGGCGCGCAGCGCATCCATCATACGCGGTGCCAGGCGGGGCGGGGCGGGGCGGGGCGGGGCGGGGCGGGGCGGGGCGCCCTCGCCGTCTCGCTTCCTCGACAGCGGCGGGCGCCGGGCCTCCGGGCCGGCCGGAGGGGAGCGACGAGGACAGACGATGCAAGCAGCGCAGCTGCGATTGATAAATGATGCTGTGCCAATCGTGTCTGTACCCCCGCCGCGCCGCGCCGCGCCGCTTCCCTCGAATATAAATAATACGCCTCATTTGAGGTGAGCGAGTCGAGCGAGCAGGGCGCCTTCTGCTGGTGAAGGAGGTAGTGCTGGTCGTCGTGGCTGTGGCGTCGTCGTTGTGGCCCTCTTATTTAAAATGGATGAATAAAAGCATCTGTTCCTTATCTTCTGTGCGTCGTATTTGTCTGATTATTTGTGTTTGCCAGAACAGCAAGGGTACATGTCCTATCTATCTTCTCAGAAAAAAAGACAAGTTTTATACTTATAGCAAAATTGGTTTTGTGATTCATTTTTCCTTGTTTTCTATCGAACTCCCTTTGACGATTCCTGGTCGCCAGACGCTCATTACCTCAGTGCTGTAGAAATCGAAAAACTCTTGCGTCGCTCCGCGTCCCTAACTCCACGCATCCTGCATCCGCGATTGTCAAAGGTCGCGTGATTGAGTTGGGAAGGGCCATAATTTTTCCATTGTTGTAGTTTTGTTAAACCCTGATCTGTAGATTGATCAGGCAAAAACTATTTTCGAAATTTCATTTCATTTTGTCTATTTTTTTAAATGTGTGCCCCATTTCTTCTTTTTGTGTAGAAATTTATACTAATATTTGAATGAAAATGCTCCAGATGTGTCACAGAACTCAGAAAAAATGTCCTGTTTCTTGCAAACTCAAAAATGTTTAAGTGGAACTATGTTTTCAGAGCTTGCCGAGTGTTCACAGTAGGATTTTCGATCTCGTTACTTACTATGTAAATTATTTGTTTGCCATATGAATTGCTTCATATTACATTGCAAAATAATGCTGGCGATATTTCATCACAACTTCAATATGTAATTTAAGGTAAAGTTTTTGTGAGGACATGAGATTATATTAATTTGTACAGGTACCAAATGGTATGAAGTGTACATAATAAAGTTTAAGACACAGTGAATGTTGATAAAAATCTGTTTCCATTCTTTATCGACATTGCCCTTTTGAATCTCATGTAGACACCTTCCACTCGGTTCAAAATTACGATTCATGACACGCTATTCTTAGTAAGGGGCGTCGCAAATGGGGATCAGGGGGTGCGCTGAGCACCCCCTAAAATAATATAGGGGGTGCGGAGCAAGCAAGCCTTCGGCATGAATGCTGAGCCCAATCCCACCTTAAACTTGAAAAATTACGTATACGTGCTCTGCAAGTGAAAGGGTGGCGTGAAAACATGGAAAATTTTTGCGACAGTGCCACCAGGTGGGCAGTGATTCAAATACCGCGTATTAATTTTATATATTTTTTTTTTCTGGCCAGAGACGACGTTGGCCTACTATAGCGCTGCTGGGATGAGTGTCCATTGTCACTTTTATTTCCATGATCCGATCCAATTCATTTCCTGGAAATTCCCTATCTAATTTCTCATCGAGACAGCCAGTAGTCTCGTAGCCAGTCCTCTTCCTGCAAACAGCGGCTGCTGTGTTGGGGGCCATGCCATGGTTTGATGTTTGTTCTTGTCGTCGTCTTGCTGTCAAACAAGATGGCGGTCCTAGCTGCTGCTGCATTGCTCGATGAGCTTATGGGAAGAAATAGAAATGCTATTGGTGATAAACCGAAAGATCTTAATTGGGAAGACCCGGAGGTATGTGTACATTCAATTCCTGAGAGTAATTGTACCCTGATGTATTCGCATAGTTACTCAACTACTGAGGCACCCTACGCAGAGGGTCCTCCTGCATCAACAAATTCGTTATAAAATTTTGTTTAGAGCTGCACTCTTTCTCCCCAGTCGAATGTTATGAGGCTCAGTGTCAATCGCTTGTAAAATTCTATATCATTTACCTCTCTCTGAGAACGATTTCCTCATTGCAAAATTAAATTTTCATGCTATAACCTCTACAAACTGGTTGGGATCAAGACGTTTTTCCTTCTATTTCTATGCTTATCTCCTCTTAAATTAATCATTTTGAAAGATAACTTTTCTGTCATTATTTCTAGTCCGGCCATGCAAAGTTGACGACTAAGAAACATTATTAATTGCCTCCCGAAGCGCCGGCCTACCCTACCTAGCCTCTGTTTTATCAGTTGCAAGCATCCCTACCATTGGCTGGAAAGACTATAGACCTGTCTTGTTAGCATTTTGCTTTTACTACTACTGTTTATAATTTCATGTCTGTTTTACTGTTATCTTTCAGTTTTGCAAGATGTATATGGTGAAGTTTTGCCCTCATGATTTATTTGTAAACACCAGAGCTGACCTAGGGGCTTGCCCCCGCTTGCATGACGATGAGGCCAAAAACCAGTTTGAAAAATCTACCAGTTACAAAAAGCAACAGTATGAAGATGACTTTGTTAGATTTTGTCAGGGTATGGTTAGTGAGGTAGAACGTAAAATATCAAAAGGAAAATCTCGTCTTGCATTGATAGGAAAGGCAGATACAGTAAGTAAAAGATTTTTGTTGTCATAATTTAGTTTGTTTCTATTCTCAATAATAATGTATTCTTTGTTTTTCAGGCTTCATTAACTCCAGCTCAAACACAACGGAACACTGAACAAATAAATTTGCTCTCTGAAAAAATTAATAATTTGGTTAGTGAAGCTGAGCAAATGGGTATTCAAGGAAAAGTTGAAGAGGCCCAGGGTTTGATGAAGCTATGTGATAAATTGAAAGAAGAACGAGAGCAACTACGAAAACAAAATGACAACAGTCACTGGCAGCAGGTATGTAAGAAATGTGTTAAAATCAGCTTCATGCTTCTTCATACATTTCTTAGTTTTTACATTTGTTTTTTCTTTTGTTCAGACTGCTGATTTAGCAGCAGCCCAGGAAAAACAAATGGAAGTATGTGATGTTTGTGGTGCTTTTCTCATTGTGGGTGATGCTCAGTCTAGAATTGATGATCATCTCATGGGTAAACAGCACATGGGATATGCTAGACTCCGTCAAGCCATTGACGAAATCCAGGTATCAAACTAGTTAATTAATGCGCTTTACATATGTCTAAAAAAAATTTTTTGTTTATCTTTTGTTTTTGACACATTTATAAATTAAGTTTCATTGATTATACAGGCAAACAGAAACAAAGCAAGAGAGGAAAAAGAAAAGCGCAGAGAAGAAGAGAGAAAAGAGAGATATCGTGCACGAGATGAAGAAGAGAAACGTAAAGAACGAGAACGTGATGAGAGGAGAAAGCGACGTGAAGAAGAGGAGGAATCTCTAAGAAGACGAAATCGGGACAGGCAAGTTATTTTTAAGATTAGTTATGTGAGTGTTTATTTCTGTTTTTGAAGAGGCTTGTATAGTAAGGCTTAATACTGTTACTAGGAGCCCTGGTAGACATCGAAAGAGAAGCCGCAGTAGAGACAGAGAGCGAGAAAGGCTCAATCGTCATGATGACCGCTACAGGGATTATGGTAGAGAACAGAGAGACCGTGAAAAGGAAAAGCATAGGTTTGTTCATTTTTAAATAAGAATTAGTTTTGGTGTGGCATGGCTTGACTGCATTTTTTACTGCAGGTCTTCATCCATGCAAAACAGCCGTGACTGGAAAGAATCTTACAGAAGAGAACGAGGTGAAGATCAGCATGAGTATAGGCGAGAGGATGAGAGAGACCGTCACAGGCGAGAGAAGGGTGTGCATTTATTTCTTTGTGTTTATTATTGGAATGTATTTATCTTTCTGTTGTGTTTTAAAATAATTTTCATTGTTTCCATCAAAGGCATGAATGGAGAAGCTTCAAGACACAGCAAGAGTCATCACGGTAGCAGATCACATCGTCATGACCGTGATGGTTATGATGATGATATTCCAAGAAGCCGTCATTTGCAGGATGCTTATGAGGATGGCCACAACGATAATCACTGATCACTGAGGTACAGGCTCTCTCTCAGAGGTAAGTGATATAACTTGAATAGTTTAATCTCTTCATCCGTTCACCTCACATCATCCAAAGTTCTTGTTTTGATGGAAGGAATAACTACATTTTACTTCCTGTCAAGCCTTTTTGTTCTAGAAATTTATAAGTTTTTAATACACAGTACAGTTAAATCATCATTTAAATGCAAAATGGTGCTGTCAACCATTGGATCATGTGATGTGGACATTCAAACTATAGCAAATTATGGTTCAGGTGCTTTTATATGATATATAGCACTGAACAGTTACAGCAAGGTAGCCAAACGTTAATCATGCAAGTCAATATTTTAGTTTTTTATTTAAGTAGTGTGTGTTAGCATGAGATACAAACTACCCTCTTTCAACAGATTTCTATTCCCCGCCAAACAATTGCAAAGTTAAATTTGTGCTGGTTTATTTTTAAAGCACAAAATCAATTTTAGAAAGTTTCAGACCTTTAAGGTCTGCTACCCTCTTTTTACGTTGTTAAAAATATTTGTGCCTTGCATAGATTGGAGCAAGTTAACTGTGGCTTCTCTGTTTGTTGTTTGCTACAGTATGAACACTTGCTTTGTTTTTATAGTATATTTGTCATCAGCATCATCAAGCCAACGTGGTTCATATTGGAATTGGAGGTTAGTGTATGGATTATAAATTCATATGAGGGTGGAATTTATTACTACATACATAAACTCAGATTTAATGTAGTCCCTATCTTATCACTCACTATTCTTACCTTACTCTGAAACGTGTGGGGAACACCACAGTCCTAACATGTAGCTTTGTGAAACTTAAAAACAAACTACATTACAGAATTGCATGCTGTTAAATTTAACTTTTATTTCACGATTACTTTTATAATGCCATTTTCTCCCCCTTTAAGTCAAACCATTCATTCTAGTTGTTCATTCATCTGGATAGAATATAAATGGCATGACACAGACTGCTTTTCTTTTCTCTTGTTTGAGCTTGAAGTCTGTCTTAAAACTGGTGTGTCATGGTGCTTGGCCTTTATCTTTTACTACTGACTGGAGACGTGATGGTCTCTTTAAAAAGCAAATACAGTATTTAAACCTTTGTTAAGTTTTGGTTTGTAACATTTTAGAGTTCTTACTAAAGTGGGTAACTTATTTTGGTGTAGAACTTTTCATCAGGGGTGTGGTTTTCTTTTCTGTTCCATTTGGTGAAGCTGTAATGGTACATTTTGTAACAGATTGAATAAATCTTATCAAAAATGCTTCTGATCTGTTAAACTAGATTTGACTGAGATATTATACTTCATTTTATTAATGAAAAAGTTAAATGCAACAACCTTTGTACTGTTTTATTAAAAAAGACATAGGTTGACTGTTCAGGTAACCAATGAAGCTGAAAAAACAGCACCACCTCCTCAAATGTAAGTTTTATCCTGAAATTTGTTGCACACTTTAAGTGGATTTTGAAGTAAGTCTAGAAATGTGCCCATAAACTCACCAAAGATTCAGTTTTTAGCTATTTAAATAAATTTAAGTTTGTGTACTTGGTGGTCTTAGATTCTGGTTGTTCTGCAGCTGTGTTTGTGTGGATCTTGAGTTGTATTCTTTCCAGTGATTGGTTAGACCTGCCTCAGGTGGAGCAATTCTTCTGACAGCCTCATCACAAGCATTGGGCCCCGTCCCGCACCTTGCTGGTTTAGTTGTTGTTATGGTTGGATCACATTGAGGTATTTATACAATCAGGTGACCCTCATCCACTTATGAGGGTGTGCGAATCCTTGCGTTACCATATCAGAATCTGACTATTGCTTTGTCTTGACCTGCTCTTCCACCCTCACCTGTAAAGTCCTAACTGCTTCCATATCAGGCGAAAGTGCCTGTGAGTCCTTATAAAATTAAAACAAGAGTCAGTGTGTATGTTTGAGTTTGGAGATGTGTGAAGATAATTTTACAGTGGCCCTGTGAAGATCACAACATGGAAGCCAGCAAATCTCAAGCAATCCTTTATTTTAGTCCTTTTCTTTTCCTTCTTCTTTAGGGTTTTTGTTTTGTTCACTTTTAAAGCTTTGATATTTTGTACCAGAAACACAACCTATTAAGATTTACCTTAGCCACATAGTTCTCTGCATAGACTATCACAGCCCACAGCCTATTAGATTCTGATTGGTTATTGCCTAATTTCGCACACCCTTGTCCATTTTGTATGTTTGAAGTATGCCTTGTTAGTGGCCGCTCTGTATGTTGTTTCCTCTTGACGCAGTGCCGTCCAATTGTTTTTTATTTCTTCCAAAAATACACATCCAAGCATTTTTCATAGCTCATGGGGGAGCTTTCAGTAAGCTAATAATAGAGGAATGAGGGGAGGAAGTGTTAAGATTTTTCCTAAACCAGGCTTCCTCATTCCCACACTTTTGTTCTCAGCTATTGAATTCTGATGTCAATGGATGCTTCAACTTTCCACCAGGTTGAAATGCATCCTGAAGAGCGTCATGCCTCCCGCCTGTAAGCTCCTTCAGGGAATGGGTCAGGAAGCAATGGCATTGGCTGGTGCTTGATGCAGCCTAACTATCTTCTTTCGAATGCCCTGTTCACTTTTCTGTTTCCTTTTCAGCGCTTGATCACAAGGTGGGGTAGTCTTGGAGTCCACCATTCAAAGCAGCTGAACACACGACTCATCATGTCAAGGTGATTTAGATTGTAAGAATATTGCCTCTTAAGGAGATGTCAGCTATATATTAGACAACGATGGCAGGGAAGCGCTGATATAAGTGTGTTGTGAGCTTCTTGGTAAGTGCTGTAAAGGGCCATTATATCTCCCACCTTTCTTTAGTTTAATTAAATGGCTTGTCAGTTTTACTCAAAATCAAAATAGAAGCTTTCTAAACCAAAACTTCATCCATTTTGTATGAACATCTTGGAACTGTATCTTCATAAATTTTGAGTGCAACACTTCTATTGCATTTCCTGCCACAGCCCACAACTTTTCATTTTTTCCCCCCAATTTTTTACAATACTGTGTAAATGGTAGATAAAACATGAGTTTATCAATTTGGGCTGTGATCTACTTATGATTAAAGCAGACCACTCTTGTTTTGTGCCTTCTAAAGCACAATGTTAATTGAATATAAATATATTGTGATTGTTAGGATGCTCAGTACATTAAAATGCCTCGTACCTTTTTATATTAAACTTTGTTTCATCAAATTCAAATTGGTATTAAAACAAAAAGATAAAACACCTGTTGTGATTTTGTGTCATTCATTTCGCTCCCAGCCAACCTTTTTTTTTTACTTGTCTGCTAAAATGGGACCACAAAATAGACAAGTCGCCTCTAAAGCAGGGACTAAATAATGCCACACATTCAGTACAGGCCGATTTTCTTACTAACGAGGTCCGGTATGGGGCTCCTTGGAGTTGCTATCTGTTTTTTGGACCCAGAAGAAGGTAACCTGTGAGTTTGGTCGAAATCGGAAACAATTTTTTTTCGGCCGAAAATCGCAAAAATGCAAAAATGCAAAAATGCAAAAATGCCTTTGCATTTTTACGATTTTCGGTCAAAAACTAATTTGCTCTAAAATGACGGGGGTTGTGCAGGGGGACTCTCATGAACCCCTAGACCAACCCCCGAGGGTAGCCTGTGAGTTTGGTCGAAATCGGAGACAATTCTTTTTCGGCCGAAAATCGCAAAAACGCAAAGGCTATAGCCTTTGCATTTTTAACGATTTTCGGCCCCAAACGAATTTGCTCCAAAATGACGGGGGTTGTGCAGGGGGACTCTAACGTACCCCTAGACCAACCCCCATGGGTCAGTTCCTCCGAAAACCCGGTTTGTCTGCGAGGCAATGCAGTATTCCTGATAGCGCGCAATTTGTGTTTAACGCACCCCTTGTGTTTTGGTCCCAGAATGAGGTACCCTGTGACTTTGGTCGAAATCCGAGACAATTTTTATATAGCCTTTGCATTTTTATGATTTTGGGGGGTTGTGCAGGGGGACTCTAACGCACCCCTGGCTTAGGGGCCTATTTTCTCACCAACGAAGTGCGGTTTAGGACTCCTAGGACTTGCTATGTGTTTTTTGGTGCCAGAAGGAGGTACCCTGTGAGTTTGGTCGAAATCAAAGACAATCTTTTTCGGCCGAAAATCGCAAAAACGCAAAGGCTATAGCCTTTGCATTTTTAACGATTTTCGGCCCCAAACGAATTTGCTCCAAAATGACGGGGTTTGTGCAAGGGGACTCTAACGCACCCCTAGACCAACCCCCGAGGGTAGCCTGTGATTTTGGTCGAAATCGGAGACAATTCTTTTTCGGCCGAAAATCGCAAAAACGCAAAGGCTATAGCCTTTGCATTTTTAACGATTTTCGGCCCCAAACGAATTTGCTCCAAAATGACGGGGGTTGTACAGGGGGACTCTAACGTACCCCTAGACCAACCCCCATGGGTCAGTTCCTCCGAAAACCCGGTTTGTCTACGAGGCAATGCAGTATTCCTGATAGCGCGCAATTTGTGTTTAACGCACCCCTTGACCAACCCCCGAGGGTAGCCTGTGAGCTTGGTCGAAATCAGAGACAATTTTTTTTCGGCCGAAAATCGCAAAAACGCAAAGGCTCTAGCCTTTGCAATTTACTATTTTCAGTGGGAAAAAAATTATGCACCAAAGTTACGGAGGTTGAGAAGGGGAACTCTAATGGGCCCCTAGACCAGCCCCCGCAATGTTCGCATCACCCTCAAGCCGGGTTTACAGCGAAGAAATGCACAGCGCCGGCTGAGGTGAGGTGGGCGGGGAGGCATCCAGTACGACTCCGTAAGTGAGTGGGTTGCCTACCGTCACGGCGGCCGGCGGCAGTGTTGACTCCTGGCCGGGCCGCTCGGCTCGCCGATCGCCGATCCGATCGTCTGTCGGAGCAAGGCGTTGTTGTTGTTGTTTGGTAAGTGGAAACAGTTGAAATGGCTTTTATAGTATTTTCTTATGGGAAGTTGTATTAAAACTGTTTGAGGGAGTTAACTATGTGGTGCAGTCTCCCGATAAATTGGAAGATTGGGGAAATGGTACAATTAAAAGTTGTGAGTTGGAAGTGTAGGTTATGTTGTCTCTTTTGACATTTTATTTCAAACTTGTCGTGATGGACGCCTGGAAATGAAAACCCAGTACTGTTTGTTGGTTTTTCGATAAATTTGTTTTTGAAACTTTGCTGTGGTATGTCTAATCCTGATCGAAGATGGTAATTAATTTCTGTTGTTGACCTTCAAGTGTGTCTGGGGGAGAAGTCTTGTATGGGTGTTTGTCATGATTAAAGTTATAAAATGAGTGCTGATTGAAAGAGTTCCATTTTCGCTGTCTTGTTAGGAATGGAGAGAATACTGATTTTTCAATATTAGCATAAATAAAGAAAAGGTTGATTTGAGTTAAAGAATGAAAAACTTGAGCTTTGCATGAAGAGGGGAATTGAGAGTTAAATAATGAATAGTTCGATATCAGTAGAATATTGGTTTATGATTGGAATATTGTTTGTTTGTTTGTTTAGTTGAGAGCATGCTGAAGTATGTGTTAATGATATGTGTTAAATGATGTGACAGTATATGATGGGGTCCCGCAATTAATTGAGTAGTTTACATGTTGCTGCCAACTTGAAAATTAGTGGATTGTAAGTGATTGGTCAGTTATTGCACAGAATAAGGTTCGAGTCAGGGGAGGTGAGGGTGTCTATACTGAAAGCAGGCATAGATGGACCCTGGAATAGCACAGGCTCTTATACATAAGGACGAGAGATATAGTTTGTCTGGTTGTTAAATGCAGCTTGTTGAGTAGGGGATATGGGAAGGTTGCGTTGAAGCTTGTTTGAGAGGAGCTCTGTATGGCAGAATAATGGTAGGAAAGTGTCCAAGTTTAAAGCAAGTTGAGGATGACAGCCTGTTTGTCGTCCATTTTGACTTTGTCATATAATGGGTTGTTTTGAAATTGAATTGGTTATGGATTTTCAACGTGACATAATGTTGTGAAGCCATTGTGCCTGATTGTCCATTTGTTGTGATAGGAAATGGCAGGGTAAAGTGGGGAAACTGTTGATATAGTATTTTTTGGGAAGTGCTTGGAGAATTGTATATTTGTAATATTGTTTCCATTGACTAATTGCGGTGACGTGGAGTTGAGGAGCTTGAGGCTTTAACAAGCCATTGGACAGTTGTTAATTTTGTACATGCTGATCTGTGAGAGGAAATTGTACGTATGTGACTATAATTGATACGGAAAAGTCAAGGGCTGGGTTCTGTGTAGATTTGTAAACATTGTTGATAGCTTGATGTGAAGCTTTACAGGCTACAGGTCTCTCTGCTGTTTGTTAAATTCCCGCGCACTTTTTCTAACTTTGACATCTTTGCGTTTCAGAGGTCGTCCCGGCCCTTCAGTGATCTGAGCCCTCGCGAGAAGGGAATGTCGTGGTTGACGGAGTATCGCCGTGACGTTGAGTGTGGTTGAGCAGCATTCGCAGGCTTGGCATTGGTCATCGGTGCGCGGGAGTGGTGGAGTATCTCTGGCGCTGAAGGAAGGCAAGTATAGACAGGTATAGATTGTTTCGGCCGGGTCGTCCGCTAGGTGGCGCTCGACCCGGACGCTCATATTATTTGCGCGGTGTGTGCCCACAGAGGATTTCCTATATTGTTAATTCTCGGGGGGATCCCCGAGACAGTGGTTGGGGTTGCGGGTGGGGACATACTTAAATGTACGCGCACTTTTTATCGCTTGAATTTTTATTGTGATACTTTCTCATCCACAGGGTTGGCTCTCCTAGTTCCACAACTCTTCGCCTTCCAGGCTGATGGGGAGGGGGCCTCCACGTGGTGCATCTTGTTACCGAGATGGATCAAGCCTTGAGGAGCTGCATCAAAACCTGAAGAGAAATCGCAAGATGAGACATCAGGGTGAGAATGATGACTTGGATTTTATTTCAAATATTAGAAATAATATTTATAAAACTTACAATTGTTTTCTTCTTGTCAGGTCTGTTGGCTCACTTATTTTCTTCAAGATGATTCTTTTCTTTGAGATTTGCCGATCAACATTCAAGTCATGGAAGCCAGACGGCAGTAAACATCATGTGCGAAACCATACACTGCTTCACAAGGGGATCAAGAACGCTGCTTGAAAAACCTGGGTCAGAAGAGAATATTGTACGTTTAAAAACAAATTATTTCAACACTTTAAAATATAAACTCAGTTTCAATTTTTACCTCATCAAATCCACCAATCCCAACCAAGCCGCTTCCTCATCCAAGAACCTCTCACATTATGCGTGTGAAATAAAACATAGAAATGTTGTAAGGTTATTTATTGTTTTAAATCTTCTTCCCTTCTCCTTTGCTGTCAAAGATGTTGCTCGAGGAGCAGGTCCTGTCCTTCCAGGTAGTCGTAGGCACCTACAACATAGAAATTTCAAAAAAAGTGAGTTGGTGTCACAGTGCTTACCACTCAAGTGAAGTCAAGTTAAGTAATATGGGGACGAGCAGAGCTCTGCCAATTCACCGTCCCAGCCTGGGACCCCCAGGAAGACCGAATCAACTAGGACAGCATTTAGCAGAGCTCTGGGGGGACCCTTTATCCTCTGGGTGAGAGCCGTCTGGTGCCGAGTTTAGACTCTAGCTGGCAAAGAGTATTTGCTTTAACCATAGCAACCATGGGGTTGTTTAACCACAACAACCAGGGGCGACACGGCCTCGCCAGGCCACCTACAGTGTGGAAAACACCCAAACTGCAGGATTTTTTCACCCACACCCCAGCCCTCAGGAAGCTACAAGAGATGTTATTAATTTGCAACTTTTAATAGCCAACAAAGTCTGGCCAGCACAAAGCTTATGAGAGCAAAATAAAAAATAGGCTACATAAAATGACTTTAAACCAGAAAAAAATTTAAAAGCTCACAGGCTTGAGCAATAGGCACCCTAACAGGAGCCTCAAAAATTAGATCAGTGGTAATTGCTGTGACACCAACTCAGTGATTGCTCACCTTGCAGATTTGCATTTTTGCATTTTCTCCTGACGAGCAGTAGCCAGTGGATCCTGGGATCCTGGAAACGCCA
Source organism: Frankliniella intonsa (assembly GCA_033675135.1). Lineage (NCBI taxonomy): Eukaryota > Metazoa > Arthropoda > Insecta > Thysanoptera > Thripidae > Frankliniella > Frankliniella intonsa. The sequence continues at coordinate 11,648,868 of CM066250.1, forward strand.
AGTGAGCAGGGGCCAGGATAATAGTCCTGCCAAGGAAGAAGTAGAATACTAGTTATTACAATTTTAGAAAGTTTGTCAATTATTTCACATAAAATAAAAGACTAAAGCAAATTTAGTTCTTCCTCAATTCCTAACAAATTTTTATTTTAACAATGGGCACCTGATACTGTCTCAACATGCTCAACAACAAGTAGATGGGTGACGCTTAGAGCCAAACAAAAAAGAAATCTCTTTAACCACCACGAATTCCATAACATTACTGACAACAAACATCTATTGAAAACTTCTTCTCCAAACTAAAGTGGTAAATATATTCAAACAAAAGAATTAACAGAAAACCAGCAAATTTTGAGGAAATATAAATGTTGCAGCACTGACTTGTTGAACATGTCTTCTAATTTCCATTTGAGTTTGAGAAATACAAGTAAGAGGACTCTTTGATGACTTTCCAGAGTATTTCACGATTTTGTAATGCAGGCTTGAAACACATCACTTACAAAATCAACATAACCCTAACCCAGAGAGGAACAAATTTACATGCGATATCTTAATCATATAAGAACGATATCCGACATACAACAGTGTCAATTCAACAAGCCCACTAAAAAAACAAGTTGCCAAATTAACCGACATAATGTCGTTTAGAAATAGTGCTCGTTCTTTACCTTTATGACATGACATGTGAAAATATGCCTTTTACTGGGCAAAGGATATTAGCTAATACCTGTGTCAATGCTGAACCCAGAAAAATTACCTTCACCTAGTTTCAATAGTTTTACATTTAATAGCATTTTTCAATGAATAAATTCAAAAAATAGTTTACTTAACTAGCACAATGTGTAGCACAAAAGCACCTTTTAAAGTTTAAAAACTACTCATCTGATCACTTCAATGACAATGAATGGAAAATTAGAAAACTGACACAGACCTTTCGCATCTTGAGGTAACTTTTCTAATTTCTTCATGTGCTTACCTTAAAATCAAAGAAATCACCCTAAAATCACTTCAAAATATCAAAAACCTTTTAAAAGATGCAGATTTGTCAATACTTTCAATCTCTGATATGGCGAGAACATAACCTATCTTTACACAGTAATTTGTTTTTGCAATATTTTTTACGTGAGGCAGGAACTGATAAAACCAACTCGCATTTTTTGTCAGTGTTCAAGTGTTAATTGCTGAGAACATATTTTCACATGGGTACATGCTGTGTTTAACGAGAAGAAAGTGAGTTATTAAATTACACCAAGCCGGGACTAATACTCGTTCTTTTTACCTTCACATCATATACCCAACAAAAAGGGGTAAAGAACGAGTAAAACTTGAACAGGAAGAGACTATTACGGCACAAAACCAACACTTTTCCGAAGGAAATTTAATGTTGTAACTTACCCTGAAAACAGACACCAGCGGCGGGCACCATCAACAAGAACAACAACAACACAAACAACAACACAGCAGAAGAGGTTTGCTGTTTGCTGTCTCAGGAAGAATGCATTTTCTCGCTGAAAACCCCGGTTTTTTGGTTCAATCAACACTCGGGAAGTGATCAGGGGGTACACTAGAGTCCCCCTGCACAACCCCCTTCATTTTGGAGAAAAAAAAAATCGACCCAAAATCCTAAAAATGCAAAGGCTATAGCCTTTGCGTTTTTGCGATTTTCGGTCGAAAATAAATTGTCTCGGATTTCGACCAAACTCACAGGTTACCTCCTTCTGGGACCATAAAACACATACCAAGTCCTAGGAGTCTTATACCGGACTTCGTTAGTGAGAAAATAGGCCCCCAAGCCACATCGCCCGAACACATTGCGCGCTATTAGGAATACTGCATTCCCTCGCAGACAAACCGGGTTTGCGGACGAACTGACCCTTGGGGGTTGGTCTGGGGTACGTTAGAGTGCCCTGTACAGCCCCGTCATTTTGGAGAGAAAAAATTCGACCCAAAATCCTAAAAATGCAAAAGTCTATAGCCTTTGCGTTTTTGCGATTTCGGTCGAAAAAAAATTGTCTCGGATTTCGACCAAACTCACAGGTTACCTCCTTCTGGGACCAAAAAACACGTAGCAAGTCCAAGGAGTCCTATACCGACCTTCGTTAGTGAAAAAAAAAGGCCCCTAAGCCACCTCGCCCGAGCACATTGCGCGCTATTAGGAATACTGCATTCCCTCGCAGACAAACCGGGTTTTCGGACGAACTGACCCTTGGGGGTTGGTCTAGGGGTACGTTAGAGTGCCCCTGTACAACCCCCGTCATTTTGGAGAGAAAAAAAAATTCGACCCAAAATCCTAAAAATGCAAAGGCTATAGCCTTTGCGTTTTTGCGATTTTCGGTCGAAAATAAATTGTCTCGGATTTCGACCAAACTCACAGGTTACCTCCTTCTGGGACCAAAAAACACATAGCAAGTCCTAGGAGTCCTATACCGGACTTCGTTAGTGAGAAAATAGGCCCCCAAGCCACCTCGCCCGAACACATTGCGCGCTATTAGGAATACTGCATTCCCTCGCAGACAAACCGGGTTTTCGGACGAACTGACCCTTGGGGGTTGGTCTAGGGGTACGTTAGAGTGCCCCTGTACAACCCCCGTCATTTTGGAGAAAAAAAAAATTCGACCCAAAATCGTAAAAATGCAAAGGCTATAGCCTTTGCGTTTTTGCGATTTTCGGTCGAAAATAAATTGTCTCGGATTTCGACCAAACTCACAGGTTACCTCCTTCTGGGACCAAAAAACACATAGCAAGTCCTAGGAGTCCTATACCGGACTTTGTTAGTGAGAAAATAGGCCCCATACCACCTCGCCCGAACACATTGCTCGCTATTAGGAATACTGCATTCCCTCGCCGACAAACCGGGTTTTCGGACGAATTGACCCTTGGGGGTTGGTCTAGGGGTACGTTAGAGTCCCCCTGTACAACCCCCGTCATTTTGGAGAGAAGTAAAAATTCGACCCAAAATCGTAAAAATGCAAAGGCTATAGCCTTTGCGTTTTTGCGATTTTCAGTCGAAAATAAATTGTCTCGGATTTCGACCAAACTCACAGGTTACCTCCTTCAGGGACCAAAAAACACATAGCAAGTCCTAGGAGTCCTATACCGGACTACGTTAGTGAGAAAATCGGCCCCCAAGCCACCTCGCCCGAACACATTGCGCGCTTTCAGGAATACTGCATTTCCTCGCAAATAAACCCGGTTTTCGGACAAACTGACCACTGGGGTTTAGTCTAGGGGTTCATGAGAGTCCCCCTGCACAACCCCCGTCATTTTAGAGCAAATTAGTTTTTGACCGAAAATCGTAAAAATGCAAAGGCTATAGCCTTTGCATTTTTGCGAATTTTGGTCGAAGAAAAGTTTTGTTCCAAATCGACGTGGGTCGTGCCAGGGGAATCTAGCGGTGCCCCCAGAATGAACTCTTTGGGGCTGACCGCCCGAAAGTTTGAGTGCCAGGAATTCAATTCCTGCTTCCCCCTGCGCTTGGGCTCTCCGGATAGGCCGCCACTTTCACACACGTGCTCGGCGGGTTGGCCTACCCAGAGTGTTGCAGGCGCTCTCATTACCTCCGCCTCAGTAACGCCCATAGTGGGGGTGCCATAATGTACCCCTACACCGACCCCCGAGGGTTGGTTTGTCCAAAAGACGGGGTTCACAGCGAAGAAATGCGGTATGTATAATATATCCGTACAATATCAAATTCAGTTGATGTTCCTCACATCTTGTTTTCTTTTTCTTGGTGAAGCAATGTTCTGTATGCGTGCGCGTTCCGCACTTGACTTTACGGCTGTACCAAGTTAAGGAGATCAACAGATCAACACATCAACAGATGTATATATTGGTTTTAGGATTGTATTTATGCGATCTGTCATTGTTCACGGTATCAAAACTCGGTTTATTGCGAAATATGTCAAATTAAATTCCAGACTTAACTTGATACAGCCTACAAAAACTCGAAGAACTCTTTGAAAGAAAAATCATGCATTGCTAAATTAAGTTTATTTTTATTTAAACATAATTAAAGCACTAATACTTTAACATATCACAGTCATCTGCTTACATCTCATTTGTTTCTGTTTATCTCAAAGGCACTCTACAATCACAGTTTTAATAAGAAATGAGTCTATATTTTATTTGCAGTAATACATTAAATTAAAAAAAAAAAAAAAAGGACAAACATCAAATTCAGAGCCTAAGTGCACACTCACACCTATACATAGAATAATACAAATTACTATTTACACACCTAGAAGTCATTTCCATTCTTTATGGAAGCAAACTGAACTTTGGGAGTAAAATGAACACAAATTGTTTAAAATTGGGAGGTTGGGATAAAAAATATTTTGAGTTCACTTGATAAAATTCTGATTTAAGTTTTAGATTCAAAAGCATGCCAGACCAGTAAATTTGCCCTACTCCCCCTCCCCCTGCCCCTCTCTCTCACACACACACACCAAAAATGTATGCCAGTTATAGATATGGTTTAGGACTAGATAAGAACACCATATAAGTTAATTCACGACATAGCAAGTGGATGGTTCAGTTTCCAAAATCACAATCTTATCTTTCAGCAAAGGCAAGCCTGTAATTTAGTTGTAATTATTTTTTTTGTCTCCCTCTGGCTTTGAAATAGAAGTGTAGGCAGACTTGGATCCCTTATTTTCTTTACTGTTCTTCAGACCATAGAAGAAGTAAATACTCAGTCCTGGCAAGGATAAAGAAAACATCAATAAAGTTACCAGAAATTAAAAACGAAAAAAGAAAAAAATCAGAACTTAAGATTTAGCAAAATGATAAAAGATTCCCTTTGACATGCAATTCCAATTACCCCTTTCCAAGTTAACCACCATGCCCATGCCAATAGATTTCAGTTGACAAATATTAATGGGTATTTAAGATGATGTTTGCTGATTTCGATCATGAAATCTCAATGTTTCTAACACACTTGACATTCGCTTCCTAGTCTCATCCACTACTTCAGAATGAGTATTTAGGAGATCAGTTGTATCTTTGCTGTTGTTAGCTGGCTCTGCATTTTGATTGCGAAGTCTTATGGCACCTAAGACGCTACTCATACGTTTCTTAGTCTCATCAATTTCATCTGCATGAAAATGTTCAGTTGCTTTCTCAAGAACATTCAAAAGAACGGCTCTATTTTCAGAAGTATCTGTTATATTACTAGGATTATTGTCTATGAGTTCTGGCATCTGCCTCAAATGTAATTTTGAATTTGAAGAGGGAAAACTGCTACTAATACTATTAGATAAGATCATCTCTAATTTTGATTTTATATCACTGACGGTTGTGCTACTATCTTCTTTATCATCTTCATTACAATTGATATCAAGATGACTGTCAGAATTTAAAACATAGTCTGCAATGGGATTATTAGACTTTTCTTCGTTAGAGAACTTGGTACTTTCTGGTTTTACTGGATTAGAAGGAGGAACAGTTAGCTCTGCCAAAGGAACCATGGAAATCATAGACGTTGACTTAAGAAGTGGTGGGTGAGTTCGTGACTTAATCTTTAAAGTTTGAGCACCAATAATTTTTTCAAGTGACTTTACAAAGTTTAAATCTTTAAGGGGGGATGCAGTTTCACATTCAACTCCAGAGATTTCATTTGATTTAATAACAGGAGGATTCCCATTTAACGATTCCGAGATTGCAAAGTTCACTGCTCTAACATTAGCAGTGACCTCTGTTTCATTTATCTGAGGAGACAGGTTTAGATTTAGACTTGATTGCTGCGGTATATTACTGCAAGAAGCAGTTACATTAATGGTGGAGGTTTGTTGATCAAGGTCTGGCAGAAGATTATCCTTTTCTACAGTTTTGAAACTGTTTGAAATACTACTTCTTTGCGACTGGGTGTCTTCTTCAGATGATGATATAACAACAATATCGGGATATAAACTTCTTACATCCTCCTCACAATCCTCAACATTAATTGACCTCTGGTCGTTACTGAGGTCAGAAACCTTGTCTTCAATTTCAAGTGATAAACCTGCATTAAAAGCAAATTTTGATTTCATGCAGTCATCTTCTTCAGTCACACTATTTTGCGTTGTATAACTTCTATTTGCTGTAATTTCATTTTGCTGTATAATGGAAAGCAAGTCGTTTGCTACATCCGTAATTGATGTGCTATCATCAGAATCAGAGACACACTGTTCATCCTGACTGTTGGTTTCATCTGAATTTAAACATTTGACAGGTTCATCAACAGGTTCTGAACCAATAGAACATACTAAATTTCCAAAATTGTCTTGGTTTGTGGGTTCTACAGATTGTGCAAAGTCGTCATTAGTAATACTACTACTACTACTACTACTGCTGCTACTATCTGTGGGAATTGGTGTAGCACACTGAATGTTCACCTCTATTGAACATTTTTCAACAATAAGAGATTCTCTGCTCTGAGCCATTTCCTGGACAAAACTTAAATTTTCCATTCCGTTATTCTTAGTTAAATGTAGTGAAGTTACTCCATTAGTTTCAGGCAATGATGATACTTTGGCCACTGCATGAGGCCGTGCACTAAAGGTTGAAGGAGAGCCACAGCAGTTCAAGGGGCGACATGCAAGTGAAATGAAGTAGAGCATCACAGGTGCAATGAAGAAAAGTCCCACTGGTACACCTGCCCAATTCAAGAAGCAGTAAGATTAACATGCAAAAATATCATATACATTGCTAGCTCATGAAAAAGCCATGTGTGAAAGAAATAAAAAACACTGTGAAATCAGGATTTTAGTGCAGTTGATGGGCATGCAATATTTTCAGCGTACGAGAAAAATAGAAACCAACATTAAACAAAAGGTAGTTTCCAATCCATATACGTGTGGTGTACTGCAACTTACCAACTGCCATCCAGATCCCAAATCTAATACAGGTCTGGGCATCTGACATCAGAATGAGGTATATGTTGAGAAGAATACTGAGAGCAGGTATAACAGGAACAAAAGGCACCTAAAACAAGAAGCAAAGAATTAGTACCAAGTACTTGGTACTATTAAAAGAAACTCGTTCTTTACCCTAATCTTATGATCATTTTCATCTCATAATATTTGACATATAATTTTTTCAATTACTCTTTGTAGTATAGTGTCATGGTGTTATATATTGTTGGATGTTGAATGATAAGGAGAAGGGAATTTAAGTTTATTTTGATATGACATCACAGACATTTTAAATGGTACTTTGTAGTAGATTATGCTCATTTTAAATACTTGAAAACTGTAAAACTGAGTTGATATATGAGTGAAGTGTGTTGGTTAACCTGCAACCTCACTGAAGTGTGTATGTGTTTCATTATTAGTGTTTTTCTGCAAAAACATTTTACATAACTGAAAAAAAGTTCTATTATGAGTTTTTTAAAAACGTTTAAATATTCAAACCATCAATTTACTTCTATCATATGTATGATATATTATGAGATGAAAATGCGTCACTAAATTACACCTCACTGAGCACAATACTCGTTCTCATTACCTTACTTTAAGAAAGTAGTAAGGTAAGGTAAAGAACGAGTAAAAAAGGAAATTTGGTTTTAAATTGTAGCATCAGCACTCAAATCTTTCAAGAGTCAAAGTTAAATTTTTCTAAAGAGATCATGAAAAAAAGAGTTGAACGTTACTTTGAAAGGAAGATCCATGGTGGAACTAGGCTGAAGAGCCATAGACAAAACGACAATGAGGAGGAGGGAACTAATCACACAAACTAGAGACAATGGCCCCCATTGTCCATACATCAATCCATATTCCATGTGAACTAGACATAGTCCTAGAGCAACAGAGAGCCCACCTACAAGACAAAAAAAGCACATCAGTGTTTTGTTTTTTTTTGTGTTTTTTGTTTATAATTTAGTTTTGAAGCTGAGTCATGAATTAGGCACACGTACAGTAAAGAACAACCAAAATGCTGACAAGCCGACTGGACACAGGAGTAGGACGTTTCAGGCCATGAGAATTAAAAACTTGTGCAAACAGTTTTGAAACTGTTGGTTTCTCTTTAAGTGAAACAAGGTTGGTTGTCTCCTTGAAATCAGTAATGGCAGTTTCATCTGAATCATAACACCTGTACCTAAAAAAAAATTCAAACAAAAAATTAATGCTTGAGCATATTTTTAAGACCTAGTTATCAATGAAAAAAAACACATAAAGAAACTCCAGTATCTGCAGGAAATATACTATAATTGTAGAATCCTCAATCAAAACAGAGCAAATACTACGAGTGCAATTTTCTTATAATTAGCCACAACCAAAATTAAGCAGTGAAGTTAGCTCCACATAGAAGCAAACTGAAAGCAGGATTGTGCACCACCAGAAAAACCAGCAAACTGCAGAGCAGTGCTTACGTGTCATCTGTAACTTTCTCTGAATGATCCAGGAGAGAAACTGCTTCTTCAGGAATACCAACAGTTTCACAAAATGAGTACCTAAGATATTATAAAATTTCATATTTGAGACTGCTCATCAAGTACAATGCTGCACTTCCACTTTCCCCATCCTGCGTACATTTTGCATTGAGACGAAAACATGATTTTAAGTAAAAGTAAGCAGACAGCCAAACATAAAGCTCCGCAATAATATCAACAAAAATTTAGCAGAAAATTGGCGGTTGACGCGCACATTTTGAAAAATTAATTATTTTATATTTGATAAGACTTATTTTTCAAAAACATGAAAAAGAAAAAAAGGAAAGATAGGAGAATAATTAAGTGAATTTAGTACATACCTAAGAAGAAGGACACATGCAGCAACTATTGTGTATGCAACAAGAGTTCCAAAAGACAGCATGGCTACTAATTGCTGTAATTTAAATAATGCAGCCATAATACCTAGATGGACAATTATTAGGTGAGTATTTTTTAAAACTGTAAGATGTATAAGAGATCAAAAACTTGAGTTCTAAAATTACCTGTAATTAAACCAGCCAATAGTGTTCCAACTAGAGGAGTCTTATACTTTGGATGAACTTCTCCCAAAAATTTGAAAATAAGTCCATCATTTGCCATAGCATATATGACTCGAGGAAGAGGGTACATAGCTCCAAACAAACTGAAAGAGGAAGTATTAATAACAAATGATAAGCAGTTAAACTGAAAAAAAAAAAAAAAGACAAGTTTTTATTACCTTGCAAAAAGACCAAAAATTCCACCAATAGCAACTGTCCACTGAGCAAAAGGCCATCCGACTGCTTGGAACACAAAGGGAAGAGGGGCATCTGGGTCCTAAGATCAGGGACAAATCATAACAAATACTACAAGGATAAATTTCTACACAAATGAACTAAATACTCAACCTGAAGGTAATATGGCCACATAAGTGTGAGCACTGCAGAAACCCCAAAATAAGCTAAGAATATAATGACAAGAGAGAGTATAATAGAAACCGGAATAGCTCTTTTGGGGTTCTTTACTTCTTCTCCTATTAAAATAACAAAATACATATTAAGTATACAATTAACTTGCGTGTGAATCAGACCAATGAAAATATTACAAACCTGTTGTGGCAATACAATCAAAGCCAATGAAACCATAAAAGCATGTTGCAGCTCCCCGCAGGACACCCATTACACCAAAGGGGAAAAATCCTCCTTTTCCTAGTTTGTTGTTTGCAACCACATCTGGAGCAACTTGGGCTGGATCTATTTGCCAGTTGGCTATGTCGGCTGGGGGAATAAATAGTGGTTGTTCAGAAAGTGAAGCGTTGGTCTGATGTAAAGAATAATTAATATGTGCAAAATGTCAAATTTACCTTTAAATGCACCAGCAACAATCACAAACAAAACCACAGCCATATTGATGGCAGTGAATACATTATTTAGAGACATGGACTCCTTCACACCAAAAGCTAAAACAACTAGGGGGAAAAAAAAAAGATCAATCAACTTCCTCAATTTAAAAAAAAGGAGTGATTTAGTTCACATAAGTTTCTTATTGTCAATTCTTACTTATTACCTGATAAAAGGAAAGATATGATGAACGCGAAAAAATCAATGTAGGGAGAGAGAAAAGACACATGTAGGTGCAGAAAACTTTGGAAGGTCTCCTGCATAACATTGTTAAACAGCTGGTCAAGGTAGTTACTGAGGCCGCGCGCAACACTTGCACACCCTGCAAACAAAGAAGAAAAAAAAATGTAAAACACGTGTCCATCCGATTAAAGCAAAGAAGTTTAAACCGTAGCCGGGCCTCCGCATGCTGCTGTTATGAACGTGAGCAAGCTGCGTGCCATGTGCTGATCGTGTCGAATGGGCTGCCTATGTCCACGGCGCTCCAACGCGTTTAAACGCCACGCCGTGATGCGGTGTGGTCAACTTGTTTGCAAATGTTATGGCATTTATGAATGAATGCAAAATCTTTTCGATATGTCAAATTTTTGGCCTCTTGGAATCCTATTTAGAATTTAGAACAAAAACAGAAAAAATGCCAAAGCGGCGACGGCCGGAACGTGCGTCCTCCGGTCAGTCTCACCGCTCGCCACACGACCAAAAAAAGACAGACACACGTCGGAAAAGCTTACCAATGACGTATTCCATAATGAGGTTCCAGCCGATGATGAAAGCCATGAACTCTCCAATGCTGACATAGCTGTAGATGTAAGCAGAGCCGGCCAGGGGGACACGGGCACCGAACTCGGCATAACACAGACCTGCGCAACATTAATACACGTTTGCTAAAAAGCACACCGAGGCCACGTTAACCAGCGCGAAAGGATTTTAACGCAATGTGTGGAGGAAATTGGTCCGGGAAAAAAAAACTCGCATTTCACTCCAGAGACAGCTCTAAATCCTTGCCCGATAAAAATACCTAGATTATTGTGGCGGAAAAAAATTGTGCCAAAGTCACTTAAGCTTTGTTCCTGTTTTTCCACAAGTGTAAAGGGGAGAGGGCGTGGGGGGTGGGGTGGGGTGGGGTGGGGTGGGGTGGGGTGGGGTGGGGTGGGGTGGGGTGGGAACAGGGCCCACCCCAACACTACTAACGCTGCAGCCCCTGAAGGGAGCGGGCATTACGTAACGGGCAGGGCATTCCCTGCCGAGGGAGCGCAGCGCCGTCGGCGGTCTTCACTCGGGCGATAATCGAAAAAGAAAAAACGACCTAGGTCGAGTCCACTTGACGCACTTTTATTATTTACTATTCTTAATAATTCTTCGATATATCGAAGCGGGCGTGAGAAAATATAAATCGGAGATGCAAGTCGGAGGTCGGTTGTTGGTTGCGATTCACTTCACTCACCGGCAAAGATGGACGCGATGGCGGCCACGGCGAAGGAGATGACGACAGCGGGCCCGGCAGCCTCCCGGGCCACCGACCCGGCCAGCACGTACACGCCCACGCCCAGGGTCGAGCCGACGCCGAGGGCCGTCAGGTCCACCGTGGTCAGCACGCGGGCGAGCGGGGACCCCGACGGCGAGGAGGACGAGGACGCGTCGGCCGACGTGGACGGCGTCGGCGAGGACGGCGACAAGTCCACCACCTTCCGGCGGGTCATCGCCCGCCACAAGCTGGCCAAGGCCATGATCAGCTGCGCTGCGGAAAAAGGAACACGCTATCAGTGGAGAGAAGCGGCGAGAGTACAGGACCGGAGGTAGGTGCAGTCAGTCAGCGGGGGCCTCGTGGAGGCTGTGACCGCAGCGGGGGCGGCGCGGGGCGGGGCGGGGCGGGGCGGGGCGGGCGGTGCGGGGCGGGGCGGGGCGGGGCGGGGCGGGGCGGGGCGGGGCGGGGCAGACCTCGCGACCCTTATCAAGACATGGTGCCGCGCCAGCCCAGACGGCGATGAGCTAAACGTCACAAGTTATCGGAATGCCAACACAAGCAGGTCAGTAGCGCGGCCTGGCCCGACCGGCATTGGAGGGTCAAATCGCGTGCCCTAGTACTCACACTCACCCACACACACACGCGCGCGCGCGCTCAAACACACATACACACACACACACACACGGTACACGCATGGCCGCGTGTACGTGCCCCTCTCTCCCCCTCCCGTCCCATGCAGGACAACGAACGCTGCCGCGTGCTGCCGCGCCGCTCGCCTACGTATCGAGTGAGGCCTGCGTTACACTTCGTTGCACGTGGCGCGCGAGTTATCTCCGGGCCGGGGGTCACGGCTATTGTGCCCTGTTGAAATCTAGACGCCATCACGAGGGTTGAAAAACGCAAATTGTCGCGCGTTTGCCTTGAAACTTTTGCACACTGCATAATGGTCGCAAGGGGCGCGTTTGGTATGCATGTTCGCACCAGCCACCTCCCTGGCTGTGCGAAGTAATCGGTTCTTGTAGAGGTTTATCGGGTGGAATGTGTGGTCTAGTGAGATAGAGAGCCATAAAAACACGAAAACAAGGAACTTCCCTATTGTCGAGACGGCAGGTTGTTGGCTTTATATCAGACTTTGGGGAAGCTTTGGGAGGCGCGGAAGGGCGGGGGGCTTGTAGACTGGACCAGGCGTGCGAACCTGCTTAATCTGTGCCTTGAACTCGGTTGGTACACAAGTTCCGGTGGGAGGTCTAATTCCTCCTTGCTCCTGGATTCCCGCTGCGAATACTCCCTGGAACTGGAACACCCTTGCGGCCCACACTCGCGGCACAGGCCGCGGGCGGGGCGGGGCACCCACGCGCCACGCACGTATAAACGAAGCGCGACCTTGAGCCAGCCGGCTCCAGCGATCGGGAACGCTGCTGGAGAACTGGAGAACAAGGCAGCGGGACACAGACGAGACCGAGGGGGAATTCACTCTTAAAATCTGTGACCCGACTATTACGTCTATTACGCAGCATTACGCTCCGAAATAGTACAGATGTAGCCAAAAACAGGAAGAAACTGCCCAAACTGGCCCAAAAATAGGTAGAATATGGAGAAATATGGCTATTACGCTCCTAGTACGTTTCTATTACGCATACTATTACGCGTTTATTACGGATAGAGTGACCCGACTATTACGCGAGTTCTTTCCCCCTCGGACGAGACAGGGCCGCTGTAGTCCTGCGGGCTTTTACAACCATCCAGGCGTTGAGCCGATGCAGGTAGCGGTACAGTATAGAAAGACAAAAGGTTCCTAGATTAAAGTATCTTGGTCTGTCGCCCCCCGCCCGCCCCGCCCCCGCCGCCACAGTGGAGCGCCGTGCCGAGGCTTATCGCCGTGTCCCCGCGAGTGCGGGCGGGCCAGGGCGGGCCAGGGCGGGCACGGCAAGCACAAGCACCGCGGACTGGGCCGGGCCCGATGGGTCCGGGTCGCCCCGCAAACAAAAACAAGAAGAGAAGGGATAGGAAAGGGGTCAGCGCGGCAGAGAGGAAAAGCCCTGCAAGCAAGGCGTGGCGTATCGCACCGCATCGCAGAGCCAAAGAGCGATACCAGTCACGTGACGAGAGACGAGACAGAGTTAAGTGTGACAAGCGCCGCCGGTAAAAATAAGCTTTACAATCCATCTGAATCCCGGCGCGCTTATAAACTTCTGCCATCCCATCGGGAATGTGCATAGCGGCTGCCGCTGAGCTGAGACGGCCTTGAATCACGCGACGGACACTGCCACAAACGCGCGGCACGCTTTGGAGGGCGGTAAATTTCCGAAGGTAAAGAGTAAAACAAGGACGACCGCGACAAGATACTCTAACAACGGAGCGAGCCGTCTCAGAGGAGGACGCGCGTCCAGAGCGACAAAACGGGAGAGCAGAGACTTCCAAAACTGTTACGCACGTGCGAAACTGGAGGCGGGGGGAGCAGAGCCCCGCGCTGGGTAGGCACGCCCGCCGGACACGCCTGCGTGCGGGACAGTATAGCCTCACGCCAGGCACCACAGCGAAAATATAAAGGTAATCCCACGCGAGTATTCAGATGTAAAGTTTGTGAATCACCGTGAACCAGCTCGTTAAGGGAGGAGAGGGGGGGGGGGAGTTGAAACTAGCCCAGCAGCCGACGGAGCCGTAGGTCAGCCAGTCAAACCCCCTCTCCTCCGCCTGTCACTCTCTCTCTCCCTCTCTCAGCCTCACGCCAAAGAGCTTTGCCGGAGAAGTAAATGTTGCATAAGGATCAGGACTAGAACGCGTGATCTTGCAGCAGCGGCTGCGGCGGGCGCAGCAGGGCTCGCTCGCACAGCTCACCTCAGCTCTTCGCCCGGAGCCGAGCGCAGTGGAAACTGCCGCCGTGCCAGGCCAGCGAGGGCGAGCGAACGCCAACGCAACGCCCCGCGAGACCAGGGAAGGGCCTCCTGAGCACAGCTGACTGATTCAGAAGATCGCTCTCGTTCCTCCTTCCTTGTCGCACCTATGGCGGTGCCCTATGCTGGGCATGGCAGCGCCACATGAGTGCGACAAGGACAGAAGTACGAGAGCGATCCTCGGAATCAGCCTGCAGGTCAGACCGCAGCAGAGCCGACGCGACGGCGAGACTCAAAACAAACGGATGCAGCCGGGAGCAGGGGTGGGTGGAGGGGGCGGGGCGGGGCGGGGCGGGGCGGGGCGGGGCGCGCACCTGTTGGCGAGGTGATAACGCCACGCCGGCACACCGTGCAGCGCAGCGCCAGGCCCACCCCGCCCGCCGGGCCGCCACCACCCCGCGCCCAAAGGAGACGACACGATCACGAAACTCTTTGACCGCCTCACCTCACCGTTTCGTTCGTTCTAGAGGCCGTCTCGTCTCCGGAATATCCTTCGGCCCAGAGTGGGCGCAGTTGTAACCGTAGGGGCGGGGCGGAGACCCGCGGGGTCCTGTGAGACGTACGCGGCGCGCCGGACAGACTGCCGCGCCGCGCCAAGCACAGCTTTAGCTTTGGATAATCATTATATCTGCATGAAACACGGGCGGGGCGAGGCGAGGCGAGGCCCCACCTTCATCGAGCGAGATAAGGCTAGCGGCAGCCCGGTCCGGCCCGGCCCGGCTCGGCCGAGCGAAAAACAGAACTCACTGTTCTCCCCCCCCCCCTCCCCCACGCACGATTTAACGCTGGCCAAATGGAGCGGTGATTGCAATCATGCGAGTTCCAATTTCATCCCCACACGACACATTGCAGGGCGAGGGGCGGGCGCTGTGTTTCCGATGTTTGCCCTGCAGGGCGCGATGAGCACAACAGATTTCGGTCGGTTTTCCGCGTTCGGATAAAGCATTGAGTGATAGCTGCGTGTGTGTGGGGTGAGGTGGGGGGAGTCAAAAGGCGTTTCGTCACCGAGGCGCGGCGGGCTGGGGCGGGGCGGACGCGCTGTGCGTCATGAGCATGCACCTGACCTGATGCGCCGCGTCGCGCCGGGGCGCGCTTCCCTGCCCTGCCCGTCACGTCCCGGGTGGGGCGGGGTGGGGCGGGGCGGGGCGGGGCGGGGCGGGGTGGGGCGGGGCGGGGCGGGGCGGGGCGGGGCGGGGCGGGGCGGGCGGGGCGGGGCGGGGGCGGGGGCGGGGCGGGGCGGGGCGGGGCGGGGCGCGGCGCGGCGGGGCGCGGCGGGGGCGGCACTGCGTTGCGGCCCAGCGTCACCTCGAGGTAACGCCACCAGCAGCATCACATCACCATCACGTCGCGGTCGCGGCACCGCCAAATCTGGTCCATGCCCTCCTCCTCACCTCACCTCCGCTCACCTCACCTCCCGCGGTGCCCGCGAGTAGACACGTCGAGCGCGGAAACTGGATAGCACTGGTAAGCCCAGCCCGGCCCGGCCCGGCCCGGCCCGGCCCCAGCGCGCGCCTAACTCCACGACACGTTGCCCACCGTGTAGTGTAGCACATACACACATGTGCTGCTGCTACTGTACCCCGCCCCCGCCCCGCACCGTCCACAGCACTCGCACACCCGGTGCTTCCCTTCCCTAAACAACACTTTTGACGAGCTCGCGGCCCGGCCCGGCCCGGCCCGGCGACACGAACAGGTGTCGCATTACGCCCCGGCCTGCTCGCTCGCGCGCGCGCGCAGGCAGGCAGGCAGCGACGCGGCGGACGTCGTCCCTACCCCCCGCGAGTCAACAGCAGGCGACGCGATGGCGTCGGCGTCGGCGTCAGCGCACTGTCAAAATTCTACAGGGATAGTGTACCCGCGGCGAGCTTAGAAAAGAAAAGTTGCTACCCTCGCCGGGTGAGGGTTGGACTTGGGACTTCCCTTCTGCTCCCGTTTCCCAAGAACGGCGAATTGTTGTCTAATAGAAAGAACGCAGCTCGCGCAGCGCACATCGCTTGTCTCACACAAGTAACTATCCCTCTTCCCTCGGGGGTGTGGCTCGCGAGGAGACGTTCCTTCGCGCTTTGCGTAATCCCAGTCATAATCCACTCGCTTTATCGCGGTCGCGCGGGGAACAGGTTCGCGATGGGAATACTTAGAGACGGAAAATCCGCGATTTGACGCAAAATAATTATTGGCTTTTCTTGCCATATGGCTCGGCAAGACGCGTCGGGTCTTCCTAATGAGGGAATGAGGGGGTCTCATTACGGGCGTCGACTCCTGACAGGGTGGGGCAGGGCAGGCAGCGGGAACACAGGCCAGCAAAAAACATGCAATACAATACGCGTTGCCCTGGCCTGTCCCGAGATAAGGTAAGATAGAGGGCACAGGGCTGGGTGGGCCGGGCCGGGGCAGAGGACAATGCACGGCTTTCAACCGGCTAGGGCTAAGGGCGCTGGGTCGAGCAGGAAGGAGAGTCCTACTCCTACTGAAAGAATTATCCCCCGGTGTTAGGGGGGCTGAGTAAGGTGATACGGCTCCATGCCACCTTAGGGCTGGGGAGGGGGGGGGGAGTAAACATTGTACGATTGCCATGCAGAGGCTGCTGAGTAACATAATTTGACAAGCGAGTCAAAGAGTGCCTGCCTTCAGTTTCGGCACGCAGCTACGCCCCCTGCTTTCTTACAACTGGAGAAACTGTACCATAACTGGAGCGCGACGAGGAGGGGAGTGACAGGTGTGGGGCGGCGTGGCGCCCTACTCCCTTGGCTGGACAAGACTCACCTTTCCTGCGGTTAGTGTTGGGAACTCGTCCGTCTGATGATGGCGTATCCGTTTTAGCGCTCTAGCGGGCTCAACAGATCGCGTTACATAACGCGGTGGGCTCACGGAGAAGAGGACGCACTGCAGGGGGGAGGGGGGGGGCAGGGGGAGCAGGACAGTGTCAGTGTCAGTCAGTGCGCACCGCGGTCCTGTCAGTGATCAAGCCGTTCGTGCACTGACACTGAGGCGCCTGACAGTTGTGCTCAGCCAGTCTTACTCGACTCCGCTCCCGACCACGACTCGCGCGGCCTCGCTGAGACTGACAGAACAGACAGAGGCGGGCGAGGCGATGCGAGGCGCACCAGTCTGCGGCGCCTACTCGACTGACTGGACCGGACCGGACCGACTGACTCAGCCAGCAACAGCACGAGCCGCCCGGCCCGGCGAGCAGCGGCGTGGCGGCGCGTGGCGGCGCGGGGCGGCGCGGGGCGGCGCGGGGCGGCGCGGGGCGGCGCGGGGCGGGGCGCTGAGTACGCAAATGGTGGCCGAGGAGCAGTTTACATTTCCCCAACTCAAAATTTATGGGGGATCCGAGCTAGGATGCATGTAAACTTGGGGTCAGATTCGCCCACAGGCATAAAGAAATTATAGACCAGTATTTTTTTGGTAATAATTGAAGACGCAAAGCGGGTCCAGAGACATAGTATATTTATTTATAAAAACTTTTTTTACAAGTCAACAACGACAAATTATTTTGGCGTACAGTTAGTAATTTGATAATGTTTGTGGTATAGAAGTAGTTTAACAAAGAGTTCATTGTACACATATACATAAAAGGGGTGGGTTCATTAAATTTACATTTAACATCACATGAAATGTTGAAGAAATATTCTTCCTCTATTTACAATTTTTCAATACTTTAAATATTTATAAATAAGCAAGAAACATTACTAAAAAGAATCAAATAATCTCTGCATGCAGAATGGCTACAATTGTGACTTTAGGAGTGTTGTTCATTTTGAGAACTTAAATTAAGTGAGCTGGCTTTATACTACCAAGGAGCATTTAAACAAATACATAACGACGAGAGCAGGTTTTCAGGCCCCCCGCCCCCCTCCCCCTCTTTGAGAAAAAAACGGATGATAAAGATGATGATGATAATGAAAAACAGTCAGTCATGTGTTAAAGCAGTGTCTACCTGAGTAAACATCCAAAGAAAGCAAGAGGGCTTTGGATGGGTAATTGCAGTGGCGTTATTGTCCGATCAATACAGGATGATATCTTATAGGGCCCTTCACGAATTACTAGAAGCATTACATGACACAGAAATTGCGGAAAGAAAAGATGTGAAATAAAATAACATAGTGATATATCCTAGGAAGTGTATGCTGAAGAAAACTAATACAAACATACCTCAAATGTAATATTCAGTCTTAAAAAAGAGATGAGTTTGGTATCTCTTAGTCCTTAGTGGTACTAATAAATTAAAAATGATAATAAATATAGTAAATGCAATGCAAAAGCGATTTTGTTTAGGAAGGAAGATGGCTATTCAAACTATCTTGTGCCACCTAATTATAAATGTTAACTATCTATCTATCCAAGCAGCATTCATTTACTTAAAATAACAAGTGGGTTGTGATAATGAGAATACATGATTTATCACCACCTGATTCAAAGAACATTCATTAGACCTAAAAATCAGAGGAAACAAACCCATCAGATTTTGTGTACAATAAATGGAACATATATAGTTTGTTAATTGCTTTTTCTAGGAAGTAAAAGAAACAGGAATATGATTGCTAAATGTTAAGAGCAACCTTTTCTCACTCATATCAAAACCACTCAATAATTGTGCTACCTTTTCATAAAGAAGACCACTAGAGGAAAGTTGAGGGGTGAAACAAAACGACAAAAAGCCAGCACACTTAACAAAACAAGAGGAACTAAACCATAATGAAGATAAATACACACAACTGAGACTTTGTCAAGGGAAAATATGTAGATAAAGTTACATATGCCCATTTCTATTTCTCAAATACAAAAAGCAGCAGAGACCATTTAAGCAATGATACGTTCTCCTCCACCACTCAATACTGTACAAAAATTCATTGCACATAACTAAATATCTTTCACTAAAAAAAAAAACAAACAAAAAAGAAAAAAAAAATTACATAAAACTATATTAAAAATTCAATTTGTGTAACAAAATTTATTTACAGCTTATTGCTACTGTACACATTACTGATGATTACCAGAACTAATTAGCTGAAATATTATACATGATTATAACTTGATTCTTTTAATTTAACAACAGCTGCACAGCAAGTCCGTAAATGCTGGACACAAAGGTTTGATTTACTTTAAATATCACGTTCACCTTCTTATTATTGTTCTACGATGTACTTAAGTATAGACACACAGCCACAGCCACACACACAATCATACTAACAAATATATCAACCGCACATTTCTAATATGCAGATAACATGTTAGGGCCACTGACCCTTCACCTAAACACTGACAAATAAAAAGGTAACTTGTATGTAATAAAGGAAGATTATCATTATACTGGTCTCCTTAATTAGGGTCATGGGAATCTTGAAATTGGATACAGTTCTGCAAAACAAAATTAAGGTAGCAATTAGTTAAAAAGCCCAAATCAAATGTAAAGCACCAAAAGCAGTCAGTAGTGACACTCACCTCATTGGCTTGGTGATTGATCAGATGTAGCGGTTGATGTCGCAGTTGATGCCAATCCCCCATAAGGAGCAGGCGGCATGAACAGTGGGCTAGCAGGATAGGGAGGAAGTTGAGTGTATGGGTCTCTGGCACCTCCATATTGGCTACCATACATATTTTGTGAATAGAAACTACTTGCTGAGGAGGCAGCCCCTGTCATTGGTCTAGAGTGGGCTGGTAATGCTAAGTATGGTGATGCTGGATCCAGACCTGCTTCTGGTCGATGGAATGCGCTGTACATTGATGCTCTTGCTAAGTCAGACTCAAACTGATTGGCTCCTGGATAGCCATATGGTGATGCATATGGACTAGGATAGTTTGCAGCCGCCGCTGCTGCAGCTGTAAATGGATTGGTAGATCCAGAAGCAGTAGAGGGAGGAGGATACTGACTCGAAGTGGGATTGAAGGACGGATGTGACATCATCATCGGGTTGTAGGCAGCAGCAGCTGCAGCACTAGAGTTGGATGAATAAGATCCCATTTCAGGTGCAGATGATGAAGAACTGACTGCAGTTGAAGATGTGGATGAGCTCCCACTTCTATTAGTATGGGCTGCTGAAGATGAACTATTTGAAGAAGAAGAGGGCTGTCGAGTATCATAGCTGGATGGTAATGTTGAACGTGAACTCTCATGACTTGTCTTTTTAGTTTCAGATCTAGATGAAGATGATTTAGAACTTGAACGGCTTGAAGAGACAGCAACATTTTGATTTGTCTCCGTTGAGCTTTTGCTGTTTAGTGAGCTCTTTGGATCTGGCAAGAAACCAGGTGGGTAACTGTAAGGATTATAATAATTTGAGGAAGGAATGCCACCTGGATATGCACCATAACTGCTATAGAGGTTGGCATACGGGTCCAGAGGGGAGAAATTTGATGATGTTGTAACTGGTATTCCACTACTTGATGTAGTGGAT
This sequence comes from Frankliniella intonsa, assembly GCA_033675135.1. NCBI lineage: Eukaryota > Metazoa > Arthropoda > Insecta > Thysanoptera > Thripidae > Frankliniella > Frankliniella intonsa. The sequence continues at coordinate 11,669,408 of CM066250.1, forward strand.
GGATGACTTGATTTTGAATTGGAAGAACTACTATTACTGTTTCCAGATGATGAATGCTTATTGGTTGCTTTGGCATGTGACATGGAAAGATCACTTGCTCCATAAGATGCATCTGTGGAAGTCTGACCACGAGATTCTAAACCAGATCCATGGGCTGCCGATGATTTACTGGAAATATTCGAAAGGACTGAAGCATTAGAATTGTCATCATATGCCGGAGATTCAAGATTCCTTTGCTGGGATGCTGTCTTCATGCTGGACACTCCAGGAGAAAACGCCTGTGGGGCAGGAGGACTTTTCCATTGGTTTTCAATACTGCTTGTGGACTTAGAATCATCAATACTGTGATCAGTTGTTGTGTTATAATTGGGAGGGCTCATCATGCTGCCAGAGTGTAAACTGGAGTTGTATGGCTTGCTTCCAGATGAGTTAGGAAAGTTCCCGGAGAAAGCTGAAGATGACTGAGCAGTTCCTTTATCAGATGAGCCGTACATACTGCTTCCAGAAAAGGACTGAGAGGCACTAGGTGGTTTTCCACTCCCAGTCTCTCTCTTTTCTTGACTGTGAAGGTTGTTCAGTTCTTGGTGGCTATTGGCAGTGAGATTAAAATTTTTCATTGATGCACTTGATGAATCAGACATTGAACCAACAGACAAATCCTGTGTTCCATGATTTACTGCACTGTCATTATAACCATCGGAAGATTTACTTTCTAAAGCTGAACCATCACCAAGTTTATTGGAACTTTGTGCAGATCCAAAGCTACTGTCTTGTTTACTGCTTTGAGCATCTTCCTTATCTGCGTCTTTTTCAATGCCATATTTCTCACTTCTACTGTCACTCATATCATTGATTCTACTTGAAGCAGAATGCATACTGCTGTTACTGCTCTGTCCGTCATCACTTTCAAACCTGTCACCTTGATCTAATTTTGAGTCCCGTTTGGAATCTGATTTGAACTTTTCTTTACTATCAGACTTCATACCAGGAAAGTTAGCAGGAGCAAGACGGGGTGTTATTGTGACAGGGCCCAGGTTACGTGACTTGGTGTTGGCAGGGGTAACTGTGACGGATGGACTTAAGCCTCTTAACCCAGGTCTAATATTTTGACCTGGTCTCAATGGTACTGCTCTGCCAGCAACTCCACCTAGGGATGAAAAAGATAACAGAATTATAAAGATATCTTAGAACAGTTAAAAACATCATTTATTCACTTAGATAAAATTTTGAGGTACATACCAGGGCGCACCCAAGGCCCTCCCCTCATGTTTGCTGCATTTTGCATTCGCATTCCAGGAGGACGATTCAAAACTGGACGAATGCCTGATCGTATTGGATTTGGTGAACCACGGGGTGTTATGGTAATGTTGGGGTTATTTCGTAAGGGGTGAATGCCACTTGTTAGTTTAATATTTCCTTTGTTTGCCACGCCAACATTTACACCTGCTGTAAAATTAAATAAATTAATAGCAAACAACAAATAATGAAAAAAGCTACAGAAACAATTGAAAATTTTACACACCTTTCTTCACATCTTCCTTTTCCTGATCTGTTTTATTGTTTGCTCCCATCTTAAAAGCTGTCCGGATGGCTATTATTTTGCCATTTTCTAACTGCATGTAAATGCCCTTTGGACTTTTAAGTACCATAACTCTCTGGCCAGCTTTTAGAACAATGGATGACCGCTCAGGAGAATTTGTAGGTATAACAACATCTACAAAATTAATGATCAGAAAAGAAAAATAAAATAATTATAGATAAAAAAAAAATTAAATTTAACAAATTGATTGATAACAAGTAAGGGAGGTAACTTGCCTAGTGGCAATGTCATTTCTTGGGCTGACATCCCCTGTCTTTGCCACACTTCAGCTGGAATCCACTTTGTATTCCTATTACCCGTTGCAAGAGTGTTGTTGAGTTCAGATTGCATCGGGCGAACACTTGCAATAGGCTTTATAATATTGCCTTGGGCATCTCGCTGAACCGGTCTGATATTGAAGATAAGACACAATATTCGTAAATGTTTACATTTTTAAAGATAAGATAAGCTACCATAAAGGGTAGGATATACAATTACCTAATCTGAAGACCCCCTTGATTGGCGTTATAATAATTGTATACTGGTCTGTTAGCAGCTTTCTTCTCCATCTCGTAACTTCGCTTAGCCAACCGTTTCTCTGCCTGTGATAACTTTTTATCCTTTCTATCTACTAAAAGAGATTCGTGTTGAAAAGGTGCCTAAAAAAAGAAAAAAAATTGTTATAAGCCACAGGTATTATGAGTTAGATTTTTAAAATACTAGAATTATTTTACTACCTTAGTCAGCATTTTGCCAAACTTTTCTAAAATTTTTTGCATTGCCACATCTTTATATTTGTCTTTTTCATCACTAAGATCTTTAATCTCAGTTTCTTTTTCATCATCCCAGCACAAGTTGGTAACCTACAATTAAACAAAATTGATCACAACTTCTTTTCAAAACTAAATTACGAACATTTTTTTTTAAAAATAAAGAGTAATATTTTTACCTCTTTTATAGAAAGATGAGCATCTGGATTACATTCATCAACAACTCTGTCTGACATCCCCTGTTTGTTAATTTGCCTGTCATAAATCTTTTTCTCTAGACAGTTATCCATGACAAACCTATAGACAAAACAGGGTTTCTTCTGTCCATATCTGTACACTCTGCAAACTGCTTGAGTGTCATGACAGGGATTCCATGAGGCATCAAATACTATGACTCTGTTTGCACCAACCAAGTTTATTCCCAATGAACCAGCACGGGTTGAAACTAGGAAAAGATGCACATTTGGATTTGCATTGAATTCATTGATTAACTTTTCTCTTTCTTGAGCAGTTGTACTGCCATCTAAGCGGAAATAAGAGCGGTTTCTCTGCCACCGTTCATAAACTCCAGGAGCAGGGATGAACGAACGTTGTAAGTAGTCCTCTATTAATGACAGGGTAAATAATGACTGTGAGAATAAAAGAATGCGGTCACCAAGAGCAAGGGCCTCTTCTAAAATACAGAAAAATAAAACCATTTTGGCAGAGTTTTCAACAAGCCCAGGTACATAATCCTTCATCAATTCAACAGCCCAATCATAAGGAATGCCAGGATCTTCTTTTCCTGATGATCTGACAACAGGTGTAATCTCAACTGGTGTTTTCCCCTCCACACCCAAGCCAGCATCCTCTTCATCTTCTTTAAGTTCTTTATCTTGATTTTCCTCCTGTCCATCTTTATCTTTCTCAGATATCTCCATTGCATCCACTCTCCATGAATCAGAAGAATTGGTTCCTTTGGCATCAACATCCTTTTGACTGTGAACACTTCCTTCATCGGGACACAATTCCTTGGCATCTACCTCACTGCTAGATTTGTTTTCCAATTTCATATCACCTATTTCACTTTTCAATTGATTTAATGGTGATGGGCCAGGAATGTATTTATCATTTTCTGTCTTTTTAATTCCAGAATTCTGCATTGGCTTCATATCTTGATTATTTACCATATTGTAATCCTGAGGATGACCATGAGAATTGATCCATGGGTCATACATAGTTCTATCCTTGACATCATACATTCCTCTTCCTGGTTCAGTCTTCCCCATGTCAAATGCTCGGAAGTCATCACTAGAATGAAGAAGATCTTCGGCAGAGGGAGGCACATCCCCCGTGGTAAGAGACATTGGGGCCATCGGGGCAACTTGAGAATGATTAGGTGGCTGGCTGGGAATGTTCATCATGGAAGTTGGATTGGGGTAAACATTTGACATACCCATATTTTGGGAGTGATGACTCATCATGCCCTCTCCCATGCCAGTTGTGCTGCTCATCCCCATACCTGGCCCCATCAAGCCCATTGACGAGTTCTTCGTTGGTGCACCTCCAGGTAGCATTCCTGAAGCATTTACAGGACTTTGCTGTGGGATTATATTGGAATTAATTTGATGACAGTTCAAAGAAGAAGAGTTTCTCATTGGGCTTCCACCTGGAAGCATGCCTGATGCATTCACAGGACTTTGCTGTGGTATTAAATTGGGATTCAGACTGGGACGACTTGGAGGTGCCATTAAATTTTGATCCAACATTTGTTGATCCATTAATCCAGGTTGATATGGCTGAGCTGAGCTGCTTGAGGATCCACTACTTCCACTGCCATACATGCTTTGATTGAAGGAAGCAGAGGAACCACTACTTCCATAACCTTGAAAGGCTGGATTTGATCCACTGGAATTATAGGAAGAACCTGAAAATGACTGACTGCCTGGTGGTCCCTGATTAAATGAGTTGTAGGAACTTCCACTCCAACTTTGGCTATAATTTGAACTTGAACTAAACCCATCCGTCATAGAATGCTGCCCTGAAGAGCTATTACTATTGAAAGAGTATGGAGGGCCCATTCCAGTGTATCCTGACGATCCAGCTGGTGGAGGGTTGCCAGATGTAGATCCACTAAACATCGATTGGTTTGATGAGGAACCATACTGACTGCTTTGTGATGCTGGGGAACTGGCGAGTGAGTCCCCATAACCACTTGATCCGGAACCAGCAAATGACCCTTGAGCTGAGGAATGGCTGCTAGAACTTGAGCCAAACCCAGGGGCACCGGTGTATCCAGCATGTCCATATGCACTGCTTGGATTGTAATGATGAGGGGCATTAAATGAGCCATATGGTGCTTGGCCTGAGGTGCCATATGGGTTATAAGAACCCATCATAGAATTTGAATTAATTTGGCCATGACCAGAGTATTGCCCTGATGAACCATAGGGATGATTTGAATCACTTTGGCTGGCATTTGGTATCACAGCAGCAGCTGGTTTCATGGGAGATGCCTCTTTCTTCTTTCTCCCTCTAGTTGCACCTCCCCTACCACGTGGCTTAGGAGCTCCTTTCCTTTCATCAACAGGGGTGCCAGTGGGATCTGTAACGGTATTAGCAGCAAGTGCAGCAGCGGCCTCTTCAAGATCTAGGTCCACACCTTCTCCACCCTCCCTCTTCTTCAAGAATTGATATAAAACATCAGGGTGATTCCAAATCTGTAAAACAAAATAGTATGAGGAATAATGAAAACCCAGGGAGCAAACAAAAATATAAAGTGAAGGCCATGTGGACATGAACATACTTTGCAACAAACTGCAAAAGCCTTGAGGGGGTTAGGTACAGCTTTGGTGCGAACGACTTCATTCATGAAAGTATCATACAGTTTGCGTTGGAATGGTGTCATCCTTATAAGCAAGACATATTCTGATTTCTGTGGCAATGCATTCGTTAAAACCGAGTGTGAACGACGCTGAACAAAACCCTCAAGTAGTGAATGAAGGACATGAGCTCGATATCTCATGAGACGAATATCTTGAGGAGTGCTGTCAATACACTGTCCGTTTTGGATTGGACGCTCAAACATATTGCAAAATTCAGTCTTGGTTCCAAGGTAGTTGGGTCGCACAAAGTCAACCATGCACCTAGGAAGAAAATTAAATTACAATAGTAGCTCAGACAGGACATACATGTAACTGATTCTTACAATAGTAATCATAAAAATAAAAAGGCACATACCAGTATTCAAGAAGGTTGTTCTGCAGAGGGTAGCCAGTCAGTACAACTCTTCTTTTGCTTCTGATTTGTTTCAATGCCATTGAAATTGAAGCATGACTGTTTTTGATTCTGTGCCCCTCATCACAAATAACAAGATCAGGACCTGGCTTCACCAATGCTTCAAAGACCTCTGTTCAAAAAATAAATTAAACAATTTATATAGGAAACAGTTCAAGGTGCTAAACCTAGATTTATAATTGAATAGGTCTGACATACTTTCTAACAATTCTTTTTGGCGTTTCTCTTCTTCTTCAGGATCTACATCTTCATCATCCGACACAATTCTCTTTCTGCGACTCTTTTTGGGTTTTGACATTTTCTTTAAACTTAATTGGCGGTACATTTCATATCCTATGAGGAGGACACCTCCACTTGTTGACCAATCCTCTACCACCTGGAGAAGAAAAAAAAAAAAAAAAATGAAATATAAGACCAAGCATGTTTTGAGTGTTAAAAAAGTATTGAGAGTACAAAAATAGAAAACACTGTATGTTGTGTTCTCACCTTGGCTCTGGCTTTTAGGGTTTTATGGGAATCGTTTAAAACATAAATATTAAAAGTTCGGGGTCGTACTTCCCCTTGAGCAGCTAAAGGAGTAGCTAAAGGATCATCAGGCATCCACATGTTGAATTCAGACAACCAGTTTTGAAGGGTATTAATAGGCATGATACACATTACTGTTTTGGCTGGAGTATGCCTTAAGAAGATGTCGCAAAATGTAATAACCTGGGAATTTGAAAAATTAAAGTTGAAAATGGTGATTATCATGAAGGCTATAGAATACAAGCATCAAAACATGTAGCATACTTAAAAACCCTATTAAAATAATAATAATAAAATATTTAAAACAATCTGCTTACTCACCTGTAATGTTTTTCCTAACCCCATAGAATGAGCTAAAATACAACCAAAACCTGTTGATGTGCTAAACCTTTCAATTGATTCTATAACGTTATCATAAAGAAATCTAAGACCACCAATCTGGAAGAGGAAAAGCAAAATAAAATTTTAATGGCTGTACATAATGACAATGACATTTGATAAAAAATAATAATTAACAGGTGAGTGTAAATGGTCTTACAATTTCAAATTTGTAATTTGAGAATGACTTACCTGATGAGGTTTGATAATTCTAGCTATGTGTGGGGCAAGGTATATATCAGGATCTCCTTCAGGCTTCCCCATGTTAACTTGAACTCGACCTTCCTCATCAGGCACATTAAATGAATCATTTGTGTGCATGCCAGAATTTGTGGGGTCATCTTCTGTCTCATCGTCTTCAATGTCAGATGGTTCAGATAAAACAATGCAATCATCTTCTGATGAGCTACTAATGGTAACCACATCTATATAAAAAGAAGATAATAATATTTAGAACATATCATGAAAAATGTTACAAAAAAATTACAGAATTTTACTTGCCTTTCTTTTTCTTCTTTCCCTCATCATCTAGTTCATCAATAATTTCTTCTTCTATCTCTCCCTCCTCCTCTTCCTCATCCTCCTCTTCAATTTCACCTTCACCCTCTGAACCACTATATGATGCCTGTGCCTGAATCATTGAAGGCTGCTTGACTACTTTTTGAGCAGGCCGTACAGGTGCAATTGAGACTGAAGGTGTCATCATGGTTTCACCTTGGAGAGACTCAGTTTTAGATAAAAGGGTTTTGGTGACAGATGGTGTGATTTCAGCTGAAGTCCCTTTCGGGATTTTGAGAAGTTCCAGCACCTAAAATGACCAGAAGACAATTAGATAACCTATCGACAGCATTTGTATGATAGTGCTAAAATAAACATCAAACCTTTTTGTTGGCCTGAGCAGTTGCACCTGAACCAACTTTCACAACAACAGTATTTGGGGACGTACTAGATGAGCCACTCTTACTGGCTCCGGAGGGTGCGACAGAGACCTGCTTTAGAATAGATGAGGTTCCTTGAAGCAGGGACATTACTTTGTGCTCAGCCCTCTGCTGCTCTTTCTTTTGAATTGCCATCTGCAAAATAGTGTAAAAATATTATAGGATAACTGATAAACATTGAAAGTCTGAAAGATAAGATTGAATCAAAATTCTTTCACCTCTCGCAGGACTCTCTGTTGCTCCTGAACTCGCCGCAAACGCTCCATTTCCTGTCGCTGAGCTGCCAATGTTGCTTCATCAAGCTGAGTTTCGTCCATGACATCTCGAATGTTACGACGCATGTTTGATGTTTTCTTTTCAGATTTTTCCCCTCCACTGCCACTGCAAAAAATAATAATTACAGGCTCACTCAGTCATCACAAGAATATATTTAAAATCCATTTCAACTTACTCATCATCATCATCTTTCTTTTTGCCTTTCTTCTTGGGTTTCTTTTTCTTTTTCTTCTTTTTTCCCGATCCATCGTCTTCACTCTCTGTTTCCTCTGATGTTTGACTATCTTCACCTTTTTCTGAATAGACATGGTAAAGAAACCAGACATGAGAGAAGATCAAAACAGAAAAAGTAAACATAGATAAACTAATGAAAAGACATATACGCACCACCTTTCTTCTTTTTCTTTTTTCGCTTTTTCTTTCTTTCTTCCTCACTCTCATCAGTTTCATCCTCAACAACAATTTTCCTTTTTCCCCTAGTCCTGAGTTTCTTTTTAGGTTCACCCCCCTCTGATTTGTCATCACCCTCTTCTTCCCCTTGTTTGCTTGATAATTCTTCTGCTTCTTCTTTCACTACTTGGTTTCCTTCACCAAAATCAAAGTTTTTATCATCATCCTCTCCTTTCATGGCTGCCAGTTCATCAATGCCCATTTCTTCTCCCTCCATTCCCTCAAAACCTTGTTCAGCAAAGTTTACATCTTCTACGCCACCATTGACATCTCCTTCATCCATGGCTTCATCTATATCATTTGGTTCTGATTTGGGTACTTTCAGTTTTTTACTTGAGCCCCCTGCACTTTCCTGTTCTTGAAAATCTTCATTCTCTCTGATGCCATCTTCACCTTCTTCTGACTTCCCACCCATATACTCTAATTGACCTCTCTCAGCTTTCGCCATTTCAAGAAATTGTGATGCATCCATTACCCCATCCTGTGACTCCTCTCTTCTATTATCATGGGATTCAGCTTCAGCAAGCCCCTCTGTATTCTCACTTTCTTCTTCCTTAACAGGGGTTTCATTCTTTACATCTGACGATTCTTTCCTGTCTTCCAAACTGTGTTCCGTGGATGATTCAGATTTAATTTTGGTATCAGATGCCGGGGATTTTGGAGACTGGAGGTCTTTATCTTCCACCTGGTCACTTGGTGATGCCTCCTTCTTGACCTCTGAAGAAGCTGTAATATATTTATTAAGTTAGAAATTAAAAGAAAATTTGTAATGAAAAATCAACAGTTTAACCAAGCATCCCGTCCTTACAGGGTGAATTGTCCATTTTTGCTGCACTGATATCGGTTTGAGGATCATCTCTCTCCTCAGCAGGTGACTTGCTTTGTGGTGCTATCCTCTGAATAGTCACATCTCCAATTTGAGTTACAAAAGGATCCATAGTGAAGTTAATTTCAGCACTCAGACTCTAGGCAGGGGTCCCAGACGGTGACCAACACTGCCGCTCCTCTAGAAGTCCCATAATAACAATCAAATGACCTGCAACACAGAGTGAAAATGACAATAAATGGCAAAGGCAAAATGAAGATTTCTATTGCTTACATTGAAGCAATAAATCATAGTAGAAAAATTGTCAAAGTTAAAATTTAAGAATTAAGATTTTATCTACATCATACTAGGTGGTTTAATTTTTGAGGTTAGGTTATACAAGAGGAAGTAAATTCAAGCAAACCTACAGAACTAAAAAAAGTCAAGAAATAGCTAATATTGACGATACCTTGACAAGACACACAAGTTTCAGGATAGCTTAGTCAAAGTGAATTTTTAACGGTGAGTGTTTTAAAAAACAATGCCACTATAGGGTTTTGTTAGTGAGGAGATGAAAAGGGAAATGCTGCTTAGGCATAAGTTGTATGGTAAAATAATTACAACAATAATAATAAACTTGTTAATGAATTGTTAAGGCCTCACAAACACTGAAATATAATAAAACTTGTAACTTGAAATATTTTCTTTTCTGACAGACAGCAGGCAAAATTCATGTCAAGTCGGAAGATTAAAGAGTTTCTCGCACCAAGGCTAAAAACATCCGCAGATGAACAATTTGATGTCTGCACAACCCAGCCCTCAGCTCAGTGCGTCGCGTTGCTTAAGCCTACCCGGTGAGCTTAACTTACAGCTCCGGTTTCTTCACTTAATAAGCCCATGCACTTCTTCAACCCTCAGACAACACAAAAATAACACAGAAAACGTCTTCAGAGTGAAAGCACAAACTCATGAGCCGAAATTGGAACCAAAAAACAACAAAAGATGAAATGCATCACAAATAGATCTCGACTTCTACCCTAAAATTTTTCCAGCATCACCAACAGACAGAGTCTGAAGAGAGCACAAAAAGACAGAGGATCCACTCAATGCAATTGCGATCGATACCGAACCAAACTGTCTCGACAAATCTGAAAAGTATATCCTCTAGGTCCTTCCCACATCGACAAAGTCCGAGAAAAGCGTTTTAACCTTTTCACGAGGCGAGGACTTTCAAGGCTTAACCATTCGTAAGGTTGGCAGCCACGCGCCTCCTCACCGAGTTCTCTCTCTCTCTCCGTCTCTCTCATTCCCACCAGCTCCAGCTGCGCCTGCGCCCCACCCCCCACCTCTGTCTGCTGGCCTGCCTGGCTCTCTTCCTCTCCGTCCCTTCCGTCTTCTCAACCAACCAACCCGACCCACCACATCGACCAATCATCAAATCAAATTGTTACTCTGGCTAGAGAACTTCCAAGAGAAATTTCACTAGCCTTTACGAGATTTGCGACGAAATTAGCTGCAAAGTGACACTAATCATGGTTCAAAAATACGCCCCCTTCACTCCGAAATGGAATAAAAGGAACCCTTTTCGCGAGGGGAGTAAACTTCCCTATCACCTGCCCACCCCGAAAAAAACAGCTTCCGCTGTAAAGACCGCCAAACTAAATCCTTCGTAAGAAGAAAACTATGCTGGAAAGGGTGCAGCACACACCACCTCACCACCTACTCTCTCCCCCTCTCCCCTTGGACAGGTGTACGAAAAAGAAAACAAAAATGAATATGTGTATGTGCACTACCACTGGCACGAGTGCACACAGGGAAGGAAAAACATAAGGTAAAACACTGCAAGAAATCGAAAAGGGCGTGTTAGTGTCGCGATGGAATCAACAGATAATAGGGGGATGGTGATGATGTTAACGTTTAATAAAAAAGAGGGGGAGAGGGAGGGGTATCATACCCCGGCGCGGCGGTGGGTCCGGTGGGTCGGCTCGGCTCGGACCCCCGGCACCCGCCCCATCGCGGACCCTGCGCCTACGCGGCCGCACCGCGCCGCACAGCGCAGCTCAATCAATCACCCCCGCTGCGCCGCGCCCCGCCGCGCCCCGCCACGCCCCGCAGCTCCACGAGCCGTACCGCGCGGCGCGTACCGCTGAGGGTGACGCTTTGTATTGATCGCGGGGCGTGGCGGGGCGTGGCGGGGGCGTACTGCGAGCGCCGCCGGCCGGCAGGGAGGGCCGCCCCGCCCCCGCCCCGGCGCTGGAGCCGCGCTGGAGCCGAAGGGTGTAGAGGGAAGGGGCGGGGCGGGGCGGGGCGGGCAGGAAGCGAAACGCAAAGAAAGAGGGGGTGGGGCGGAGGGGGAGAGGAATTAAAATGACAAGAGGGTAGGGACTCGCCCCGCCTCGCCTCCCCTTCTCTTCTCCTCTCCGCGGCGCTCGCGGGGGTCACGCAATTGCGCGCGTGCGCGCCTGGGCGCGAGGGGGCGGGGGCGCCTCGCCTGTGAAAAGGAGGGTGTTCTCCGGATGCGGGGAGGAGAGGGGAGGGGAGGGCGGAAGAGGTACCGTGAGGGACGGGCCGGGCCCGGGCGGGCGGGGCGGGGGCGAAAACTTTTCTAGGATAAGTTAGGGTTGGGAAGGTCCGGGGAGGGTAGAGAGGAGACTGACTAGGCGGACAAGCAACAAAAAAGGGGAAGGGTGGGCGTGGGCAGGCGGCGGGGCGGGGAAGGGCAGGGAAGCACGAGCAAGCAGATGAGGACTAACTTTCGCTCGCGGTAAAAATTGGCCATGAGGTGACTTCCGTAACTTGTTGAGTTGGCAGCGAGTCGCGAGGGAGCCTAGACGTCCAGAGGTTCAGTTTTTGCCCTCAGGTCCGCACCGGACAATACAGAGACAAGGGCGCGATAATTCCTGCGCCCTGCCGCTCCGGTTCGACTGTCCGCTGTCCGTCCCACCCCCACCTCCGCCAAGTTCCGCCCATGCGTGGTCACCCTTTCTGCGTTTAACAGCATGACAACCTGCCTGGAGGACGGGACGGGGCGCGGATCGTTCTACGGCACGGTCCAGGGCTGGTCCAGGCCTCGGTCCAGGCCCAGGCCTCGGCCTTGCCGCCGCCCCCGCGACACACCCCCACGGAGAGGAGCACTAGCCCTACGCCCCACCCCACCCCACCACTTTCTCTTTCCACCTCTTTCCTGAAGCTTCCCGCGCCTCTATCGACTATCACTGTTTAACGTAGGCGTTAAGTCGCTATCGGCCGCAATAAGAACGGGAAAACAAAAATGAAAAGAAACATCTAAAAAGAGTGGAATTCCCTTGACTGATATCAGATGAGCAGGGGTCACAGTTAAAATTACAGTTGATGAAAACTATGTTTCCTCGGCAATATTGACTAAGAGGTACAACATTCTATTTGAAGTATTGTACACAAGGCACAACAGGGATTCAAGTTGATAAAGTTTCATCACAGTGGAGAAAAATTCATGTCATTACAGTTGGTACTGCTACTGTTCACAAGTCCACTTAATTGTGGCAATTTCAGTCCTAACTAACAAATTATTCATGAGATGGGAAATATTGGCATCAAGAGCTACTCATTAATACATTCAGGAATTAATCAAATATTGGTTTAAACACACACAGCAGCTCAAATATACTTAAAATCTGGAAAACGCTTTCTGACAGAAATGAGGAAAGGAAAGCCTCTTTTGCTACATATTAATGATTAAATTGAAAAATCTTGAGCTGTTAATGGTTATAAAAGTTAATTTAAAAGATGTCAAAAATAATGTCACATCACCAAGAAATCACCAAACAAAGCATAACATGGGTATGGTTGAAACAGGCTTATTTATATTGCCAGACATAACCTGATAGAGAAATGAACGGATCCCTATCTTTTAATGTATGACACTGTACGTCATACAATAACAAATAATAATGCAAGGTTCCTGTGGAAGGCTCGCTATCTTATTTACATTATGTACTGTCAAATAAGACAGAATAATAGTAGGTCACCATAACCTAAAAAACTGCCATAACTATAAAGACACATGACATGGACATTGCCCTAAGTGTTTAAAAAGTTGTACGGGATGTAAGAAATAACCGCGCCAAGCGCTCTGACATAAAATAGGCAACAAACAGGTGTAATAATAGCAGAAGCGGTTAGTAGACATACCATAGAAGTTCACGGCAGGACGGTCGGCCTAATATTCTGAGGCTAAGGTCAACGTAAAACTTTCGCTGCGCTAGAAAATATTCACAAATTTTCTGGAAATGATGTGTTTCTGACAACCGCGACGCACTGTAGTTACTTGCGATTCGTCTAATTACGGCTCGCCATTGTTTGTGTTCCGTTCAAGGGATGCATTCCTTCACGAGCCATGAGAATTCTCGCTGTCTCTCTCGCACTGTAGTGCTCTTGCACCGCATATGTCATCGACCCCTCTTCTAGATCTCAAAAGTTTTACTTTCCGATACTTTCGGGGTTTGCGTCTTTCAAAATTGTGTAAATTTGAAGTAAAAATGTGGATTTGGAGTGCGCAAAGTTTTGGACAACTGTGTTTTACAGCTATTAAACAATTTTGACCGTATTCATCATCTACAAGGCTGGCGAAGGCGGGATATTTAAACTGCAACGTGGAAGTAATCTTTTCTAGGGTGACATCCTTAAGAGAGGATGTGGCCAAAAAATCTCAGCCGGCAGGCCCCCCTTGCTCTGTGACTCCATTGTCTTCCATATAGTATAGTAACATATAGTACTGTTGGCCGAAGCCAAAAATGGGTAAAAGAGAACAATGCACTAGAACAGATGACATTCTAAAAAATAATATGTTTTAATCAATACTTGATGTACAATGCAAAATGCAAACTAATAATTGTCTAAATGTGGTGAAACAAAGTCTGCTCAGCTTTGGGTGGACATGACTAGACCCGACTTACAATCTAATAACAAATGAACCACATACACTTTTTTCAGTAGTTCTACAATAAATTACCTAACATAATGATGTGCTGTTAGACCAAACTGATTCAAAAAAAAAACAACAATATTTTTAAAATGCCAGCTTATACACTTGCCAAATAATGGGTAATAATGGTAAGACTTCAAACCTAAAATGAGTGATTGAAATGACATCAAATTCCAAGGTGCAACTTGCATTTACATGGAAAGATGTCAGTTGAACCTCTCATGTTATTTAGCTAGTTTGAAGTCTTCTTTAAAAATACTATGTCAAAATATGAAGTGGTTGTTTTAGTTTAGGAAGAAATCCATCACATGAAGGGAAAAACTCTAATTTAAGGTATTTAAATTAACAGTTGACAGTGAAAAAGGAATGTCCCCATAAACAAGAAACACACAAATAAAAATGCCTTGATCTTTTAAAGATGAGCAAACTAACACACTGAGCATTCACTTACACATACACTTTGTTATGATCACTGTTTGCTTCCTCTCTATACATTCCAGGTTGCTTAACAACATAAATGTAAAAATACACCATAATTAATTGATGTGTAACCCCTCTCTTTAATTATTAAACTTTAGGCATTAATTCAACAAAAGAAAAAAAAACACATAATTCACAAGAGCTGGCCATCAAATGATTTAAGTAAACTTGAGCAATACACAAGACAGTCATTGTAGTCACCAAATTCTAATTCATATTTAAACATTTATTTCATCTAAGAGGGTAAAAACATAATGTTATAGTTTTAAAACACTCACTAATTAAAGGTGAAATGCAGTCTTTCATTTCAGTATACTATGTGATAAGGATATAACATTAATATTACAAAGAAAACAACAACATGCATATTACTCAAAGATTAGAGAGTAACATTGCTCTTGAAATATGGCAGTGAGAATAGTTAAATTTCTACTAAAAGGATAAATATTCAGTTGGTAACATTATCAATTCACTGTACAGTACTTTGTATAAACCTGTCTCAACAATTTTAAGTCACAAAAAGTACACTGTAATGACTTGCCTTGCTTTGATATTTAAAATTAAAGAAAGAAGGAAACCAAAAGGATTGAAGGATGCAACTGCATTTGCAAGAAGATCTTTAAAATACCTAATCCCATGGTGTTAGTGTCAAGGTGATATGTATGTAAGATGAGACAAGTTTGAGAAAACTGGGAAAGCTAGTTATTTCAGTTTGACATGAGCAATTTATAAATGGCGGGTTATGAACATTTTAGATACTAAAAGATTTAGTTGGCACATAAATCAATTGGACAATAAATCAACCATGAAATCTGCTAAAGCCAACTGGCCAGAATGCTCTGAGTACAAGATACAAAAATAAAACAAAAATTGTCATCTATCAATTTTTTCTCCACATTTTCATTTTACCATAATACTTTGGACTACCTAAATTTGTTAAATCAAGGCACACTTATGCAGGTACGGTAGTACCACAAATCTGAATATGGATGTTTGATGAATATTCTCATGCATATGAATAACTGAAATAGCACACTATTTATGTAAAGACATAAAGAAACACTCCTTGACTAGCAAAGAACATTTTCCATCACCTCATAATTTGTGTAAAACTGATAATTAAATCACAAATTGAACTTAATACATAAAATAGTAATAGAAGATTAACACGAAGGAAGACATACAGAATTCACATCAGTGAAGGAGAATTCCTTTAGAGCATTACATATTTTTCATTCCAAACCAAAGGATTTACTGTTAAATTGAGAGAATTGTCAGAACACACAAAAAGAAAAACAAAAAAAAACGAAGGGAAAAAAAACACTGGGAGAAGTTTATCAAGAAAACAACTGTCACCAGTCCCCAAAGATTTGGGAGAGTACACAATCATTAGGTCCTATTAATTCGTAAACCTTCGCGTAGTAGGTTCATACATACGGCAGCTCTCTCTCTTAGCCAAAGAGTTGAGACGTGCCACTTTAGTAAAGGGAGAATTTTTAAAATCAAACTAATTGCATGAAACAAGGTTTACAAAAAGATAAAAACGAGTGACTTTCCTGTTGGAATAACGACTAGATTAGCTAAACATTAAATTAAGTCAGTACACAACAACAGATGAATTAGTCTAAAACCTAACACCACCATATAACCATGTAACTAGATTCTTCAATAGAACTATTATTCATAAATAAGAAGTTACAATTATGTGATGAGATAACAGTGCAAAACCACATAGGAGGGAAGATAAACACGAATTAATAGTTAATGGTAACAAGAGAAAGTTTTCTTAAAATTCTTTCAGAACAAGCTTTTAAGTCCAATGCATATTAATTTGGAGTATCATTATGAAGTGGGTCATAAAATTTCCAACAAAAACTTTTACTGGTCACTGAATTTTTATGATTGGTCAATATTTGAAGAAGAAGGTAGATACAACTCATGCATCTAAGATAAACAAAACCAGACTAATGCATCTTATTTTAAAAAATACAAAAAAATACCAAAAAAAAAAAAAAGTCTTTTACATAATAATTTGAGAAATTGACCAGTGTTTTTAAAAAAAATTAAATAATACCCATACATTAATGTATTTTGAAGCTTAAGAAAAGTTTTGAAACTTCTGATAATCTACCACTGAACCTCTGGAGAGAGGTGGGCAAATAGTAAGAAAGAGTCAATGAAATGGTACATGATGCAAACAATAGATAAAAAAATAAAATAGAAATTGATTGTGAGGATAATCAATTTTAAGTCTAAACAGAAGAAAAATAATTTTTTTAAATATAAGAAAATTTATAAGACCTTTACTAGGTTTGGTTTGACATCAAGGCGTAAATAAACCCAGTTACAATACAAAAAACATCTGACAGCATAAGTCAAATAACTTTGAGAATACAGTTTTAAAATAATACATCTGACTGAGTTACACATGTGGTGTAAATACTGTTGTTATACAAATAAACAGTAACTGTGTTTAGTTTTCCCCAACATTTTCACATAGCTGAAATTACCTAAAAATCAAACCACACCTAATCTACCTTAGCTATGACTTTTTATCAAAAAGTGGGAGCTTTGATTTAACAGCACCTTCACAAACTATCAGTCTTTGGCCTTCACAACGCTTAGCTATATGTGGTCTGGATAAAGGTATAGATGGAGGGCTTGCAGCCAAAGTACTCCTGCTACTACCGGCTGAAGCCAATGATTTGCGGAGAAAAGAAAAATCAGTTGACCGCAATGCATCAGATAATGACGGCGAATGTTCATATGGGTTCACTGAAAACCGCCTGGTTGTTGTTGAAATCTGCACAAAATACAAATTAGTTTAGATTGATTGATTGAAAAAAGCACTTTAAAAGACCGAATTCAAAGAGACGTACGTCAGCTGTTACCTGAGGTTGCAGTTTGGCTGATGGCCTTCTAGATGGACCTAAGCCACTTGATGACGTACTGTTTTGTTTCCTTTCAAAATATTCCACAATTTTGCTAATTTGCTGGGGAGCCTTTGAAATTAATAATTGAAAATTGATATTAGAGTTGATGATTAATCCATTTAACATTTTTGTGTAGAGTATGGAAAAAATGTAAGCACTGTACAAAATAAAAGCATAATTACACATACTGGGTTTGTAGAGAATCCTCTTTCCTCCCAATAGGCTGGATCACCACCTAAGCTTGATACATCTTCTGAGCTATCGGTATATATTGATGATGATCTCTTTGCTGAGAAAAGTAGTGAATGATGCCTTGAACTTAAACCGCAGCCCACTGAGCCTGGAAAGAAAAAAAGTAATAATGATCATGATTTTTAGCATTACTGGAGTGGAGAACTCGTGAGAAAAGGAATAAACATGTATACCGTTGGGTGCCAAATCATCAAGATCGGCCAATTCCCCTGAAGAAACAGTGGTGGTTGATACAGCTGAATCATCAAGGAGGAACAAAGATGAAGCTGCTGAAGAGGAACAAAGTGTGTGACGGGCAGGCCCAGAACAGAAATCAGAGGGTGACAGGGGATCACATCCTGAAGGAAAGCAAACAAACAACAGGTTTTACATGCAAATACTGCTTTGGCAACAAAAAAAGTAAATTGTGTGTTTACTGTACCTGTTAAGCCATAGTCCTCCCCGAGGCAACTGAAGAAACCAGACTCACAAGACCCTCTACGTCGCAATGCAGCTGATGGGAAACCTCCTAGAACAGAACCTGAGGCACTGTCATCTTCTGGGAGCAAGAGGCTATTGAGGTTGGATGATGAGGAAGATAGACGACGCTGAAGAGGTGAAGGTAATACGCCGGTACTTGGAAGGAGTTTGGAGTCGGGTTTGTTGTCTATCACAGAACAGTTTGTAGAAAATACACTGTCTTCTACAGACGATTTAGGCAAATTAAATGCTTTTGACTTATTTTGAGTTTCCAGTAACTTTTGTGTCAACACCTTAGGATTAATGGCGGTACAAGCCATGACTGGCCTCCGGCGAATGAAAGTGGGGGAGGAGGGTAGTGACAGATACTGCTGATGACTATGGCGCCACGACTTCTTCTGGACTGAAGGTAGCTCAGCACCACTTCCCTCACTGGTAGAGCCTAGCTGCCCCTCGGATTGGGCCTGCGAAGCTGCAGCTAGTGGCCTTGGCTGCTGGGACTCCTCTCCATGAAGGCTCTTCACCTCTGGTGGCGAAGACTGAACACTATCACACAATTTGGACTTAACTTCGCCCTTTGGTGCGTCACTCATCTCTGCATCCATCTTGAGATAATCGTCTGACGGTTTGTTTTGCGGTGAGAAAATGTTGCCCTGGATGAAGACGTCTTCCTTCCTGCCCTGGGCAGAACCGGGGGCGGGGGCGGGGACGGGAGCGGGGGTGGGCTCACCACAGGACGCGCTGGTGGCCCCGCTGGAGGCCGGCTCCAGGCCCTGGGCCGAGGCCTGCCCGCTCTCTGGCCGTTTGCTGGACTGACCGTTGCCAGCCTCTGCTTCAACCTCGCTCTTGAGCCGCCAGCGCGACCCCACCTTGCACCACATGTCCACGCCCGTGTTGACCACCGCCGGGAAAGGGAACACACTCTCCTGCGAGGAAGACTGCTTGGTGGTGCCCAGGAGGTCGGCGACGGGGACAGTGAAGGGCGGACCAGCCGGGCCCAACGACAGCTTCCTCAGCGCCTTCCTGTCCAGCAGGTGCGCGCGGGACGTGGAGGTGACCAGGCTCTCCTGCGAGCCCCGCCGGGGCGCCCCCGCCCCCGCCCCCGCGCAGCCCAGAGTGTAGCCCTCGGACGCGGGCGACCCCGGGGGCGCCGGCGTGGGGCTGAAGAAGGGCGACGGCAGCTCGAAACACGACGAGAACAGGTCCCCGCTGCACGCCAGGGTGGCGTCGAGGTCGTTGGGGTCGACGCCGACGCCGACCCCGGCCGCCGCCCCGGCCTTGTCGCCGAGGATCTTCTTGACGCCGCGGAACTGGGACAGCGCCGCGAAAGGGTTGAGCGCGCCCTTCTCGCTGGGCTGGTAGTGCGGGTCCTCGCGGCACATGCTCTCGCCCACGTGCTTGGCCGTGATGCCGCGCGCGTGCGCGTGCGCCACCGTGAAGTGGCAGCGCGCCTTCTCGCTGGGCGAGGTGTGCGCGGGGAAGGCCACGATGAGCCCCACGTCCTCCGACAGCGACCTCCGGTGGCTCACTGCAACACCCGCAAAAGCCGTGTGGGTTAGCAGCGAATCTCCTTTGAAAGATGTACGACAACTTTTACAAGTTTCATTTTCGAGCTGCACTCACGCTTCTTGTGACGGTTGACGCTCTTGTCGTCCGGCGTGGTCGGGATCACCTCGACGGAGCGGGCGGCGAGCGAGGAGGCGGTCAGGCTGGCCAGGCACGCCTCCGAGATGGCGCCCTTGCCCTTGGCCGCGGACGCCGCCCCCGCGCCCGCCCCCGCCGCCTCGAGGGACGCCCCCGAGGAGCTGCCGCCGCTGCCGCCGCCGCCGCCGCCGGACACGCGCTCCCGCAGCTCCGCGGGGCACTCGGCGTACTCGACCGGGTACTCCGGGGAGCTCTTGCCGCGCAACATCGCCTCCAGCTTGCGGACAATCTCGGAGAAGGAAGGGCGGCTCTTGGGCTCGAACTGCAAACGGCAAAGCAGACACGTCAAATCAGCCGCCGCGACACGACGCGACGCGACGCGCGGGGCCCTGCCCGGCCCGGCCCGGCCGCGAGCAGCACGGCGGAGATGGAAGTGGTTTTGCGGTCAGAGCGGAAAAAGATGACAGCAAACGATGGAAATTAGTGGACGGCGGGTCGCAGAAAACGACGAGAAAGTAGTGGACGAGGCGGGGCGGGGCGGGGCAGGGCGGGGCATCCAGGCCTCAGCCAGGGCACGCCCTGCCCCGCCTAGCCCTGCCGGCTTGTGGGTGGCCTCTTCCACCCGGTCACAAAACTAAGAGTAAGGTATTTTTCGGGACCACTCAGGTGTCACCTAAAACACTGCGAGTGCGTGTCCCACGCTCACCGTGCAGCAGTGGAAGGCGAGCTTGAGGAAGTACGGCGGACAGGCGGCCGGGCACAGCGCCGTGAAGGCCAAGTAGTCCAGGCCGAAGTTCTGCGTCCTGGGCAGCACGTCGGGGTCCGCCTCGACGCGGGCGATGAGCTCGCACAGCACGATGCCGTACGAGAACACGTCCGACTTCTCGTTGTACCACTGGCCCTTGAGGCACTCGGGCGACATCCAGTAGGGCGAGCCCACCGTCGGCAGCCGGTACCCGCTCCTGAACGGACACACAAGAGCTCAGCGTTAGTACTCGCGGGACACGCGGGCGGGGGGCAGGGCATGGCGCTAAACCTAATCCGGAGAACAGCGAAACCCGGGTACCCAACTAGAAACCGAAAGAAACCTGGTGCGGGGTTACGGGGATTGTTATCAGCTGTTATGCATTTCCCTCCGCGCCGCTTGGTCTGCACCGTTTGCACAGCGATACCCCGCGATAACGCGCGAGCCGGGCCGGGCCGGGCCGGGGGAAGCCCGAGCCAAACGCCACGCCACGCCACGCCACGCCGGGACGGGAGAGGGCAGTGCTGGGCAGTGCAGGGCGCGCGCCAAAAGGCTTATTGGCAAAGAGAACAATGGCTCCACTCAGGAGAGCAAACAACACATACTCGCATGTACTCAAACCCGCCCCGCCCCGCCTCGCCCGCCCCACCCCATCCCCGCCCCGCCCCGGTCGAGCCACAACCCCCCCAAACACACAGGCAGGCCACTTACAATGGGTCAGGAATTTTGGCCGCCAATCCAAAGTCGGCGACGACGGCGGTCAGTTCGCCAGTCTCCTCGTTGCGCCGGATTAACACATTCTGCCAAAACAGACAAAAAAAAAAAAAAAAAAACGTCAGTCACAGCGACAAAGGCCAAAATTTAAAAAGAAAAAGAAGGAAAAATTAGACAAAGTACAAAATACAAGAATAATTTTCAATTATTAAAAAAAAAAAAAAAAAAAAATCACACAAAAATTTGAGAAAATACAGATAAATTCCTGTAATTAGCACACACACACAGACTTGACTTACCTTGGACGTGAGGTCCCGGTGGAAGACGCCGCGCGAGTGCAGGTACTCCATGCCGCGCGCGATGTCCAGGGACAGCTTGATGCGCACGGCGTACGGCAGCTCCGTGGCGCGCGCCTGCACCAGCTGCTCCAGGCTGCCGCCGTTCAGGTACTGCAACACCACCGCACATCACGTCAGTACAAGCGCAGGACAAGCGACGAGGCGACAAGCTCAACAAGCGATGTTTTTTTCCCTCTGAAATTTTCAGAGAGGGAGTCTTTTTTTCCTTCCGCGCGCGCCAGACTCGTCAACGTTGGCCTTGAAGAGGAGGAGGAGGAGGAGGAGGGCGTGGGAGTTGAGCCTCACAAATGTTTTCGCTAGGTTTTAATTTTTATCCTCCTCCTCCACCGCCGTAAAAAATAAAAACACAAAAAAAAACCCCTGCGGGAATGTGCTCGGCAGGCGATCCATGACAATTGGCGCGAAACAGACAGGACCAGGAAGGCCCCCGGGCGTGGCGTGGCGGGCCGCGCCTAGGAGGCCCGCCCGTCGCCCTACCCGCCCCGCCCCGCCCCGCCCCACCCCGCCCGTCGCCCTACCCGCCCCGCCCCGCCCCGCCCCGCCCCACCCCGCCCGTCGCCCTACCCGTCACGCCCCGCGCCGGACGCTGCGCCTGTCCAGCCGGGCCCGGGCCGAAAGTGTTTCGTCGGAGCGAGGAGGGCGGGGCGGGGCGGGGCGGGGCGGGGCGGGGCGGGGCTGGTGCCAGCGACACAGTCGCATACGCACCACACCACGCTGTTCGCCCTTGAGGCCCAATCATCCAGATCCGATACGATCCGAAGTGACGGAACGGAGCGGCGCTCGGCGGCGGCAACATATAGCTCCCTCACACACACACAGACACTCACCTCAGTCAACGCGTGGAGCTGGCCCTCGTGCACACACACGCCCATGAACCTGCAACAGAAACATTAAACACTTTATTAAGAGAGTGCACGCTTCTTCCGCCACTCCACACACACCACCGAGGTACACAAACAAACAGATGAGGGCCTCGCTCCGTCCCGCCCCGCCCCGCCCCGCCCGCGGTGTGTAAAGTGACCGTCACGGCAAGGCTTAGGCACGGCATGGCGGGGCGGGGCGGGGCGGGGTGGGGCGGGGCGGGGCGGGGCGGGGCGGGGCGGGGCGGGGCGGGCGGTCTGCGTTACGCTACGCCACGCACAACGATTCCCGCGAAGTGACGTGCCGGGCCGCGTAACCTGCAGCGTGACAGAGAGCAGAGGCAGCGGCCCCTGCAGGGTAGGCTGTACCGCCTCGCAGCCGGGGAACAAGCCGCCGCCGCCGCTAGCCGCTAGTGATCTTACGGTAAGTACGACTAGGAAGGAAACTACAGAGTTGGGCTCTGCGGACGCCTGACAGGTAGGCAACATATTGCCCGTGGCGCATGTGTGCACTGCGGGGTGGCCTACCCAGAGTCTCGCAGGCGCCGAGAGCTTGGCGCAATCGCAGAATAAATCTGAAGGGAGCGGACGATGGAGCAGCGCGGCAGCGCGCGCTAAGTTCGTCCCCCCCGCCCCCGCCCCGCGAGGAACTATTTCAAGTTTTATCATTTTCGGACAGCCGCAGTCGCCCGTAGGGAACGGGCGGCCCGTTCTAGATAGAAGTCGCGAGCGGCGGAGGCGAGGCGAGGCGAGGCGAGGGAAGGCCCGAATATTCGAAACTCTGCTCCGATGCAGCCACGGTCCCCTCCTGTGATCGGGACGTGGTGGGCGTGGTGGGCGGGGCGGAGCGGGGCGGGGCGTGGCGGGGCGGGGCGGGGCGGGGCGGGGCCGGGCGGGGCGTGGCGGGCCAGCGCGGACTTGTATTTTTAGTTGCACCGCACTGGTTTATAAAAGACGCGGCGCGGGGACCCGCGCGTCTACGGTATGCATGGGAGAGATTTTTACGACGAATGCATTTTTCGATTCGCTCGCGCAATAGAATGGATTGCTGCGGGGCATGACAACCACACATCACACTGGGAGATTTGTGGATATAGGGTGGAGCGAGAGCAGGGAAGAGCAGAGAGCGGGAGGGGCGGGGCGGGGCAGAGCAGACAAGCGACACTTTCATTGCCGAGCGCGCGAATTGACTGGATACGGAATATGTCCCGGCCCGGCCGGCTACGCGGGCATGCAGGCCGTCCCCTGTATCCGCCCCGCCCCGCCCCGCCCCGCCCCGCTGCAGTGCCGCACCGCACCGCGCCGCGTCCCAAGGACCACACGCGACGCGCCGCGCCGCGACGCTGCAGCAGCCACGGCGGTAAAGGACTCGACCGGGCCTGACCGTCTGGCCTGGCCGAGTGTCTGGGCTTATTGGCCTGCCATGCACCTCGCCGCCCCGCCCCGCCCCGCCCCGCCCCGCCCCGCCAGCGTCGCCGTGCAGAGCAGACCGCCCGGACAGCCGCAGCGCGCAGCGGAATATAAAGTGGAGTTGGGGGACCCTCGCCGCCGCCACAACAGAAAACGAAAAAAAAAAAGAGGAAGGAAAGAAGAGAAATAAACTCGAGAAAAACATTCGGTGCGGGAAATCACGCCGCAGTAAACACGACACCGTCTGTAAGGATGAGAATCGAACAAAATGTGAGCATACTCTGAGAAAAATATCTACAGTAGGCTACCTCAGCTTACGTATGGGTCCTACTCAACCAGGTCACCGTGCTAACGAACTACAACGAGCTCATCCTTCCCGCCCAATACTTCGGCGTTGGGACGCGTATGATGAGTCCGGGCATGTTAGGACCACAATGTGGTCACCATACACACACACACACAATGGTCCAATCGGAGCCGCGTCAGGCCGTCGGGGCGTGCAGGACGGAGCAGGGCAGGGCGTGCAGGCAGACAAGCACGCCCGTTGCGCCACACAGGGCCGCCACGCCCCGCCCTCCGTCGCGCACAATATTCGAGATGAGGGGGCACGGCCCCCGGGCATGGGGCCGGCGTCCTCCTGCGTCTCATCGAATGCACGCGGGGCGGGGCGGGGCGGGGCGAGGCGGGGTGGGGCGGGGCGGGGCGGCAGGCGTGTCGCAATGCCCGCGCCATGGGCAGCAGCCCAGCCCGGCGGCCGCAAGGAGGCCAATGCAGGTCATCGCGGCAGGCCCCAACCCGCCCCGCCACACCAGAGAAAAATGCAGGTAGCCACCAGGCAGCGCCATGCGGGCGCCATAAGGTCACCGTCATGAGGCCCACGGGCCATGGGCCGGGGTGGGGTGCCCCATCATCTGCGTCTCCCTGCCCGCCCGGCCCCGCCCCGCCCCGCCCCGCCCCTGGCGCACATGTCGCTGGCTGCCTTGCCGGGCTGCTGCTGGCCAAAAGCGACGCCAAAAAGGCGCCATTAGGAGCCACTTTCAGATCGCTTTTCAATACCCCCCCCCCCTCCCCCGGCTGGCTCCCACCCGATCGCTGCTAGGCACGTGACTGGTTTCGTCACATTGGATCATCGTCAAGAGTGATGTATACCCGCCGTACAGTGGCCCACGGCAGCCACAGGTACACGGTAAAAACCGCCAGCGCCTAATCAAAGTTTAAAATAACCCACGAAAAGCCTTCGAAAAAAATTAAAAAAAAAAAACAAAAAAAAAAAACGTTTAACTCACCTGAGGATGTTTGGATGGCTCATCTGGTTCATGAGCTGCACCTCCTTGAGCATGTTGGGTCTGTTGGAGCGGAGCAGGTTCTTCTTGAGCACCATCACCTGGCCGGTGGTCCGGTGCGTCACCTGCAGAGCAGAACAGAACAGATCATCAGTACGCGGGCGGCGAGGGTTGGTTCAACATGAGTTTTATCTTTTATCGGGCGGGGAGTGGAGGTGGGTGGTGGCGCCAATGATAGCGCCTGATGGTTAGGCAATGCCGCGCCGCGCTGCTAGGCGGGGCGGCCTACCCGCCGGTCGGCAGGGGCCGGGGGAGCGACTCGCGTCACGTGACCCGCACGCACAGAGGCCGTGACCCTGAGCGTAAAGGTAGGGGGGGGGGGGTAAATAACAACCCTGCCAAAAGTGGAGGTCGAGAAGCCTTTTGAGGACCACTGCGGGGGGAGCGGCGGCGCGGTGACCGCGAGGCGCTGACCGCGGTGGGCTGGGGTCGGGTGGGCTGGGGCGGGGCGGGGCGGGGCACTTTTGGGCGGGGCACATCCCATCCCATGACATTACCCGCCCGGACGCACCGCACCGGGCCGCACCGGGCCGGGCGGGGCCAAGCTTCCATTCCGGGCATGTGGGTCACAAGTGGTCCTTGACGCCATTATTATACATCCTTGGTCGTCCTGCGGGCCACGCCACGCCACCCCGCACCGCGCCGCGCCGGGCGTCCCATCCCCGCAGGATCCTGCGGCAGAGGCTCCTGTAGCGCGCCCTGCAGCGCGAGCACAATGTAAACGTTTACCCGTCCCCGGCCCGGCCCAGCCGGCAGGCAGGCAGGCCGAGTGCAAGCCTGCTGCGCGCTCGGTGCACGGCCCTTGTTGAAAAGCCCCATGACGTCACCGCGTCATTTTGAGTGACAACGCCTAGCAGGCAGAGGAGGGGCGGGGGGTCGCCCTTGGGTCCCTGCCATGGCATGGGCCACGCCGCGCCACGCCGCGCCACGCCGCGGGGACGCATCCCGCATACATACATCCCATCAGGCAGTGACTCACGGCAGGGGCAGGGCGCATCTAAGTGTGTGTGTGTGTGTGTGCGCGCGCGCTGTGTAAGCAAAAAGTCCAGCGCTGCCCCGCCTCGCCCCGCCGTCGAGTTGTACCCCATCCCAATTGCCTGCACACAGATTTCAAAAGCTCACACTGAATTTATGATGGATTTCAAGGGCGAAATTCACTGAGCGTACTTTTTTAACAGTGTGCTCATTCAGGGGTCCACCCAGCAGCTCGGCCCACACGTACTCCAGGACCCCCCCCCATCATCCTTACGTGGGATGCGGCGACGACAGCAATTCAAACTTGCCCAACTACACGGTTCATTTCGCCCAACGCGGCGTGGCGCGGCGTGGCGCGGCGTGGCGCGGCGTGGCGCGGCGTGGCGCAGCGAGAGGCGAATATCGACGTGCCCCTCGCTAGAGGAGAGCGCGGGGCGGAGCGGCTCGTCGACGGCAATTTGACGACCCTCATCACCAGCTTGGCGGGGCGGGGCGGGACGCGCGGCTGCGCGGCGCACTAGACGGGCTTCGCGATATTTAATTTCACCACCAGGGACACGCGCCCCGTGAACGCCATGGCGCGCATGTACAACGAGGGGGAGAGTCAAGCTAAGTCAAGTTGACCGGGATGACCTCATACTGATTCGTTTGCATTCCATTTTTTCCCCTCTATCTCAAGGTTGAGTTGGAGAAAGGAGACGTGACGGGATAGAGTAGCGCGGCGGGGCGGGGCGCGGCGGGGCGGGGCGGGGCGGGGCGGGGCGGGGCAGGGCGGGGCGGGCGGGGCGGGGCGGGGGGGGGCGGGGCGGGGCGGGGCGAGGGTGCGAGTGGGCCGTGTTCTACCGCTGCACGGTTATCGGCGTGAGCACGACGCGGAAACGATTTCGATGAAGCGATATTGGTCGCGCGGGTCGTTGTGGTGCGCGCCCCGCCGCGCCCCGCCCCGCCCCGCCCCGCCCCGCCGCGCCCCGCCCACCTGTAGCACACAGCAGCACGCCCGGCCCGGCCCGCCGGCGGCGTGCGGCCCCGCTGCAGCGCATGGCGTAACGTTACAACATCCGGCCTAAACCATCGGCGGGTCCATTCAGGATCGAAGCCCTCAGCCCTCGGCCCCCATCCCATCACGCTCCCAAAATTTCAAAAAATAAAAATAGAATAGGAAAGATATTCTGAAATTAGCAAATTCCACTTTCCATGCAAATTATCCGATCTTTAAAGGAAACACTGTACCGCCGTGCATGCGTGCGCGGCGGGTCTGCCTACCCGCGCGGCGCTGCCCCTCGCCCCTGGGACGCGCCAATACTCGGGAGTGGGACCACTCTCGTTTATTTTCGCTGCTCCTGGTCTACGCTTGCCCGGCCCGGCTCAGTGCGGAGTAAGACCGTAACACCGTTGCTGTGAATGGCGTTTGGTGTTCGGCATTTTGCGGCGAGCGGCGCGGCGCGGCGTGGCGAGTCGCGGACAGGGAGGCCGTACGAGCGCGCGGCCCGGGCTTCCCTCTGGGGGAGGGGCTGGCTCACCCCCTGAGGAACCAAAGCTCTCTAGGCCGGCCGGGCCGGGCCGGGCGAGCACAATCAAATAAACACCCATCGAATACGAGAAATACGCAACGAGAGCATCACCCTACCCTACCCTGCAGTATAGATCACAGCAGAGAACGGGAGCAAACGGGTGCCGTGAACTGCGGTCGTACGCCAAGCAATGCGCGCGCACGCACCGGGCGGGGCGGGGCGGGGCGGGGCGGGGCGGGGCGGGGCGGGCCCCTACCAAGGGTGCTCCGCTCCACTCCGCGACCCACATTTGCGATGAGGTGTCAAGTCACGCCGCTGGGATGCACACATCCAAAAGCAGTTGGTTTACAAACAAACGCGTGGCTCGCAGCCCCGCCACCACCACCGCGCAGCCACAGGGAAAACACGCCGGGCGGGGCGGGGCGGGGCGGGGCGGGGCGGGGCGGGGCGGCTGGGCGTGCATCTTGTCTGCCCGGGCTGCGGGCCCCCGCCCCGTGGGCGCGCGAGCATGCTCGGGCCGTGCTGTTCGGCCCCGCCCCGCCCCGCCCCGCCCCGCCCCGCCCCGCCCCGCCCCGCCCCTGCCGCGGCCGCGGCCGGTCGCTGCCCCACGCCGCCGCCACACGCCACACTGCTTTGCCAGCAAACCAATGACAGCAATACTGTATGCACCAGGGGGAAGACAGAAAAAAAACGAAAAGACAAAGTTTTCGGGGTGAAAATATCCGAGACAAACCGCGTTGTTCAAAGGAGACGAGGAGAGAGACGGGTTAAAGAGGTCGTGATATGATGTCGCGCCTGCAAGGTGCCTGCAGCGGGGCGGGGCGGGGCGTGATGCAGCCGTGGTAACCGCGCTCCCGTATCCGAATGAGCTTTCGAGGCCGCCGCCGTCGCCCGTTCACCGCCCCCTCCCCCCGGGCTCCCCCATCTCCGCCGCTAAATGAGGTGAGGTGCTGACGGGGAGGCTGCGGCTGTAGTGCGCTCGGGGCGGGGCGGGGCGGGGCGGGGCGGGGCGGAGCGTGGTGCGCGGCGTGGCAGGGGCAGGGCTGAACCACATTTCAAACGCAGATGACAAGATGAGGCGCAGTCATTCCATTAGCTGCTCCACTTGCCTCCCAAGAAGAAGGAAATGGAAGGGCAGAGGAAGAGGCCTGGGCGGGGCGGGGCGGGGCACCAGGGAAAGGCGGGCGGAGCCGGAGCAGAGGTCCTGCGGGAGACGAGCGAGCGCCAAGGACAAAGGCGCACTAGCGCACGGACAAATGAAAGTGATCCCAGGAGCGCCGCCCCGCCTTGCCCCGCCCCGCCCCGCCCCGCCCCGCCCCGCCACGCCCGCTGCATCCAGCAGGACAGCAGCGGGATTATTGAAGGAGGCGGTGAGGCGGGGGCGGGGCGGGGCGGGGCGGCCAATGAAAGTAAAGGCCGTGCCGGAAGCAGCCCGCCTGGGCGCGCAGGTCAGACGAGGTCACGGTGGCGGGGCGGGGCGGGGCGGGGCGGGGCGGGGCGGGGCGGGGCGGGGAAGACTGTTCTGTTCAAAACACGCGCAGCGGAGCAGCCGAGTCCAGCGCTGCTCGCACGCTGACAGCGCAGCAGGCAGGGCAGCGGTACGTACACTCACCGCTCACAAACATACCGTACAGCGCCTCTCCACGCCCCGCCCCGCCCCGCCCCGCCCCGCCGTACGGTCAGCTATCGGTATCCACATTGGTCACAGGGATAGGCCATTTGTACACGCCACCCAGTGTGACGGCGGGACGGGGCGGGGCGGGGCGGGGCGGGGCGGGGCGGGCCACGCGGGGCCCGCGCAGCGAGCGCCCGGACCCCATACATCATCCAACAGCAGGCAACGGGAGAAGCGCTCTGTGTGTGTGTGCGTGTGTTTGTGTGTGTAAAGCGACATGGCGTTCACGGCCCTGGCTACGCCACCCACCGCACTCCGGCTGCACATCCCACCGCGCCGACAGCCTCACATCACCGCGCGCTTCAGCAGCTCAAACTTTTTCATATTCAGATCATCTCAAAAAAAAAAAAAAAAAAAAAACCGTTTCGGCCTCGTTCCTTGGACCGGGCCCGGCCCGGCCCAGCCGCTCTCCCGCGGGCCGGGCGCATGTCGGATGACGTTTGAAGCATGAGGAGGAGGAGGGCTTGTCTCTGCTTGTCTCATGCTTAAAGTGAGGGCGACCCCTGCCGTGCCCGCGCGCGCGCGCGCACACACACAGCTGGGGGCTTTCACACTTTTCAGCTTCATTTTCACGCCTCAGTTGCGGTCCTCTCCTCTCCCCGCCTACCCGCCCCGTACTAGTCCTCATTCCTAAAAGCGCGTCACTTTGAGGCGGACCGGGCCGGGCCGGGCGCGCAGTGGTTGAAGTGGGCCAGGGGGCGGGGCGGGGCGGGGCGGGGAGGGGGCGGTGCAGTGTCGGGAGGGAGGGGCGGATGCGGACATCAAGGAAGGCGGTTGTCAGCGGATGGGATGGGGCGCCAAGAGACTTATCGCATCCGTCCCTTTTACTTCCTCACCTCCTCACGGGGCCCGGGCGGGGCGGAGAGGAGCACTGCACCACAAGCCCATAGAGCGCATGTCCAAAAACCTCTAATATCTGACGGTATGGCCGAGAGGGGAAGGCAATAAGTGGGACAGCTTTGGGGAATGCCTTACGTCTTTCAAACACAACGCAACGCTAGGGAGTGGTGGAAAGCGAATAGAGTCGAGCCGAGGTTTGGGCGTATCTGGACCGCGCAGTGTCCAGCTGAAGGCATAATGAATGAGGTTAGGCAAGCGCCTGCCCCGCCCCGCCCCGCCCCGCCCCGCCCCGCCCCGCCCCGCCCCGCCCCGCCCCGCCCCGCCCAACGTGTACATCTCCTCAGTTCCGCATGAGGCAACACAAACAGAGCGCCCCCGCCGGGCCGCGCCGCCGCCGCGCCGCCCAGCCGAGCCTTCCCTCGAGCATCTCGACGCCTCCATCGACGAGGAGAAAAAAAAAACCACGCCGGATATTATAGAACGCCCCGCCCCGCCCCACTCCCGCGCCGGCCCGGCCAGTCTTTGCAAAACGCCGAAATAGGATCGTCGTTCCCACGGTGTTCCCGCCCGGGCGCAGCACACATGAGCCGCGCCCGCCCGCGCCGGCATATATTCGCACGGAGAAATACACCGGTTTGCCTTTTATTTCTCTCTCTTTTAATTTTCGCGTCAGCGCATAGTCAATCGAGCATTTCGGGTTCGGGCGCAGCGGGGAAACTATCGTTGCACAAATGTTACTTGTATGTATAAAAATATATAGAGTAAGTGTGCACAACGTGTCGTGTGGCATCCACTCCCTACTGCGGAGACAGCGCACGCGCGCGCGCACACACACACAGGCACGCGCGTAACCAAACGCACACGCACACACACACACACACAGCGAGCCATAAGGGGAGGCCAGCACAGGGTGATGACATAAGTAGGGCCCAGCCAGTCGGAAAAACAAAAGAGGTGTGCATAGCGGCACCCCGCCGCGCCGCCCCGCCCCGCCCCGCCACTCCACGCTCCACGGACGCTAATTAGGTAATAGCACACGTTTCCATTACGTTCCGTTTCCAACAAGCAGGCGTTACTTATGCGGGGCGTTATGTGAGGGGGCGAGAGAAACGGCACTGCTACAGCCCCAGCCCCGTTACAAGTATACGGAAAGTAACCATTTCAGGCAGTGCAGGTTTAAATTTGGGCAAAGAAATATATCGTGCCAGGGATCTCATTTCCCTTCAGTCACTGGCGAACTCCGGCTCGTTGGAGAGAAATTCGACCCTTTGGAATTTTTTGCCCGACCCCCCCGTGCGAAATCGCTCCAGGACAACGCCCTGCCCCTTCCAAGTTGGGCTGGAATCGGAAGCGGCCTCGGAGCCGACTCTTCTCCAGCGACTCCAGGTGGGTTCCACCCGCGTGGGAATGTCAGCATGGCATTGAGGAAGCGGCGCGGGCCGGCGAGGCAGGGCGGGGCGGGGCGGGGCGGGGCGGGGCGGGGCGGGGCGGGCGTGGGCGCGTGTGGTGCGGGGGCGCCTCACCAAAGGGAAACACGCCGGCCGCGCAGACAATTCCAAATTACTGAAGCACACACACACACACACGCACACATTTTTGAAGCAGTTGTTATTTGTTTCGAATCGAAATAATCATCATCATCGGGATGGATTGTGAAGGACGGGACGGGCGCGAGCTGGATTGGCGTGGCTTCCCGTGGCGGCGGGGTGAGGTGAGGTGAGGTGGGGTGGCCGAGGGTGTGGTGGGCCGGGCCGGGCCGAACGCCCCGAGGGCACCTAACGTAACACCTGTATCAATGGCCGCCGCCCCGCCCCGCCCCGCCCCGCCCCGTCACACAATACCCATAGCCACGCACCGTGACGGCCCGCCGGCCTGGTCCTGGTCCAACCATGTAGCGGGGCCCGGGCCCGGTGCTGCCGTCACCCGTCACGCCGAGCTACGCCTCGTCACCCATCTCGCCCCGCCCCGCCGCCACATATCGTCACACCGTCACCGTCACCGTCAAGAAACATCGCGAGAAATCAGCAAACCTTCCGCATCCTTCGAGTGAGCGAGCGCGAGACAAGAACCCACCCGGGGCGGAGCGGGGCGGGGCGGGCGGGGCGGGCGGGGCGGGGCGGGGCGGGGCGTGGTACGTACAAGTTCAATGACACCGTGTGCGTTACGCGGTGTGCGCGCCCCGCCCCGCCCCGCCCCGCCCCGCCTTGCAACGAAAGTGAAGTTAAACCCGCGCCGCACCACGCCCCGCTGCAATTAGGAACGAGGCGCGGCGGGCTGGGCGGGGCGGGGCGGGGCGGGGCTGCGCGGGCGCACCCTCCCCCCGCTCCTCCTAGCGGACAGCGCACTCCCGTTATCGCCCATTATCGTTGCCGTTCCGGTTCTCCTCATAAGGTATGTGCGATATCGCTAAAAAAGCGTCGCACGAAATAATAACAACGTCGTTTAATGTTCACTGAATGTTTGCATTTCGCAAAGTTATGAACGCCATTGTTAACAACACACGACACGAAGATACAGAAATGTTGATGCAGAATCCAATTGTATACTCGTTGACAAGATATTTGCGAGTGTGACGCACTGGGGCGGCACTGAGGAGGTACCGCTAGAGGGCGCAGCGCATCAGAACGCGATAATAGAAACACGTTCCCCCACCACCACCCCTTAGACACACGGGGGAAGGACCACCACGGAGGGCCCGCCCGGGCGGGGCGGGGCGGGGCGGGGCGGGGCGCTTGAGTGTAGGTCACCGACATCCTTTCCCGGCGGGGCGGGGCGGGGCGGGGCGGGGCCTGCTTACACACGGTCACACACGGGACGGGCGGGGCGTTGCGCAACAATGCAAAGTAAAAGGCGTGCAGTACAACCCGGGCCGGGCGGCGTTGATTTCTTTTTCCCAAGTTATGCCGGGTAAAATTCGTTTTGAATGAGAAATCGGTTAAGGGCATGCAGACACACCCCCTGGCACGCCCAGGACCAATTTTAACCGGCATAACTTGGGAAAAAGAAATCAAAAACTTCATTATTCCCGTAATTTTGGGGTAAAACATCGTCCAACTCCCAAACTATGCCGGTTAAAATTTCTCATTCAAAACGAATTTTACCCGGCATAACTTGGGAAGGGCATGCAGACCAGACCAGACCAGTCCACTCGTCCACTCCGACCAGTACAGTACCTAACCTAGTTAAAAACCTGACCTGAAGCCCTCGGCCTGGTCAGGGCCGGGCAGCTGCATGCGACGCGACCAGCGCGAGCGCCTGACCGCCCCGGACCGACCCGACGACCAACCACGAGGCTAATCAGATTTCCAGCTTCCGCGCCGAGCCGAGCCGAGCCGAGCCGACGGACGACTTGCAGGTCTCCGCCGTGATGGTCGAGGACAATACAGCTGCGCCGCGCCGGTCCGACCGGCCGGCCGGCGTCGTAGAGCAGGACACTCTAGAGCCTCGGCGTGGCGGGGCGGGGCGGGGCGGGGTAGCGGGAGCAGGGTAAGGAAGAGGTGCGGGAAAAGCAACAGGCCCGAGAGGCAGGCAGGCAGGCAGGCTCCGCGCCGCGCTCGCCCCCTTCGCACGACCTGGAGCCCCGCCCCGCCCCGCCCCGCCCCGCCCCGCGCCGCGCCGCGCGGCGCAGACTCCTGGGACCCCCGCCTCGGCCGCCAGGATGGAGGAAGAGAATTAATGTGAAAGGGAAGGGAAAGAATCTGGAGCAGAATAAGGAAGCAGAAAAACAAAAGATTTTTTCTTATACTTGCGCTTGCCAGGCCAGGCCAGAAAAAGACTAATAAAACGGACGAGAGGGCGAAAAAGATACGTGACACAGACGCAGCGCTCACGCAGAGAAAAAAGCGCACACACACACAGACACAGAGCTGCCGCATCAGATGCCACCTGGGCATGGCATGCACATGTGCAGCCAATGAAACAACTTTCACAGAGCCGAGCCGTGCCGCGCCGCGCGTCTATTGCCTCTTGATTTAAGCCCCAATAAAGACACCTGTGCTAGGCGCGTCGCCTCTGGCCGCTTTGGAAAGTGACGTCTTCCCGCTGGGACACTGTTAAAATGTTGCCCACAATGCAGCAACAATGCGACACCTTTCGTCGAAGCGCAAACTTTTTAACCGGGGCAAGTTTGATCGTAAATCGTTTGGACGAGATGGGTCCGAAAAGTAGGGTTGTTAGTCTTGTTTCCGAGGCACGTTTACAGCTTTTCTTTCCGTGGTCGGGCCCGGGCCCGCGGGCGTCGTGGGGAGGCGTCGGCACGGGGGAAAGAAATGCAAAGGCTACAATGCATGCGGGCGGCGCAGCGGCCGAGCCGAGCCGAGCCGGGGCAAAAGTGCAACAGAGAGCCGAGCCGAGCCGCGGCTGAAATGCCAGAGAAAACATGGAAATACTTTGGGTTCTCCCCCGTCACGTCCCTCATGCGGGTATTTTCACGGTCCCCGGCGCGACGCCCCCTCCCCCTCCACGACCGTAAAGTTTGGTTTTGGTCTCCCGCATACCCGCGCCGCGCCACGCCACGCCCACTTCCGTACGAAATTTGCAGCGTCGGCAGCATGCCTCGACGGCGCCTCCTCAGCCGGGCAGGGGGCGGGCAGGGGGCGGGCAGGGGGCGGGCAGCGGGCGGGGGGCGGGGCGGGGCGGGCGGTGCCAATAACACGTCTGACTGCATTCCCCCCCCCCCCCCCCTGTAGCGTGGCGTGCCTCCGCCGCACCGTGCCGCGCCCGCCAAGGCCAATGGCAACAGCTGACCGAAAGCTCAGGGAAAGGAAAGTGATCCCAACGGCCTCCGACCTGGTCCCGCCCCGCCCCCCGCCCCGCCCCGCCCCGCCCCGCCCCGCCCCGCCCGGACCGCATGCCCAGCAATTATGTCAGATTTTTTCGGGCCGGCGCGGCGGCGGTGAAGCCGGGGAGGTTCATTAGCACTATACGTACCACCAGGACCCATGCCCCGCCCCGCCCCGCCCCGCGGAGAGGAAAGGGAAGCGTATCTACGGCGTTAGACAGAGGACAGGACAGGTCGCGCGGTGGACTGGACTGGACTGCAGTATCGAATGGCAGCGCTGCCTGCATGGCTTTAAAGCGATTGCGATTGCTCGCTCCCCGCTTTGGGTAGACAAGACAGTCCTGCGGACCTTTTGCTTTCCTTAAAGGCCGCGTGGCCGCCCCGCCCCGCCCCGCCGTATGCTTACGACCCCTACATTGCGCAGCGCAGGTCCGCCGCGGTGAGTCTGCACATACGGCGCATACGGTGACCCAACGCCGAGCTGCAGGCGAACCCGTCCATCCCGCTCCCATTCACGTCAATCACGCCCGCAGTGCACAGCCGCTGCAGCCGCCCCGCCCCGCCCCGCCCATCACAAGAGCAAAAGCATCACTTTCTCCGCCGTCGTCGTCATCATCATCGTCACAATCATCACCACTGCGCAGCACCATATGACACAACCGGGGCGGGGAGTGAACGACAACAGTCAGTAACCCACATCAGGGAAGTTCATCACCGCATCTCTTTATCCTCCTTTCGTACTTTTAGGAGGCCCCAGCAAACTGCATCAAATCAATCAAACTCTCCCTCCCCGCCCAAACCGTGTGCGCGCGGCGCGGCATTTCGAGAGACGGGCGGGCGGCGGCACGGGAGAAGAAGAAGAAGAAAAGAAAAAGGAACCATAACAAGAAACGCAGCGCGGCCCGGCCCGCCGCGTGGCCCTGGGCCTCCTCGGCAGTACCGGGTACTGTGCCTGCCTGCCTGCCTGGCTTATTACCCAACGCCGGGCAAGCCCGGGGAAGCACCGAGACCAAACTCGAGGAGCGCGGCGGGCGGGCGGGGTGGGGCGGGGTGGGGCGGGGTGGGGTGGGGTCGGGGCGGGGCGGGGTGGGGTGGGGCAGGGTGGGGCGGGCGCGCCGGCCGGGCCGGGCCGGACACGCGGAGGAGGGCCAGCCCGGCCCGGCCCGGCCCAGGATGTCTAAATAATCGCTAATCAATGCGCGGGTGCGGGGCGCACCACTGCAGCGCAGCCACCCCCCCCCCCTCCTCCTCCTCCTCCTCCCCGCCAACTCCCGTGGATAACTTGATTAGCAGACGGATGAGGTGGTCGCCTCGCCTAGACCCTCTGTGGCCGCCGCGCCCCGCCCCGCCCCGCCCCGCCCCGCCCCCGGCCTGGTCACAAGGAGAGAGGGTGGGGGGAGAGGAGGTATTAGCCGGAGCAGTACCCGCGGCCGCCGCACCGTCCCCATATGAGCCAGACAGGAAGTGACCTCGCGGCTGCACCTGCTCCGCACCGCACCGCGCGGCACGGCGCACAGCCTGGCCTGGCGCCAGGCGCCACTACGCGCCGCCACTTTTTTTTTCTCAAACAAAAACATCATTTATGACAATAACGCACGCCGCGGGGGAATTGTAGTGAGTACGAGAAGGAACGAGTGTTGTGCCAGCTCAGCTGAGCGAGAGATTAACTACGCGGTGCGGGAGGGAAGGGTTGCAAAGCGCTGCGGCGGCAGCTGAAACTAGATCGAATTAGCTGACCGCTGACCTGACCGTCACCTTGGCCTGGGCGGGGGGCCGGGCGGGGCGCAGCGCTGCGCGGCGGCAGACTAGACGCGTAGCCTACCTCCATAACGCCCCGCCCCGCCCCGCCCCGCCACGCCCCTCTGACGCTCCCCTCTAAGCTGAACTGAACCTAACCAGCTCTGCTGTCGTCCCGCCCCACCCCACCCCGCCCCGCCCCGCCCCGCCCCGGGGTGACCGTGACCTTTGGCCCACCCCGCCCCGTTGTGGCGCATCGTGCGGCTTTTAGGGCGCCAAAAACTAATTTGAGGCAATTTTTTTTTTGAGCTCGGTCGGCTCGCGGCGTCCGACCCGCGGGCATCCCGGCCCTGAGGGTGGCCGCGCCTGGTCCGGACTCAGCCATGCTCAGCCGTGCTCAGCCAGGCTCAGCGGCCAAAAGAGGAGCGGCTGACCCGGCCCTGCGCTGCACCACCCAAAGACAGACAGACAGACAGACAGACAGACAGACAGACAGACAGGCCCTGGCGGGATGAGTCAAGGAGAGTCACAGCAGCAACAGCAGCAGACCCTCCAGGATCAGGATGAGGATACGACAGGTGACAGTGACAGCAGCAGCAGCAGCAGTGGGTACGCAGCGCACCGGCTCACCTCGCCGCGTCGCTCAGCCTCCAGCAGCTGCAGCTGTCCAGCGCTGTCCAGCACTGTCCAGTACTGTCCAGCTGCCGCTGAGCCGTATGGGTACGAGCTGAGCAGCTAGCGGCCACTGCTGTCCACGCCTCTGGAGGACTTGAACATCCTGAGAGTCTGCCTGCAGTACGAGACTCGGGACAGCACCCTTCTTCGCACAGTGACGGGCAGGCTCAGGGGGGAAACAGATTGCCTGCTCTCTGCCCCACCACGAGCAGCGCTTGCATGCAGACAGAACCACCCCGCCCCGCCCCGCCCCGCCCCGGCCTCGACCCCGGCGATGAGGCGCGGTACGGTACGGCGCCGTTTGGCTTCCCGCGGCCGACAGAGGCCGGAGGCAATTTCCTGCCAAGACTCGATGCACCGATATCGATGTATTTATTATTAATATTGATGAGACCAGGCGGGCCTCCAGGACATCCTCCCTGCCGGACTCTGACAGCAGGAGGCCCTGGGCTGGGGGGCAAGCGCGCTGACCTGACCTCTCGTGTAAGCAAGAAGTATTCCGCGGTTGTACTCTCTGTACTCCGTGCACTCGCTCTCTGCTCCACGCTGTCCCGTGGAACGCTAGACATCGAGTTGGCCAGGCCATGCAACCCCTCGCCGCGGGCAGCTGCGCCTCGGCGCCCTTCGGGGAAGGTGCACCTCAGCTCGAAATACTGCGACATGTCGTTCTTTTTATGGGTAGCTCCCCTCCCCCCCCCCTTCCACACCTCGCGGGCTTATGCTGATTCTATGCTGATATAGCAGCCAGGTGATTTTTTTTTTCCCTTTCAAGGCGTCGCCAATACTCCTGCTGACGCTCGCCCCGCCCGCCGCTGCTCTGGGAGGGCCGGTGCCGGTACACCCGCGAGAGACGTCAGCAGAGCAAATGCGATGGAGTGCGGCACACACAACGTGGCAGCCCGCTATTTCGAGCGGCGCCCCGCCCCGCCCCGCCCCGCCCCGCGCCCCAGGAAGGCTCGGACACGACGCTGTGCGGATCACCGTGCGAAGCAGCTTGGTGGCGAGCCCTCGCGACTAACAATACCTGACCCCGCGCCCTCCCTCCAGCTACTGTTAGGCCCCACTCACCACACATGGGTGTAAGGCGATACCTTCTGTCATGGTAAACCTCACAAAACCAAGAGCCGCTAACGCCCGAGCCGGGCCGTGCCCGTGAATATAATGGAAGCACTCCGTCGACAGACCACCTCAACCATTATCTCAAGAGAAAGGAAACATGCTTAATTTTTCCGTGGGCAGCAACGTTGGTAAGTCATAAGTGTATTTAGGCGCCTATTTAATTCATTTCATTTCAAGGAAAAAAAATTATTTCCAGGCAAACAGGCCTTCGGGTCTTCTCACGTCTTAGATCGTGCTGCACAGCATAATGAAGATAAGGCCCGACATGCAAACCTCGCCGCTGGGACCGCCCATTGCTCACAGCAACAATGTGAAGCGGACAGACGAAAAAGAAATAAGCATAATTAAAAAACGCGCCATTTATCTTCTGTTTTTTTCTCTGTGTACAGGAGGAGGTCCGGACACTGCTATGGGACGTGTACGCGCGAGGGTGCCGTTGAGTTAAGCCCCGCAGCGCAGCGGCACCTCGTCGGCAGCAAGGAGCGCGGCCAACGTCCGAAACAACTTTCACTGTCAAACTATGCCCCGCCCCGCCCCGCCCCGCCCCGCCCCGCCCCGCCCCGCTACACTACACGCGCCATCATACGCGATTACGCCCTTTCAGTGTTACGAGCCGTAAATCAAAACCGTAGGATTGTAGTGCGAGAAAATTGGGAAGCGGGGGCTGGGGGAAGGGCAAGAGATGGAAGTCAATAAGAAATTGAGAATAATGCAGTGCGAGAATTTCTCCCGCGAGACCACACAGGCTTCAGGTCTGCTCTGTTGTTGACCTTTTCTTCGAAGGAAGAAATATGGAGCGAAGACCCTGGATGATCCTTGATCCTCCCCCCCCCCTCCCCCCGCTCCCTCCCACAGGGGGACAGCAACAACTCCTGTCCAGGGCGGAGGGTGACACCAACGCTGCAGGAGCCTAAAATTAGCATCTAGGATGCGCCCTGAGAGAGAGAGAGAGAGAGAGAGAGAGAGAGAGAGAGAGAGAGAGAGAGAGAGAGAGAGAGAGAGAGAGAGAGAGAGAGAGAGAGGCGCGCGCGCGTGACGGACCCAATGATGAGCGGTACGTGCCTAGCGCTGACGTGAGTGCCACGCAGCGAAACAATCGTCATCTGGGCAATCCACCGCCCCGCCCCGCCCCGCCCCGCCCCGCCCCGCCCCGCCCCCGTGTCCTCCAGCGAGGCGCTGACCCCGGGCCGGGCCGGGCCGGGCGTGCCGTCCAATGCCAGGGCCCCTGCCTGCCTGCGCCTCCTCACGCTCACGAGGCAGGCGGCGCGCCAGCCACACGGCACTACTCCTCATTTCAAAAAGACCGACAAAAATATTTACGTTTAACTTCAATCAATTAAAGATTTAAAAACCCAGCCGGCGGCATTTCATATTGCGTCATGACTCACGCTTTAGTATTTCTTTAAAGTTAACCATACCATACCGCAATACTTTTCGCTTGGTATTGCGTTTAGTAAATCCCGTTTTTAAGACAAAGGCAAGTATAGAACACTGGAAAAACAAAGGTAGGACATAACACCCTTTTAGGGGTGCTACTCGTAATAGTGCCTTTACCAAGGCATTATTCAAACAGCACCCCTACAGAGGCACTAATTTGACCGAAAGGTGCTATATTTTAGTGCCTTTGGACACAATCGCGCCTTTCTAAAGGCACTAGAGAATAGCACCTTTTAAAGGCATTAGGTCGCACCTTTGTTTTTCCAGTGAACCGCAGACAGTCGATCACATCACGCGCTCAGTCCGATTCGATTCTTGCCGGCCGCGTTCCGCGTGCGGACAACTCTAATCCATCTGATAGGTTGCGTGAGAAAGGCATTTATATTATCTTTTAAAATGAATGACGATGACAAACCATCGCCTTTGTCGTAGCGGTGAGAATCGCAGTCCGTTACCGACAATTAGCTGGGGCGCTGTCTGCCCGCCACGCAGACCGTAACTATAGGATTAACATGAGATACGAGAAGCACCGTTGGAGAAAAATTAACATGCTTTATTTTTTTACGAGCAATAATATGGTGAGAAACGAGAAAACAAATTTCAGCACAGTGTAGGCACGATAGGTTTTCTGAACGCGTCGTGGCCTTATCGACAGTCGTTTCTTCCTATCCAGAGCGGGCATAGGGAGGAAGACACCACTGGAAAGTGAAAATAATTGGTGCGAGTCAACGACATAACATCCCATAACACGCCTGGTCCAAACGGCCCAATCAGGCGAGAAAACGAGAGATGTTAAAGAGAGGGAGAGCGAGAGAGGGCGTGAGAGAGAGAGGGAGAGCGAGAGAGAGAGAGAGAGAGAGAGAGAGAGCGCAGTTGCCAGTTGCATGTGGGACCGCTACACAATGGAACCGGCTTCCCAATCCGCCCCAAAAAATGGGAGAGAAACACGAGGACAAAACAGGTCTCTTCTACCAGTTTTTTTTTTTTTTTTTTTTTACGAGGCCAGTCCGGTCTCTCCTGCTGCAGCCAGGCTGCTGCCGCCCTGGGATGAGGCGAAGACACCTCAGCGGGGCAGCTCATCCGAAACAATAGCGGGGCGAGGCGGGGCGGGGCGAGGCGGGGCGGGGCGGCTGCTAACCCAGATCAAAGAGGCAATAATGGCCGTGCCGGTGTGTCGCCAATGTCACCGCCCTCTCCTCTCCCTCCCCTCCTCCTCCTCCTCCTCCTCCTCCTCCTCCTCCTCCTCCTCTCCTCTCCCTCCTCTCCTCCGCCCCGGTCCTCTGCTCCTCTCCGACACGCCCGGATGCGCCCGCCCGGCCCGGCCCGGCCCGGCCCGGGCCGCCAGCTGCTGCACTACCACCGGCTAGCGGCGTGCTGCAGCGGAGCGGGTTAGGCCCGGCCACTACAACGAGGCCGGCTAACGCTATAGGCTACAGCCTGCTAACGCTAGGCCGCGCAGCTGACGCGCACGACCCCTGGACATGAAACATTACGGACCCCACCCCGCGTGCTGTGCTGTGTGCTCACGTGGTTAACCGCAAGATCATAATTTTAAAAGAAGAAACGCTAGTAATTTTTTTTATTTTTTTTTACAGGACTTTGTTGTTTTTAGGCACGACGTAGCCTTATGGATATTTTTATTATTATTATTTTTATTTTGCAGACTGTGCGCACAGGCGTGCGATAAGTGTGGCACGGCGTCACACCGTCACGTGACACGCTGCCGCCGAGGAGGAAAGAGCCGAGATGACAAGGAGGGTCGAGAGCGAGCAGAACAGGAGGCACGCGGCAGCTGCCATGCAGCCAGGGGCGGGGCGGGGCGGGGCGGGGCGGGGCGGGGCGGGGCGGGGCGGGGCGCGCTGCTGTACAGCCCCATGCGGCCCAAGGACCACGCGACAGCGGACCGATAAGGGTTATCTGCCGTCAGGTGCGACACGGGAATAATGTTAATAACAATAATGTTGATAATAAGAATAATAAATCGCAACAGGGGAGAGAAATAACGCAATCTGGGTCGCAGTGCAGTGTCGTCGCTGCTCAAGCTGTGGCCGGGGCGGGGGCGCCGTAGGCAGCCCCGCCGAGCACCGTTGCATTGCGGGGCTGCCTACCCTCGAGCCCGCAGGAGCTCATCATCACGTGATTACAGGCCTGCCCTAACGCGCCTAACGAACAACAACAAAAACAATAACAACAACAATAGCTGCGGCCTCCTAGGAGCCCCACAGAAGCACAGCTGATGCACCTGGAAGCACACCGGGTGAGTGAACCTACAGCGGAGCGGGCCAGCGCGAGTGGAGTGGCGTGGAGGCGGGGCGGGGCGGGGCGGGGCGGGGCGGGGCGGGGGGCAGCTATGCACCGGCCGCGAGCCGAGCAGCGTGCGCCCAGTCTGCACTTTCTACCGCCCTAGGGAGGGAAGAAGCTGAGAGAGAGGGAGAGGGAGGGGGCAAGGAGGAAAAGGGGGGGGGGGTGCAATTTTGATAATTTACAGAATAAAAGGAAAAAGGAAATTGATTAACGAGAATACCATCAGTATTTCACATTTTAATTTAGGGTGTAATTTGTTTTAAAACAAACACTTGTGTGTCTTGCCTTAATGAAACGGCCCCTAGGATTATATCCAGCAAGTAAAAACTGATACCGGGAATAGAATCAGCATCTTCGAAAAAAAAAAACTCCGGATTCCAAATATGAATCGAATAGGTTCGCACACACGCACGCACGCACACGCAGGCGCCATGTGTCATTCAGTTCAGCCTCAGCACGCGCGTGACATAAAGCGAGGCGGGTATGAGGCCGTATGACCGGACCGGGCCGGACCGGGTAGAAGCGGGAAGCACTCCCATACTGCACTGAGTGGGGCGGGGCAGTGGGGCGGTCATTGCAAAAGAATAGGGGACAGCTCCAACAGCAATACATCAGACATCCAACTAAACGTCCTGCGTAGCGGTCCTGTTGGTTCAAACAAATTTAAGGCATGGGATATTGAAACCCCACGCGACCAAGTTACACTACTTCGAAACCAAAGTCGTCTTCATACTCTCGGGACCCACGACAGCGACGCAGTAGGGAGAAAAAAATTCTCGGCCAGGTTCCTTCCACCCACATCCTTCCGTCTGTGTCGGCAGAGCAGGCAGAGCAGGCAGGCTCCACACACCAAATGTAAAAGGCAAACTGATTTTCCGGGTCACACGCAGGCAGGTAGAGGTGGCCCGGCCCCGCCCCGCCCCGCCCCGCCCCCGCAGCGTATGGGGCCCACGGGCCAAAGGAGCGGTCTATGGGGCCGGGCCGGGCTCGGTCGAGTGTGTGACATAACACATGTGGAGTGCGTGGCGTGGCGGGGCGGGGCGGAGCAAGGCAAGACCGCCCCGCGGCGCCCTGCCCCAGTCACCGCGCGACCGCCCCGCTCCACAACAGGTTGACACACAAGTGAGGTTGACACACTTCTAGTCATTTGTTCCTCGCCCTCAAGGAAGTAACCCACGCGGCGCGGGGCGCACAGCACCACCAGCGCCAGCCAGCCACCCGCCGCGTGCGAGACCGTGTTGCGGGTCTGCCTACCCGCCCGCCCCGTAAGGCGCCATGGCCCCCGGGAGCAGGCAGACCCGCCGTGCGGGACCGTGCTGCGGGTCTGCCTACCCGCCCGCCCCGTAAGGCGCCATGGCCCCCGGGAGCAGGCAGACCCGCCGTGCGGGACCGTGCTGCGGGTCTGCCTACCCGCCCGCCCCGCAAGGCGCCATGGCCCCCGGGAGCAGGCAGACCCGCCGTGCGAGACCGTGCTGCGGGTCTGCCTACCCGCCCGCCCCGTAAGGCGCCATGGCCCCCGGGAGCAGGCAGACCCGCCGTGCGGGACCGTGCTGCGGGTCTGCCTACCCGCCCGCCCCGTAAGGCGCCATGGCCCCCGGGAGCAGGCAGACCCGCCGTGCGAGACCGTGTTGCGGGTCTGCCTACCCGCCCGCCCCGTAAGGCGCCATGGCCCCCGGGAGCAGGCAGACCCGCCGTGCGGGACCGTGCTGCGGGTCTGCCTACCCGCCCGTCCCGTAAGGCGCCATGGCCCCCGGGAGCAGGCAGACCCGCCGTGCGAGACCGCGCTGCGGGTCTGCCTACCCGCCCGCCCCGTAAGGCGCCATGG
The DNA here is from genome assembly GCA_033675135.1 of Frankliniella intonsa. Classification (NCBI taxonomy): domain Eukaryota; kingdom Metazoa; phylum Arthropoda; class Insecta; order Thysanoptera; family Thripidae; genus Frankliniella; species Frankliniella intonsa. The sequence continues at coordinate 11,713,445 of CM066250.1, forward strand.
CCCCCGGGAGCAGGCAGACCCGCCGTGCGAGACCGTGTTGCGGGTCTGCCTACCCGCCCGCCCCGTAAGGCGCCATGGCCCCCGGGAGCAGGCAGACCCGCCGTGCGAGACCGTGTTGCGGGTCTGCCTACCCGCCCGCCCCGTAAGGCGCCATGGCCCCCGGGAGCAGGCAGACCCGCCGTGCGAGACCGTGTTGCGGGTCTGCCTACCCGCCCGCCCCGTAAGGCGCCATGGCCCCCGGGAGCAGGCAGACCCGCCGTGCGAGACCGTGTTGCGGGTCTGCCTACCCGCCCGCCCCGTAAGGCGCCATGGCCCCCGGGAGCAGGCAGACCCGCCGCACGCCGCACGTGCCCCCAAGCCAGCGGTTCCCAAACTTTTTCGGCTCGCGACCCCAAATTAGACAGCCAAAATTTTCGCGACCCCACACCAAAAATTTTGCGACCCACGCGACCCCTCCCCCCCCCTCAAAAAACAAAAAAAATAGTTTAAGACACTTAAATGATGTAAAATCGTTGTTTATAACTTCAGATTTCATTGGGGGCGTTGCGCTCGTGTACGTCCTACAAGTTTACATATTCGTGCGGCTGTAGTTCGTTTCTTAGGTCGAGTTTGGTTCCGCCCTACCTTGGGTTTTCCGTTCGACGCGCGTGGGGTGCCGGGGCTCCTACCTGCCGGCCGCCTGGCGTGGAAGCGTAACAGCGGTGGTTTACCTATATTTTCAGCGCGGGTGGCATCCCATAAGCCGAGCTGGAGGCATTCTGGTCCACCCTAGTTTTGACCGGGAAGACCCCAGGCGACCCCAGGCGACCCCAGCTACCTCATCGCGACCCCAAAAATTTTTCCCGCGACCCCATTTGGGGTCGCGACCCCGAGTTTGAGAACCGCTGCCCCAAGCACAGTACCTTGGACTGTGAGTTACAGTGAAACCTGCAGCTCTGTAGCTCATGGCGAGTTACAGAAGTTTCATTCGGGCGCCGAGCGTAAACATAAAGAAGTGCGCGGGGGAAAAAATAGAGAGAAGAACGTAGCCAAGGCTGGTCTGCGAGCGCTATAGGGTGCCGCCCCGCCCCGCCCCGCCCCGCCCCGCCCCGCCCCGCCCCGCCCCGCCGCACCTTCCGCGATTGCATCTGCCTTTCCTGCGGCTCGCAGCCCGGGCGCTGTGGTGCACTGCGCGCCGCCGCGCCGCGCCCGCGTTGGCACCCGCCCAGTTTGCTTTATCACCCGCGCGGCAAGGCGAGAGACAAAAATACTCGAAAATCAAATAGATTTACACGAGCGGTAACCGTGACGCGAAACTAGGGATGACAGCGAGAGCGGGGCGGGGCGGGGCGGGGTAATAGCAGGTAAAAGCACCGCTCGCTCCGCCCCGCCCCGAGCCAAAAGGTTCATATTTCGCAGAGGAAGGTGAAGCAGCCAACAAAATGGCCGGCCGGCGCCGGCAAGGCCCGGCGGCGTACGCGTAGACATCCATCAGGTTGAAGCAGCCGCCCCGCCCCGCCCCGCCCCGCCCCGAGGACCACACCCCCAGCCCAGCCCAGCCCAGCGGAGCACATTCACTGCAGCGGCCGAAACCTTTCACCGCGTGGGGAAAGGCAGTGTGTGTGTGTGTGCGCGCGGGGGAGGAGGGGGGAGGAGGCAACAACAGCGCCAGCCTCCACTCACTTCCTTTACTCAAAGCCCGCAATGTTTTAATAATTATCACCCTGGAGCTAATTTTCCTCTTTGGTCTTTAAGGTAGGAAAACAGGTACTGGCACACTGGTCTTCAGCAGAGAGATTATTTCCGACGACACCTGCACCGAAAATCGGCAGTGTACCTGTTGGGCAAAGCCACTAGCTCGACCCGGGCCGAGCCCCGGGCCGAGCGCCGGGCCGGGACGGTTATATCACATACGCTGCGCATATTACCGTGGAAATGAGATGAACCTATGACGAAATAATGCAAATCTACACCGGGCCGTACCCATGATAATGGTTCCAAAGTTCGCCGCTCGTGCAGGAGATTCGAGGCGAGGAGAGGCGAGACGGGGCGGGGCGGGGCGGGGCGGGGCGGGGCGGGGCGGGGCGCGGGCGCCACCCGTGGCCCGCCGGCGGTCCGCCGCGCCCCGCAGCACCGCACCGCACCGTCAGGAACACCAAGTGACTCGCATGATCCCTCAATAAGAGCAGACCTCCACGCGTGGGGCGGGGCGGGGCGGGGCGGGGCGGGCGCGCCTCAAACCCGAGCGATGCGATTGGTATCAGTGGTCAACACACCGTGGCGGCCCCACCCCGCCCCACCCCCGATGGGGCTGCGATACGGGAAAGCTTTCTATCGCAGCGGCCCAAGCTATCGGGAGGGGCGGGGCGGGGCGACGCGGAGGGTGGGGCGGGGCGGCACCCGGGCGGCACGGAGCCCTGTTGAGAGCGCGAGGATAGGATGCACACGCTCATTAGGCGTTTACATAACGCCCCGCCCCGCCCCGCCACGCCTCTGCCGCTCACCCCTAATATGGGGACCAGCACCAGGTCCAGGACCGCAGGTTGGCCTTCGACCTCCTGGCCCTGGAGGCGCGCCGAGACGGCACCTCGGAGCGGAGGACGTAAGAGAAGTAACTCTGCGGTGCGCCCCGCCGCGGAAGTCACATTATCCATCTTCTCTACACCAATTTAAAAAAAAATAAAAAAAATATGTATACACCTGACTGCGGCCGGTAAGACAAGGGCTCAGCCCTTAAAGCCACACGGCTCAGAGGTAGGGGGGGACAAGGGTCCACGAACCCCGGAAACTATCACATCTCATCCCAGCAGGCAGGCAGGCGGGCGGGCGGGGCGGGGCGGGGAATGCTGCCATTAAATGATAACTGCGCGCCCTCCCCCCCCCCCCCCCCCCCGCGCACACTCCCATTGAGTATTCCATCATTTTATGACTTAGCACTTGTTTCCCAGCGGTTCAGCCCGGTCCCCCACGCGGCGCGGCCCCCAGCACGCCTGCTGAACGAGCCGCGAGCAGCCCTGGCAGTGCAGAGGTGAGCGGCAGGGCGCGGAAAAATGATTAATTTCCATCGGATTCAACAAATATTGTCACCGTGTCGCTCTCAAAGACGCAAAAAACAAAATGACCCCCCACCTTCCAGGGGGGATTCATAAAAGCTGAAAAAAAAAATTGAAAAAGAAAACACTACCATCATTGGGTGCAATTAGATGAAGCAGCTGGGGGCCGAAGTGCGCGAGGTAATTCCCTCCTCCTCAGCTCCTTTATTAATTTAAAAGCAAAATTACGTTGTTATGTTGTTGTTGTTCTCTTAATGAAGCAAAAGCTACTTCTGTGTGAGCCCGGCCGACACATAAAAATGGGTATAGGAGCGGAGGAGCGGTGTGCGACCTAGGTCCTAGGTCGGGCCGCGTCGGGTCGGGGTCAAGACACGAGCGGGCGGGGCGGGGCGGGGCGGGGCGGGGCGGGGCGGGGCTGGCTCAAGCGAGCCAAAGCACTTAGGTGTGCAGGCAGGCGGCGGGCTCGGGCCAGGCCCAGGCCCTCTCGGGTCAGGAAGCGGACTCACATACTGAGCGCGGCGCGGCGCGGCGCGGCAGGGCGGTAACATCTCTCATTACCACACCAAAGTTTCACTCTTCTCCTCTCATTACGTTGGCGCGCTGCCCCCCCCGCCCCCCCACTCCCCCTCTCTCCTGTCGCTCCCCTTCCCTTCCCACTTCATTCCTAGGCCCTTCTTCTCCCGCATTCTACGTCTCTCTTACTCCTCTCTCTCTCTCTCTCTTTCTCTCTCCCCCATATGCGCACCTAGTTCACCCACTCCTACTCTTTTTTTCTTCGCCCCCCCCCCTCTCTCTCTCTCTCTCACACTCATTACGTCTCCCAGGGCCTCGCGTGCATGGCCCGCATTGTGTGCAAAGAAAGCCGTTCGTTTTCATCATTGCATCAAAACATGTCAATCGCGCCTCTCCCACTTTCTCTTCAGCCAGCCTTCTTTTAATTATATTTATATATTTTTTCACCTATTTCCCGTTGTTTTATATTTTTAGTCTTCTAGGTGAGGATTGCGCGGGCTTGGCGGTTAAGCAGCAGCGTCTCTGGGGTGCAGCAGGCAGCCCGGGGACGAGGCGCGACACCTCTCGCTCCGCCCTGCCCCACCCCACCCCACCCCACCCCGCCGCGCCCACAGACTCGACAGTTTATTCTTTTGGCCGGCGGGACAAAATTTCTTCACTTGTTTCCAAATTCCTTGGCCTGACTTCAAACGGAGCAGCGACGCGGCGTGGGACGGGGTGCTAACGCGAGTAACGGGGACCGGGCCGGGGAGGATGTGGGGAAATCGGTCGCTTACAGAAGCAGAATCGGAAATCGTATTCATTTCGGCATGCGACATATTGACGACATCGTTTTGATATCGTTAAGAAAAAAAAATCTTTTCTCACTGGGGAGGGAGGTGGGCAATAGCAGACCACATCGCGGGCAGGGGCAGGCCCGGAGCCCGGAGCAGCCCGGAGCAGCCCGGAGCAGCCCGGAGCCCGGAGCAGCCCGGAGCAGCCCGGAGCGGCCCGGAGCGTCCCGGAGCGGCCCGGAGCAGCCCGGAGCAAGCCCGGAGCAGCCCGGAGCGGCCCGGAGCAGCCCGGAGCGGCCCGGAGCAGCCCGGAGCAGCCCGGAGCAGCCCGGAGCAGCCCGGAGCAGCCCGGAGCAGCCCGGAGCAGCCCGGAGCAGCCCGGAGCAGCCCGGAGCAGCCCGGCGGGAGCGGCGGGAGCACCGGAGCCTCCAGAAAGTGACCGGAACGATTGTATCAGAGTTCAGCGACCCAAACTGGGAAAAGCAGCCATCATTCGCAGAGGAAGAGAGGAAGCCGGAGGGGAGGGGAGGGGAGAGGAGGGGAGGGGCGGAGAGAGGGTGATGTCATCTGAGACGGGCAAAGAGGGTGCGGAGTTATACAGGCAAAAGTCGACAATAAGGAAAAACGCGACGGCTCGGGGGGGGGGGGGGGCATGGCGCTGCCCAAGAGTAATCGCAAGAGCAGAGCTACAGACAAGGCGCGTTACACAAATCAAGAAAAATATTAACACACACAGAAAAATCTTATCTTCGAACAAGAAAATTGTACTCGGGTTTGCCTAAGAACATTTTTTTACTTGAATCATGGTGAATTTAAACTTGTTCCAAGATCTTTTTAGCTTTGGATTGGGTGCCTCAAGTTTAATGGCATTATTGTAAGATGAATTTTTCCTTGACCTAAGTAAAAAATTTTCTTAGGCAAACCCGAGTACAAAATAAACTTGGAACAAGATAAGATTTTTCTGGGTGCAAAGCCGCAACGAGCGCGGTCCGGCTCGGCTCGGTTGGGCCCGGCGCGGGCGCGGCGGGCCGGGCGGTAGACAGTGAACGCCACACGCTTTACGGCGTGCCGTCCCCGCGGCTGCATCGAGAACTTTCTTTTAAATGAGACCGACTGACTGTCCAGTCCAGTCCAGTCCCGTCCAGGTCGGCCCGTCACCTGACTGCTTATCGAGCAGAGACGGGGCGGGAAGAGCGTGCTCAGAACAAGCACTTTTCCCTCTTAAACTAATGTTTTTTTGTTTTTTTTTCGTTTTCCTTCTCTAATTCTTAATTTTCTTCCCGCCCAGCCTTGATATTTTATTACATTGCTCATTTCTTCTCACAAAGACCTCACGCAGCGCAGGAAAGGATGACAAAAAAAAGAAGGTAAATAAAAATTACGTGGGGTATATTAACCTTACTGTGTACATCCTGTAACGTTACGAAACAACTCTTCGTATCTTTATTTTTTTTTTATAACAGTGCCGGCGGCTGCGCGAGCGCGAGCGAGAGGGGCTAAGGACCGTGTGTGACGATTCAGGGCAAACGGGAGCGGATTACCGGCAGTTGAGTCGGTGATGGGGGAGCGAAGAGAGAGAGGGGGGGGGGGTGGCGGGGAGGAAGTGACGGGGAGGAGGTGACGGGGGGGAGGTGACGACAGATTCTCCTCTGATCCGCTTCCTCCTTCCTCCCGCCCCGCCCGTCCGTCATCCGGCGCATTAGACGCAGACGCGTGGCGGCGCGGGGCGGGGCGGGGCGGGGCGGGGCGGGGCGTGGCGGGGCGGGGCGGGGCGGGGCGTGGCGGGGCGTGGCGGGGCGTGGCGGGGCGGGGCGGGGCGGGGCGTGGCGGGGCGGGGCGGGGCGGGGCGGGGCGTGGCGGGGCGTGGTGGGGCGGGGCGGCAAATAATTGATGCGCTCGCGCTGTCGCTCTGCGTTACCGCATACCGCACGCGGCAGAACAACTCAGTCGGTAGAAACAACGTCCAGCAGGTTCCCAGTTTAGGGAAAACCAAAGACGATCCCCTCAATTTTCTCCATAAAAAGATACTACACTGTAAAATCCTTACGAAGTAAATTCTTCGTAACGTTGCGAAGCATTTGGCTGCTTCGCAATGCTTCGTAATACAACGCATTTTCTTCGCAAGCCCTGCCTTGCGAAGAAATTTGTTTGTACACTACGAAGAAAATGTTTCGTAATACGAAGCAGCCGAATGCTTCGCAGCTTACGAACGCTTACGAACGCTTACGAACACAATTTCTTCGCAAGGTTTTTACAGTGTAGGTGGCTAGGAAATCATGAATTATTATTTTTTTTTTACCGTCGTGGCAAATAAAACAGGAAGGGTGGGCCTTTACCTCGTTTAAACCAAGTGTTTTTGAAATTTCACCAAGAGATGAATCTCAGCACTAACGCGGTAAATGTCGTAAAAGAAGAGAACCGAGCGCGGTAAGTGTATACAGTGCCGGGCCAGTTTGTATCAGGCGCAGACGCAGAGCCTTGAGTTCTAATGCGGCAGCGCTACCGGCGCAGAGCCGCACCGCGCGTCCTTATTGGCAAGCGCGCTCCTCTCCCTTTCCAGCCCGTTAAACCCTTCTACCTATTTAGACCAAATACTACTCCGCGCCCGCCCCGCCCCGCGGGTCGAGGTGCGGCCTATTAGCGACACTGACTGCTCGCGCTGAGGACACTCCGGGACACTCTCCACCACAAGGCAAAGCCTCGCCCCGCCTCGCCCCGCCTCGCCCCGCCCCGCCCCGCCCCGCCCCGCCCCCCCACTGCATCCATAAACGCCGCGCGCGACGCACTCAAACGCAATTATTCACACTGATACGGTCGTGGCGTGGCGTAGCGTGGCGGAGACGCACGTAACGAGCGGGGCATATTTCAGGCGTTTTAGTCTCCCCCCTCCTCTCTCTATCTCTCTCTCTCTCTCCCCCAGGTCCACCACGCCTTTCACCAAGGCAGCTGAGCGCGCGCGCGCGCACACACACACACAAACGTACATTCGGCTCGGCTAGACAGACACACCACCACCACCACCGGGAAAGTTATGTTATAATAAATTTGACGAAAATCCGATTCGATTGTTTTAAATAAAAATTATTGCACATTTATACTAAACTGAAGGTGGTTGCATGCAGCAGGCTAATTAGCGTGAAAAAAAAAAAACGGCGCTGTTAACAAAAAAATAATAAAATATGTCGCCCATTTGGCGTGCGGGATGGCGGGAGGGTCGAGTGTGCCTCGAGTAACGCGGTGGCGTGGCGGGGCGGGGCGGGGCGGGGTGGGGCGGGGTGGGGCGGCGCTGAGCAGCGCACGCCGCGGTCACGGCACAGGCAGGCAGGCAGGCAGACTGCCTCGAGGTAGAGCGCGGTAAATCAGGACAAGTACAGTCGGAGGTGGAGCGAGAGGGAGAGCAAGAGCTTGGCGCCGACGCCCCGCCCCGCCCCGCCCCGCCAGCAGGGCAGGAAGCAAGTCCACCGGGCTGGGCTGGGCTGGGCCCCGGGCCGGCTATAAGGCGAGGGCGGGGCGGGGCGGGGCGGGGCGGGGCGGGACTGTACGGCTCTCCGTCACACAGTACATGGCGCGACGCGGCGCGACGCGACGGCCCCGAGCCTCCAAGCCACTGACAAGCCATGAGCCAGGCTGCGCGTCAAGCGCATCAATAAGTCTTAAGCTCGTGGATCATCTCGCGCTTACACTGTAAAAAATAGTCGTGAGGGTTACGGAAAAAAATTCCATGGACAAATGTCGTAAAGTTACGACTTCAAGTTGTATAGTTAAGAGTGTATTCTGACATCATTCGTCGACTTAGTTTTCTTCAACGGGCAAGAATTTGATCTCGTAAATTTACAACTGCGATCGTAAATTTACGACTCCATGTCGTAATCCAAAATTATAAAAAAGCCATAAATTTAGAAATATTTTTTTTCACAGTGTAACGTTATCCTGGGACGAGGGGACGCTCTTTGCAAAGTGCTTTCGGTTAGCGCTCCCTCCACGAACGGGACCTGCCCAGGGCTGCCCCACAGCCGGGCACTGGCGAGCTACCCCGGCCCGGCCCGGCCCCCGGCCCGCGCCACTCCAGTTTTCTCCAGCGGGGCCGGCCACACCGTGAAGCCAGTCTCCTCCAGCTCCTGCTTCCAGGCCGGGCCGGGGCGGGCTGGCGCGTGCGAGCGAGAGGAGCAAGAGAGAGAGAGAGAGAGAGAGAGGATGAGGTCCGAGCCGAGCTGGGCCACGGTGGGCCACGAGGCACACAGTCCGGCTCGGCCGCCAACGGTAGGCCCACCGCGCCGGGCCGGGCCGGGCCAGGCCTGCCCCGGATGGACCCCAGATTCACTTTCGTTTGCTGTGCAGTTTGCGGGGCGTGGCCGCTCCCATTCCCTCCGGCGGACAGACCGCCCCGCCCCGCCCCGCCCCGCCCCGCCCCGCACCCAGTCCCCTACGGCGGGCCTCAGGGCGCGCGCGCGCGTGTGTGTGTCAGTTGAGCCGGCTGCAGTCAGCCTGGCCCCTGGGAGGTAGGCCGCGCAGAGCCACGCGCCGCAGCCGTGCCCGGCGGGTGCCTACCCCGCAGGCGTTTCACCCGCCAGGGCCACGGCGACGGCAGAGGCAGAGATAAGAGACGCCCCCGGGCCGGCCGGGCCGGCCGGGGCCACGGCTCGGTAATCCTTGCCTCGGGCCGCAGTCTGCCCTGACTGCACCTCTGGCGCCAACCGAGCCGCGCGCCGGGCAGATGTAGCGGCGTGTGTGTGTGTGTGTGTAAGTGTGTGTGTGGGCGTGCGCGCGCGCGCGCGTGTGTGAGCGTGTGTTTATGCACTTTGGCAGGCGTGGCGTGGCGTTGCTTCGGAGTTGGGACTCTGCCCTACAGCAACACACGGCCCTTGTCCGCCCCGCCCCGCCCCGCCCCGCCGGTGACTCAGCCCGGGGTGGGCGCTGCAGACCAGGCAGGGGCCAGGCTGTGACTCACACAATTTATTTAACCAGCCACCCTCTCCCTCTCCAGCGCGCGGCGGGGGAGGGGGGGGGGCGACGCCCGTGGACTGCCGAAGAGCGCAGAGCTATGTGTGACACGAAGATGGAACAACTCGGAATTTCGACGTATATACAACCAAACTGACGACAAATTTCTCAGTTTTGCTTGGAATTTTCCATCCTAAATTGCCACTACTGTCTTGAGTTTTCTCTTTTAAAATTTTTGTTTCCGTTCGCCGCCAGCGCGCCCGCCTGCGCCTCTGCACAAGCAGGACCGGCAGCTCATCGTGCGGGTTGACGCACTACACTTCCGTCCTTGACAGCCCCGGCCCGGCGCGGCCGCGCTGCAACCAGCTCAACCAGCAGCGCGCGGGGCGGGGCGGAGGAGGGAGAGTCTATTTCGATCTATTTACAGAGGGATGCCACGCCCCGCCCCGCCCGCCCCACCCCGCCCCGGCCCGGCCCCAGCCCCGGCCTCGCGGCCGCCCCTGCCCTGCAATGCTGCACTGCTGCACCGTGTGTGCTGCACCAACAATGCCGCACAGGACACGGCGGGCGAGGCGGGGCGGGGCGCCCAGGGCGTTCCTGTCGTCGGGACGGGAGAGACCTGCTCCATTGTTTTCCCATATTCGTTTCCAATTTCACGGCACGCTACACTCGGTTGGCGATAAATGTCAGGCGAGCCAGGAGGCACTATCGGGGTGGGGCGGGGCGGGGCGTCCGTGCCGTGTGAAGTTCACATGCATGTTTCGGGGGCAGCAGAGGTCAGGCGGTTTCAGCTTAGTCCATCGTCAAGGCAAAACATTTTGAAGTGCACCAATGCTGGATCCAACCTAGCCTGTTACAGTTCAGGTCCTTGCGGGCATTTTGTTCCGGGTGCACCTCACGACTACTCGCACGCAGCCTACCAAGAATTTACACCCCGTTTTCATTATCTAGTCTAGTTAAGGAGAAGGGTTCTGCTCTGCTCTCACACACGGCTCATAACTGTTGTTCTACCCCACTCACTCGGTGCGTCACAGGCCGAGGAGCTGGGCGCCGGCCGGCCAGGCCCGGCCCCGGCCCGGGCCCGCTGCCGGTATTTGCGTGCATTTCGATGCGGGCAGGGCGCAGGCCTGGCGGGGCGGGGCGGGGCGGGGCGGGGCGGGGCGAGGCGGGGCGGGGCGGTCACCGGCTTCACTCCTCCCGGCGCGTTTGCTCTAAAAATACACTAAATCGGACGTAAAGAAACGCGGGCGTGCGGTCGGGTCGGGTGGGGCCGCGGCGCGTCGCGGCGCTAGCGAGCCCAGCCCACAGTCAGGCTCACGCCTCTCTCCCCGTCCCGTCCCGTCCCGGCCGAAATAACAGTGGTCTGGTGGGGGCCGGCCAGCCGGCGCTTTACTACATGTAGAGGGAAAGATATTGCTGCCCAGTACACCTCCACGATGATGAGGGCTGGTCCAGCCGCCAAAGCCCGGGCCGGCCCGGACGCAGCCTCTCCTTATCTAGTTTTGTTTTTATTTTTCCTACGGGGTGGGGTGGGGTGGGCGGGGCGGGGCGGGGCGTGCAGCTGGCGTACAGCCCCGCAGGCAAATATTTGAGCACCTCCACTCTAGCTCGGCTCGGGCCGGCTCGGGCTCACAGAGATAAGCGGCCATATCGGCGGTGCATATCACTCCATGCTTAAGCCCCAAAGAAGAAGACGACTGTGCCCGCGGAATGTTTGCCCGCCGCCGGTCCGCCAATTTCGATTGCATGCTGTCAAACAGGCGTGCGCAGATGTTGGGTCAGCCGATCAGCAGAGTGCATCATCTTCGTATTGTTAGTCAGCATCAGAACGTACGCACGCACACGTGCGAAAAAAAAAAAGTAAAGCAGCAGAATTAGCTAATCGCTGCCAGCGACGTCGGCAGAGAAAAGTGCCAAGATTCTATCTACCGCCGCGCCCTTTACTCTCGGCCTATCGTGCCAATCTGTCTCGGGTATCGCATCATATCTCTCTCCCTGGGCCGGGCCTGCAGGCTGATTCCGAGGATCGCTCTCGTACTTCTGTCCTTGTCGCACTCATGTAGCGCCGCCATGCCCGGCATAGGGCACCGCCAAAGGTGCGACAAGGAAGGAGGAACGAGAGCGATCTTCTGAATCAGGCAGGCAGGCAGGCGCCTCTGCCCGCGCCGCGCCGCGCCGCGCCCCGGCCTTCCCTCCCGCTCCTCTCCTCCTCGCCTCTCTCCGGGAGAAAGCGATACCATGCGATGCGGAGCGACGAGTTACATTGATTCGCAGAGATGCATCCCATCGCAGTTGGTTCCACCTCATACTAAGAGTCGCCTAAACTGACTTCCATCGGAATCGCATGTCACACTAGCAACTCTAGCTACTTCTTTAAGTAGTAGTTTTGGCAAAAACACCTTTGTGTTTGCAAAAAAATGGGCAACACCTCAAGACAAAAATCAGTTGCATAAATGGCCAACAAGAAAATTATTAAATCTACTTTTACATACTCACAGCAATTATTTCTAAGCCTATCATATTGTTATCATAGTCCGTAAAAAACACTGATAAACTGGACCTAAAATTAATATTTCATTCATTGGCATAGTTATGCATATGTGAATGTGAGTTGTTTGGTTTACGTCTAAATTCATTTAAAAAAATCATTCTAGTGATACATAATTTTACTAGTAATTTCATTATGCTAAGGTGTTGATTTAAACGTTACTGGTATTGCTTTTATATGACCTATGCATCACTATGCATTTATTGAATGTCAAAATAATGGCATTCTTAATTTACCCATGATGAGAAGGAAACTTAAACCTAAACTTTAAAAAAATATTTGTTCAGTTAAATTGCACATACCTTGAATACTTCAGAAAAGAATCCTGATCCAATTTTTTCTCTGGTGAAGTCATCAAGGCGATTCAGAGCAGCTACTGCATGTCTGAGAGCTTGGCACGATGAACCAGTAACACGTGATAGTTTCCATGTTGGAACTCCCGTCCCAAGCATGCTATCCAAGGAAGCTGGGCTGGAGGAGGGTACTACAATCTTTTCTGATGATAAATTCATCGTATTTGTTCCACCAGTATCACTCAATTTTTTACTAAAACCACTGTCACTATGATGACTACTTGATGCTTGAATCATCTTGGAATCCAGCATACCATAATTTCACAATTTAAAAGTTCTTACACGCGATGGACAATGTTCTTGAAATGGACGGAAAGCCATAATTGTAGGGGGAAATGTATTCCAAAGAAATTTCACCATTCAAAATAGTTAGGTGGGCATAGACTTTGCCCCTGTCCCGTATTTTTTGAGGCTCCCAGTGCACCTTCTAAATCCATGGCCTCAATGGGAGTTCCCCCATGGACAGAGAGTGTCTCCAGAATAACACAACACTTCAAAACATTGGGTGAGGTATCTTGAAAAATGATTTAGTATCACTGATGAGCAATGTTTTGAATGTATGCAGAAGGTCTTCTGTCAAATCCACAGAGTGAAGCGAAGAAAATTATTTTCACAACGATGTATCCGTTACGGCAATCACTGAATTTTAACTTCCAGCATTCCACTAACGAATTTACGAATTCGAATACACACAGTTCACGACCGAAAAACTCGTTTGACAGCCCGTGTCACGAACATCAACATAGAACCTCGCGGCTCGGTCGCCATATTCTCACTGCAACGACATCTTCAGACGAGTCTTTACTGAATGAAAACCCTGCCGTCTCTCATTTTCTCTCTCCTACTGCACTGAAGATACTTTGGCGTCCCAGCGGCCAGCATCACAACAAGGCGACTGCAGCGCCCTCTTTGTGGTCACTGGCCCTACCATACTTCTGGCGCGACTTTTAAACATCTCAACCTCTTTAACTGGCCTTCGGTTATATAAGACGGTTATTATGGATTTGGCAGAAAAGTAACAAAAAAACAAAACAAAACAAAAAACAACGGAACACCTGGATAAATTTTATTGAATAGTCAGCTTTACAAATGTGGAAGAAAAAACCACAGCAATATCTCACCAAACCCTAGTCATAAACTTCATCTGGATCTCAAATTACTGGAATTAAACTATTTAGGAAACAAAGAAAAAATCTAGAACATATTTTATTTCTTCTTCTTTATTAATTTTATGTACTTAGAAGCCTGATAATTGTCCTTTTCTTCCTTAGCGTATTCAACCTTCTTCTTCGGATTCCTCTTAGCCAATCTTAATTTCAACTCCTCAGGTGACAATGTTGTTACATCAAGAGGTAACTAGAATAAATGGGAAATGTTAAGAAAAACATTATACATGCAAATTATTGTAAAAGTATGATCTGAACATAAATTTACCTGTATGATAGATCGGGGTTCATGGTAGCGAATGTTAAATGAAGAACCATCTGCTTGTACAACAAGAACTGGATACGTCTTCAGATAAGATTCTCTGTGAATTTTAGTAATGAGTGCAAAGTGATTTGATAAACTGCGATGGATGAAATGCAGTTTCGATGAAGGGCTTTGAATTAAAACTTGTTTGACTGATCCCCAGGGAAGTAACATCATTCTGCAAAATAAATAATAAGCCAGGCGTTGGAAAGCAGGAGAAAAAAGACAAATTACAACTAGCTTCAACATTTTCCAACTAAAAGAAAATGTAGATTACATTGAAAAGCTTATTTTGTAGGAAGATCACACAGCCCATACCGATTTAAGAGGTTAGCTGATGTCATTTCAAAATCTTGTGATGCTTTGAGAGCTAAGAAAAAGTAAGCACGGTCGCCGGTAGCTCTGCTCACAGGTAATTGAGGAATGTTACGCAAAATAAAATTAGAGAGACGAGTTCACTTGTCAGTTTCCGCAATGATTGCTCTTTCACACATTTTACATTTATTTTCAAGCAGCCGACACAATACATTAACTGCCAGATGAGAAATTGCTTTCTAAAATATGAGAAATTAGCACTTCTTTCTTTTTCTCTAGTTTGATTTTGCCTTGCTTGTGTATTTTGGAAAAAAAATATTTCTGTAACGTGACTTACAGCTGTAATCTTACTTTCTTAAAACAAAAAACAAAAACAAAAAAAGATTGTATGTTGTAGATACCAGAGTAAGGTAAAAAAGAGAAAACTTTGGTGTAAAGGCAAATTTGACAAAATATAAATAAAATTAAAAAGGTTCATCATGTGATATATTGACAAGAAATTTAGGATAAGCTATAACAACTTTGGAAAGAGCTTTTGAATCACACACAATGGTATCACAGGATATAATATCTTAAAATTAACACTGGCTAATGTTCTGCGCCCAGGTTGGTAAATGTGAAGACAAAATTGTCAGATAAGGGAATGACCTAATATTTTGTTCATCATGACACGGAAATGCAGAGATGCATAGTATTTAAACTGAGGCATACATAATATTCACCCTTAAACTCCCTTTAAAAATGTTTTGCTAAATTACAATATTTGAAATTGTCATTTAGGAAATTGTAAAAATACTTCTTGACAACCTTTGAAATACCAACACCATTCCCTTTAAAAAAAAAAAAAAAAAATGTCCTTGTAGTAAGAAATATACAAAATTTTAGGTAACAATAAAAATTAAAAAAATACAGCTAACAGACAAGCTTTAACAGGGAGTTGTATGCATAATCATTGATTGAAAAGTATAAATATAAGGAGTAAAATCATACAAGATTTACCTACCAATGTGGGATTGCTACAATACAAGGACCAGCCTTCATGTTTAAACATTACTGATATATTGTATTTAAATGCTCCAACAACCAAATATATATTTGAAAGTATGTTTCAAAGAGTGAGCAAACTTTGTATAATTGACTCTTGAATTGGTTAACAAGAAAAATCATCATAACTTATTTCCTTTTACCAATCCCTCTTTTTCAAGATATGAATGAAGATGCCGCCAAGCTCGTGTCACTTGACGTTGTGTGAAATCATAAGACCATAATGTTGACAAGACTGTGGTTGCGCCTTTGACCTGTTCTGCATTACTTGACTGTGCAGACACCCTAGCCCAAGCAGCTTCTTCAGATAAATTATTCCGATCCTTCAGCCGACGTACCGCCTGAAAGAAGAAATAAGTCGGGTTGCAAATGGTATAACATGGCATAATACAACACCCATCAAAGGGAAAAATCATGTACCTCTTCAGGAGGAATAATTGAAACCCATATTTCATGGCAGTGCTGTTCCCAGCCTGCTTGTCGGAGAACTGCTGCTTCCACAACAATTATATTTTTACCAGAAGAATGAAGTTTGGATACTTCAAGTTTGGTACGTTCCCACAGAGCTGGCCACACCATGTTATTTAATGCAGTCAACTTTTCCTAAATTAAAAAAAAGGAAAACAGGGTACTTTCAAAAAATATTGTTATATGTTGACCATGTTTCTTCAAATGTTACTAATTTTACTGGCAATTACCTTGTCACCAAATACAAGGGAACCTAAAACTTTACGGTCAACTTCTCCCTCAGCATCAAGAATGGTGCTCCCAAAGTATTCCACTAGTTTGTCTTGAAGTGGCTCACCCCGTCTGTACAAAGTATGAGCTAGAGAATCACAGTCCACCAGGCCAGCCCCCATTTCCTCCAATCTACGTCCAACAGATGACTTCCCACTAGCAATTCCCCCTGTCAAGCCAATAATATAGGGGAAGGCAGGTAGGGTTGGCCTTGGCTGCAAAATAAAGTGATTTATAATTTTTTTTTTTAAAGTGTGCCTAAATTAAATATAGATAAATTATACATATAAAAGGCAGAAATTTACCTCAGGTTTTATGAGTCTTGTTCCAAGCACTCTTAATCTTAAATTGCCTGAGCTAACTTTGTCTTCCTCCTCTTGCTCCTGCTTATTTGATGTGACTAAAAGATTAACAGAGTGAACAGCAAGTGGGTTGAGAGATTTCTGGGCACGGACTTCATTGATTTTCAAACCACCTTTCAATGTTTCCTCACTAACAACTATCATCTGGAATAGAAATGAATTTCAGTAAAATTTTGGCATAACTTAGGAATGTGACAAGCATGAAAGAGTTTCCATGGTATTGATCAATACCTCAAATGTGGGGTCATCTTTTGTCGGACCAAATGGATCACTGATAGGAACAACATTGTACTCAATGTTGGGGTCTACTTCTTGTAAAAATTCAAGCACATGGGACATTCGGTCTTCACATGGTTCAATAAGTTCTGATAAATATTTACCTGAAAGACAATGATAAAATGAAAATGAGATAATGTAACATATTTCAAAATATAAAATTTATAGATTTCCATATATAAGAATTACTTTTTAGCATTGAGGCATCAGTTACACCAACTGTCATTTTACGTCTGCATCTTAAAACAGCCTCACTAAGCAAAATTTTATGGCCTGTGTGAAGTCTATCAAATGTGCCCCCTAATACAACATTATCATACATTTTATCATCTTCTGTAGTTTCTGACTGTTGGGATTCAGCATCCCCAGTGTCTAAGGAGACTACAGTACATCCAACAGTGACATTCGCAAGGCACTTTTTCAGGAAAGCATTCATTTCATCTCCACTAAGAACTCGATCAAAGAAAACAACGTCAATGGGCTTCTTGGTATGGATTACCGACTGCATCGGATTTTTCAAACATGCCAATAGAATAGCCACATCTATATTGTGACCAAGTGATTGAGAATACATCCCAATAACAGTCTTGCTGTACACTGTTGGACTTGAAGAAGAAAGGGAAGGTGCCGTAGGAGTGAGTAGCCTTGACAAGCATTGAGGTAGGTACTGAATATATAGTTTGTTGAGCAAATGTTTCTGAAGATCAGGGAGCACTTTGGCTACGCGTGACGGATTTGTCACGACTAACAGCCCTGTTTTCGCCATACTGCTAAGTACGACGGTCGAAGCCAGATTGACAAAACTTGTCAGGATATTAATATAGTATCCTGTAGCAGAAGAAAACAGACCATAACCTTCATTACAGAGGGATACAATAACTGTAACATGTTATTAATTCACGACAGAGGTTTGTGGCAATTTGACATCGGGCAAAATTATAAAAGGATATTTACCCAAACGATAGCGAAAATACAACGACGTCTATGCTCGCGTGCAAGGTCGAGATAAATCTTGTTTATTCTGCATCGCTCGCTCCCCGCAGTGATGGGGCAATGGGCAATGTGCACCGTGAGTCCTCGAGCGTCGCCTCGCGTCGCCATTCGCCGTCTCACCTCCACCCCTCGTCCCACGTGATCTCGGCCCACGGTGTAAGGAGGGTTGCCTACTCACAGGGCGTTTACGCAGACGATTGTTCCTATCACTGGGAAAGATCCACGGTTCCTCCGTCCTATCACGGTCCTATGACATCACAAAAAAAAATATTCTAGATCTGAGCAATGCTGAATTGTCGATCAACTCTTTCCTATCGAACAAGACAGCCCCCACCTAAAACACACTGAACTCTTATGAACATTCTTTATTTCTAACTTAGGATTTTTTTGTAGATGGCTCCTCTTATGCATTTTTAATACGCAGAGAGCCGGCCAAAGACAACCCCGCAGAAACACATACTGTACTTAAGAATAAAAATGTTCACAGTAATTTAGTGTGAACACCCATCCCACCCTGGAAATGTTTTTTTTTTTTTTTCCTTTCTTATCCATCTGGTTGTTTTTCCCTCATGATAAAAAAATATGTGCGTGTAAATCAAATTCGATATGAACCAGGCGCGAATTAAGGGCAGGAACGGTCTGCCTAGCGGCTTGGCTCTAGCCCAACAGGAGGTTTGTAGCGCAAGTTGCCTTCCCAAGACGGCTCACTGAAACAGAAAGGCTCATACGTTACGCACTGGTGCAAATCTTTATGAAATATATTTTATTTCTGCAGACTCGCTCTCTCCCGGAGGGAAGTAACCGTTACATGCAACCTTCTTTGGAAAGCCAAGTCGGCCGGGAATCGGCAGGAATATCCTTCGGGAGCTGTGGGGAAGACCTGCGGGCAGTGGCGTAGCAAAGGCGTCACCGGTGTCAACGAAGAAGCATGACATTGTCGAACATGGGCTACCCTGCCGGAGGAACGGGGCGGTCCGGGCATGGATCCTGCGACCCGAACAGGGTCTCGATGACGTGGTCCGCGACGTCCAGATCCCGCTGTACGAGGCGGCACGCGGCGCGCAGCAGCTCGCACTCCGTGCCCGTCATGGGCCCCAGGGGCTGCACGCGAGCGCCCCCGCGCTGCAGCTCCACGGGGGCCGTGAGGTAGGGCACCTGGGCGGGCACACAGAGCTTCTGAGAGGCGCGTGGTGGAGCGGGAGCAGGCGGATTCAATAAGTCTTATTATAGCTGAATATTCCAGTCACATTATGCGGGCCGTCTTTGGTTTTTTGCGTAGACCTTTACCTCGGGCACAAGGTCACAGGCCACGAAGGCGTGCTCCCGCACACTGGCCTCCCCGAGCAGGGCTTTGATGACGTTGTCCGTGAAGCGCGCCGCGGCGAACGCCACGCCCATGGCCGGTAGGGAGTTCTCGGCGCGGAGGCGCGCGAGCCGGCCGCCCGCGGACTGCACGGCGGACACCACCGCACCTGCCTCCAGCTGCGGCCCGGCCGATTTTATACTCAGGGGTCATCCATCCCGGGGACTGGGATGACCCTGACACACCGGGCCGGGGGAGGTCCCGTGGGTACAGGCCTGGCCCGGGCCGGGCAGCGGGCAGCCTCATGCGCGTCTCGTACCTTGGTCAGGGTGCTCTGGACGCGCACCTGGCTGACCAGCGGGACGCAGGCCGACGAGGACGTCCCCCCCGTGATGGGCACGCTGATGTGGAAGGGGTCCTCGTCGACGAGCGCGCCCACCACGGCGGCGGCGCGAGCCTTGGCCACGGCCGGCACGCCGAGCACGCGGCTCTCGGGCCGGACCACTCCCGCGCGCCGAGCAGCCTCCACCACCACGGGGACCACGCCGGAGATGGGGGCGCTCAGCACCAGCACCATGGCCTACAGGGGCAAGGGCATGGAGCAGACCAGTTCCAGGGAGCCCTCCTCCAAGGATCTACTCTCCGGACTCCCGGCGCGGCATGCTGCTCGTGACAGTGACTTATAGGGAAGACCAAACCAGATGGGCCTAAAAAAAGGTGGTCTAAAGGTGCCCCCACAATGAACTCTTCGGGAGGTGACGGCACGAAAATTTGGGTACCAGGAATTTAACACCTGCGCTTGGGCTGTCCGGGTAGGCCGCCACCTTCACACCAGTGCTCGGCGGGTTGGCCTACCCAGTCTGTCACAGGCGCTCTCATTAGCTCCGCCTCGGTAACGTCCATTGTGGGGGAGCCATAAAAAAGACTTAAGGACCGCTAGGGCTTTTACCAGCTTTGACTTCAGTAAGTCTCACAGCTAAGTTTTACTTCCTGAAGTGCTGCTCTGCAATGTGAATATAAATGGAAGTCCTTTCCGGTCTCCGCCCCTCCGCCCCACTCCTCCCCCTCCTCCTCCCAACCTATCTAGCAGAACTCATCCCCGGCTAGGACACAAAATTAGTTAAAGAAGCATGGATCTCGTTAATCAGCAACAAGACCGCGTTGTTCGAGCGTTGGAACAAACATTTGAAAAGCTGAAGAGTGGTAGAGAACTACGAGCACTCAAGGTTCGTTTTAAGTTTTAAAAGTTATTGGCTGAAATAACGTGGGTTCTGTAGGTTAGGTCTCAAAGTTCAGCAGAAAAATATATAGAGTTCTGAGTTACTGTTTTGTTGATTTATGAACTCTGACATAATATGACAGCTATTTTGAAAAATCTTGCATATTGAGTTTTTAGCAACAGCAGAGTATACTAACTTCCAGACCTTGCCAATTACAATGAGATCTTACATCACTTTGGTTTACTGCTAAAATTACTATTTACAAAAAAATCTGTATATCTAAGTTTTGGTTGTGCGTTCTTCTTAATAATTTGCTATTTTTACAGGCCAAAGAATATCACTGTCAGGCACGTTGCTATGAAAATGAACGAATTTCCGATGATCAGCTTGAACATTGCGCCAGTAACTGCTCAATGCCTGTAGCCAGATTTATAAATTTTGTGAACAAAGAATACAGCGGAGTTGTGGTAAGACCTTCATCATTTTCATGTTAAAATCTGATTATTAATATTGCTGCAATCGTTTTGTACAAACCACTATTTCCACTTAAATGACAGGAACGTACAAATCGGTGTGGGCTTCAATGTTTAGATGCAGAGAAAGATCGATTGGGATCCAAGTTTGATGAGTCACAAGTAAGTTAGCCCTCCTCAAGTTTTCATCTAAATTAGAGACACTATTATGTAATTTACCTGTAATTTATTTTTATTATTTCCATTACAGAACATTAGTTTTTCAAAGGAATTCCAGAGTTGTGTCACCCGCTGTATAGACGACTGTTTGAATGTACACATGCCTAGGACCCAGAAAGAAGTGCAAAGGGAGCTAGCAGCAGTGAAAATTGATTGACATTTAATAGAAACTAGCCGATGTCTAACAATGATACACTTATAATTAGAATACAAATTGTTATAGAAGCTTAGACTTTTATTCCGACCCGATGGTTTCCCCCTACCTGCGGGCAGTGCTGTCCGATGAACGACACGACTCTGGCGGCCTGCTGCGAGTGCTCGACGATGCGCGCCCTCCGCACCTCACCCGTCACCCTCAGGGCCGCATTGGCGAGCAGGACGATGCTGGCGTCGCGCAGCGCCGCGCCGCAGCCGGCCTGGTCCGGGAGGTGGTGCACCACCAGGGCCCTGTTGTCCAGGCCGTTGAGCTCGTGAGCCAGGTCGCCGCAGCCCGGCGACGCGTCCACCAGGGCCAGCTCGTCCAGCTGGGCGGACTGGTGCAGCAGCAGCGCCAGCGGCGGACCCAAGTTCCCCGAGGCCCCAAACACGGTCACCTGCCGACGCCAAGGTCACACAACCCCCTCGAGTCACTGTCCAAAGATCTCTACCGGGACCCTCTCAAAGCCAGGGCAGCATTATACGATTGAATGGAACGGGAAAAGTGGGAATTTGAGCTGGTCTATGGCATTCGGTACTTCCCTCCTGCGATCGAAACACCTACCTTCATTTTGTCGCTACTGCTCCGGCCAACGGCGGTGCTCGAAAACGAGCACACGGCACTCCAACATCTGGCTGTTATAGTTTGGACTAGTTTTGACGCATGAAGCATTTCTAGCAAATAATTGTTGTTATTCGGAAAAATGAGAGGTACCTCAACCGAAAAGCAACAACGAATTTGGCGCCTTGGCGCCTTGCTAGAAACGCATCAGTAAGCTGTCTTGTACAGGGCGGTGATAAAGCAGTACAAAATAAACAAATATCAGCTGATTACTTCGTGCGTAGAACACAAAAAGTAATTGCTACTCAAAAGTAAAACAAGTTAAAAGTGGAAAAAAATACATTGCAGTCACTATGTCCTTCAGAGATAATAATTTTGGTGAAGTAAGGGGCAAATCTTACTGTGATAAATTTTTTTTGAATCATATCAGTTATTTCCGTGTTTTTGTTAAACCTTGTGCATGTTATTATATGTATTTGTATTGTTTTGCTATAAAGGGTTTCCAATTTTTATTCGTATCAATAGTTTGTGAAGTAGTGTTATCACTATTATTTCATCGTACCATTTTTTCCAGGAGCACCCACGTAACCTGATACCTGAACTATCTCGTTTATTTTATGATCTCGGATGGGTCACTGGCACTGGTGGGGGGATTAGTATTAAGGATGGGTAAGTGGAACATTTATGACAGATGTTTCTTTGTTAGTGAGTCTCATTTAGAAAAATCTCATACGAAGCTTTGTTTGAACTTATTTTCCATTATATTTGCATACTGCAATACATGAAAAGAAATGAAATTTACATTGCACCTTCTGGAGTCCAAAAGGAACGTATAATGCCAAATGACTTGTTTGTGCAAGATATTAATGGTAAAGATATTCATCTTCCTCCGGTAGAAAAGAAACTTAAAAAGAGCCAATGCACGCCACTATTCATGTGTGCTTACCAAAGTAAGTAATCCAAAGTAATCTTTTACATTCCACTTATCATGAGTTGTTAGAAAATATTTGCTAAGATGCACCATATTGCAACCAGAAAGAGGTGCAGGAGCAGTGATCCACACCCACTCCAAATCTGCTGTGATGGCTACTTTGCTGTATCCAGGCAAAGAATTCTTTATTACTCACCAGGAAATGATCAAGGTAAATAAAATATATGAGAAATAACTGTGGCAAACTAGCAAATTAAATAAAACAAGATAAATACTGTAAATGAAAATAAAACTAGATTAATCTATTAAACATTTTTTTTTCCCACTAGGGTATTCTGAACCAGAAATCAGGAACGAACTACAGGTATGATGAAAAGCTGGTTGTGCCAATTATTGAAAACACTCCTTTTGAAAAAGATCTAGAGAGTAGTATGGCAGAAGTCTTAAAGGAGTACCCGGAAACTACAGCCATTTTAGTTCGTAGACATGGTGTGTATGTGTGGGGGAATAGCTGGCAACATGCCAAAACAATGTAAGTTCTAAAATGAGTTAAGCATGTTAAACTTACTTAATCATATTGCAACTGATTTCCTTCCACACAATTGTTGCAGGACGGAGTGCT
Organism: Frankliniella intonsa; assembly: GCA_033675135.1. Classification (NCBI taxonomy): domain Eukaryota; kingdom Metazoa; phylum Arthropoda; class Insecta; order Thysanoptera; family Thripidae; genus Frankliniella; species Frankliniella intonsa. Next base: position 11,736,328 of record CM066250.1, read on the forward strand.
ACGATTACCTTTTTGATATTGCAGTTCAAATGAAATTGCATGGGCTTGATCCATCCTTAACTCCAAAAGAATATGAGCTGAAGTTTCAAGAAAATAATGGAGACTGCAGTAAGGTGTTAACAAAGAAACCCAAACTAGATGAATAAAATTTGTTTATGGTTTTAAAAACAGAATAAAATTTCATATCTCGTTTTGTACAAGAAGCTTAATTCTTTCATTGAACTCATCCTGTGGATGTTAACGCAAGTTTGAATGCCAATTCTATCATATTTTGAGGTGCAGAGTCTTCATAGCAAATGTATACTTCTCTTGGTGATGGCATAAAGAAAAGACGTCTGAAAATAAAAAGTAACAAACGAAGATTTAAACAGGCTTTGTCTAATTTCATGTGATTTACTTTGTATAAATTCAAGCTTACCCAACTACCCAGTAGGTTAAATGAGAAGGTTTTTCGTTTCCTCGTTGTGGAAGATGGTATTCGAAAAGGACACCAAATTCTTTTATTGCCACTAATGATTTATTTATCAATGATTGGCTAGCTTCAGCACTTTTTAATTTCTGAAAAGGAAAAAAAACTTATTATAAGCCTTGTTAGAAGCAGTATGACCATAGACAATAATTGAAACGTAACCTTAAATGAAATTGTGTTCTGGAAAAGAGTGTGGATACGCATTGAACTTTGACGGAATTTTGAGAGAATTTCTGAAATTCCATATGATTTACACAGTTTCACTGGACTCAGTAAAACACCTTCTGATGTATCCAAATGGACATAGTGAAATACAATATTTTCTACACCCATGGTTAGTCTGAAAAAAAAGAAAAAAAAAACACCATTTAATATTTAAATTAAAAAATTGTCATAATTAAAAATATATATTTAAAAAAAAAATTATTACTTTAAAGGTACTGTTCCTTCAACATTTTTTAGTAGAGAGTTGTGTAAATCTGACAAGTCAGTAGTGCTTGTATTCCTCTGACCTGTATGGGTCTTTGATAATAATGTTTTAACAATGGATTAAAGTCATTTTAAAATTTAAATAAAAATTTAAGTGAGTAGTGTCTTACATCACTAGCTTCCCAGTCAGAGTCAGAGTCTTCAGATTCATCATGGTCAGACTGCGAAATGTGAGTGCAGTGGTCTCGATCTACTCTTAATCTCCCTGAAGAAAAGACTGGATCATCACTTGGCAGACTGGCAACAAGGCTTGCTGAATCCTCTGATGTTTCGCCACCATGTAAAATACCTGGTAAGGCAAAGGACAGAAAAATATCTTAACAAAATAGAATAAAACTGAAAAAAGAGAAATAAAATTTAATTCTAGAAGAACACCTGAACTTGAATGATCAGGGCTTTGTCTTTTCCTCCCGGTAGATAATGAATCAGTGCTCTTCCTAGTAGTTGGAGAAGAAATAAGTGAAGAAAAATCTACAGCAAACATTTTTTTTAAATGTTAGAAACAAGCAAAACCTGAATAATTTATTATGTGAAGTGCCATCGTACTACTTTGCCATCCAGGTTCTTGGTGCACTCGTAGTCCCAACAAATTATTAACTTTACGATTTGATGATCTTGATGATGCAACTACCTCAGGAGTGGTCAGTTGCGGGCGTAGCTGAGTTTCAATCCTGTTTTGGGGTCAAAGTGAAATTTGAATAAAATCGTAGAGGAGAAAAGGGTGAATTTTATGAACTCTCCTCACCATTCTGATGCAATATTAAATACACCAATCTTTCTTAAGTGGTGAAGTGTGTCTTGAGCAGCTTCAACATAAAGAACATCAGGTGGTGGATGTCCATCAACGCTAAAGGCAGTTCAATCCTCAGTTATGTCCCTGATTATCTAATACGCCAAAATAAATATAGTTAATGAAATAAAGTCACCTCACCTTAGGCTGCAGCCTCCTGCTTCAAGAAGTGTTACCAGCATATCTTGTTTCTAAATGAAAGAAAAAATTGAACCAGAAGAAAATTAAGGACTTGGTAGATACATATTATAAAATATACATATTATATTACTCCTAATAAGGGAGAGAAAAAAATACCTGTCCAACAATCATAAGGAACCACCGCCCTTCAGGATTAGCATATACAGATCTTGTAGACTGTTGTTCCTTGGAGGTATTTGATGGATAAACTTCCCTCCAAATCACTAATGACCTAACTGACTCAGACTGATTCAGCTGTAGAAAGCCTTGCTGGCGGCAAAATGAATGGACATCCAAGAGATCTGAATGAGTTAAGTGTGAGCCTAGCAAGTAGCCCTGAAACCACCATAAATATTTTAAAATCAATAAAGAAAATTCCTACTGAGAACTGTTTGACATGGACATCAGTTAGCTGTCTACCTATTACATGCATGCAATTTAATCAAACAATTTAAATCGGATTAAATTATAAAGTTGATTTTAATTTTAATGGATATGGATGTTTCTCTCTAAGGTAAATGAAGAGTGATATTAACAGCATAATACCTTGTGATATACACAACATCCAAGAATAGTATAGAGTCGTTGACAATCTAACTCTTCACACTGTAGAAAATAATGCTTATTTAGTTGAAGTTTCAATTTTAGTTTTACATACTAAATATGGAATAGTTTTAATTTGGTAAGGAAACTTACAGAATCTCCAATGTCATTAGACTCCAGTTCACTCAAAGCATCATCAATTTGAACCTGAATGGAGAAAAGATAAATGAATAGCATTTTGGCGGAATAGTTCAGAGATGACAATCATTAAGCACTACCAAATTCACCTGGGCTTCTCGAGGTAGTGGTAGCAGGTGAGCAGCTAGTAATATGAGTTCAAATTGCGGATGTGTAGAAAATGTTTCAGTTGCCATCACATGGTGATAGGTAGCACAGTCTGAAATCTCAGCCCATTTTTCCGATAAAAGTATACGAGACAGAAATACAGAAACAATGTGATTTAAAACAACATGATCTTGTGATGAAAAACATCTGAAAATTAAAAAATTAATAAAATTATATTATTTGTGAGAATAGTTGACAGGTGTGGTTAATACTTTAATTGTTATTCATCTGTATACACTACCTTGACAGTGACTTATGGGTAAACTGCAAGAATTTCACCAGTTCATTGCACTGTTTTTCAGCTTCACAAAGAGAACACCTAACAAAGCTCAGCGATAAAAATTGCCATATAAAAATACCAAAAAAAGATAGATAAAATACAAGTGGTTTGGGCCTTGCTAGACTTTACCTGCTTTCTGGAACTGCAATAAGTAAAAGCTCTCTGCCTTCTTGTACATAAATTATGTGAACCACCTGTTCATTCGCCACAATGGAAGAGCTGTGAATCACAACATGATTAGGTGGCGGATGTAACAAAAATCTTTTAAGTAAAAGAAAGAAAAACAGTACCTTCTGGGTGCAGAGTGGGAAATGTCAGGAATTAATTGGAAAAGAGTGAGAAATGCACCTCTAACAGATCCTAAGACATTTGATTTGATATTGCCTGGGTAACAATAAAGAACACCCTGATCTTCTGGACCACCCTCAGTGAGTCCATCAAGCTGGAGGTACAAAACTCCAACAGGTGAAAGGAGGAGCATTTTCTCAATTTCAGCTGAATTAATGGACTCCTTGGAAATTCTTTCAGCAAGAGGTGTTTGGTAAGGCTATAGGAAAGTAAGGTGAGATGCCCCAGTTACCAGCCATTGGCCTTTCTCTCTTTATAATATGAGGAGGAAAAGAAAAGACCTTGACGAATACTTCTTACCTTGTTTGTTTTTCTGTCAAAACTATTTCTTTCCATGAATTTTTTTGTATTTGGTAAAACACCTAAGCTTAGCTAGGAAAATCATAATATGAGCAAAACTCCAAATTGTAACAGTAAAAAAAAGTATTTGTCTTTAAAAAAAATGTCAGAGACTTACTTTACAGGGTACATTTATAGCTTCAAGCATAGCATTGAAGTTTTGGGCAGTAACTCCTCTCCCATTAATAGAGCATATCTTATCCCCTGAAAATAAACAAATAAGTGTCTTTTTATAATGCAAGTGAAGTTTAAATAAAAGTAAAGGAAGATCTGTTCATTATAACAATTTTAAAATTGTTTATCACAAATCTCACCTATTTTAAATAAAGCTTGCTTGGCTGCAAGACTGTCAGGAACAAATTCAGTCACCACAACAGCTGAATTATCACTGGCAGTGACCAAACCTAGAAGGGTTTCACTAACTGTTGCTCTGCGGCCTAAATTTGGCTTTACCCAGGGATCGACATATAACTCTACTGTATGAGAATTATTCTCCTGAAAGATGATTGAAAATTGAAGTTTATAAGATGTACAGTGTGCAAAGACATTTCAAATTAAATGTATTCTTAAGATCTTACTTCAGGTATCAACACTGACGCTTTCTGAGGCAACAATTCTTGACTTTGTTGGTTCCACGCTGCATGTGAGTTACCATTTTTCATTAAGTTGCCATGATGCCTTTTACTTTCTCTTCTGCGAATAAGTCTCACCAATTTTCCTATAAAAAGATGGAATTTACAACTTTCATATGTGCCTTTTCTGTGTACAAAACAAAACTTTTTTCCAGCCACCTTAGGTGCTTTACTATAGTTTTGGTCAACAAACTTACCTCCATTTGTCCACGATTTTGATACAGATGCTTTTGGTGGTTTACCATCTTTAATAGTACTAATCTGTATCTTATTTGACTCATTGTTTTGCCTCTGTGGTGATGGATCCGATTCAATGTAAATTAGCCGTCCATCACATCTTATGTCTGTTTCCCATTCAACGGACCTACATTTAAAGAGAAATAGAATTGGGGAATACAACTTTGAGCTGAAAATCTTTTCAATACCTTCCAAAATATCACAAAAATTAACAACATACTCATCTTCCGATTCAGTATCTGAACAAGAGCTGCAAGATGATGAATGGGAACTTTCCCATGATTCTATCTGGCTACATAATTCATTGTCAGAGCTTGCAGTGCTTCCGCCAGAGTAGTTTTCAGATACATTGCTCATTACTATATTTCCACGGTTTTGCATTACATCTAAATAAAAACACATAACACTTAAGTGAGTAGCAAGTCAAAATATATGTTCATGGAACAATAACTATATGTGGTAAATGGATATAAGTTAGTTGTATTTATGAGATTTCTGAGCCATTTAAGTGTGACAAAAAGAATTTCAATCACTAGAACTTAACTAACCTGTTGTACAATTAATTAATTCTGCAATGCTTTTGTTGTGAGAAGATTATAGAGTATTTAATAGAAATATTTGAAGATGGCTTGCTTTTTAACTTGCTATCTGTACTAACGACAAATAAAGCTTTTTTTGTGTGTTTTGTTATGACAATCCTTTCCTGAGTCCTTTAAAAGTCATTCCTGCTCTAGCCCCTCCAGCCACACAAACAAACAGGTGTCCGCTGGAGCTGGAGTGCGGCCCGTGGGGCCGCTGACCGCTGACCGCGGGAGGGGAGGGGGGGAGGGGTGAGGGGAGGGCAAAAGCATCACAAGCGTGAGGCGATTTGAAAACCGCGCCATACCCTGCACCACATGGCGGATAATAGATTTCCGGTCTTCCACCTCTGCTTCGACTGGCGCCTAGTTAGACACAGGACTTTCTAACCTTTACGTGTTGTCAATATTTCGTTCTGTTGTTTGCGCAGATTGTCGTTGGATCTAGTACACAACCTTTCAGTAGTGGTGTAGGTTTTGCAAAAGTTTTCATTTGTCCGTAATATTTTTGGACCTTGAGAAACCACTGATTATGCTCAAGAAAATCAAGGAACTTTGTGTGTTATGGCTCTGGAGCCAAGACCACAACAAAAACAATATGATTACTTGTTGAAATTTCTTCTTGTGGGAGACAGCGACGTTGGGAAACAAGAAATTTTAAGCGGCCTTGAAGATGGATCATCAGAATCCCCATTCTGTAGTGGGAGTGGTAAGTATAAATTAGCCATTTAATGTCAAAATGGCCCAGTTAAATTAACCTCATTACTGATGCTCCATTTTCTGGTCTTAATTTATTTATGTCTATTATCATTGAGAATTATCTTTGAATTCGGCAGTTGGTGTATTGTGTAGTATCTAATCACGAACCATGCCATGCCATGTTCATTACAACATCACTGGTTCACAGGGCGTTCAATTTTCATTTCTTAGTATTGTTTTCTTCAGCTTAAGCCTCTCCAATTATTGAGATAACAAATACCATCCTCCTCTGATAATCCCAAACCATATCATAACAAGCAGTCTGTATAGGTAATTTTTTGCATAGTTTTCTGTTGATATAAATCATTCTATTTACTTTCAGCTTACAAGACAACAACAATTTTGTTGGATGGGAAGCGCGTGAAACTACAACTGTGGGACACATCTGGTCAGGGGCGGTTTTGTACCATCATAAGATCTTATTCACGAGGAGCACAAGGTATCCTACTTGTTTATGATATAACAAATAAATGGTCATTTGATGGTATCGACCGCTGGCTCAAGGAAGTTGAAGAGGTAAAGCCATCTTATCCATCTAACTTACTTCATATTAAACACTGTCAATTTATTTATTTGTTGCATCTTCAAAAAGCAAACCCTGTTGTGACCAAACTTTGTTTCCTGTCTTTAATGATCATGGTAACTTTCATCCCTACAGCATGCACCAGGTGTACCCAAAGTTCTTGTAGGCAACAGACTTCACCTAGCTTTCAAACGTCAAGTTGGCACACGTGAGGCAGAAGCATATGCTGTTAAAAATCGGATGTCTTTCTTTGAAGTTAGCCCTCTCTGTGATTTTAACATTAGAGAAAGCTTCAGTGAGTTATCTCGTATGGCACTACATCGAAATGGTATGGAAAGGCTATGGAGATCAAACAAAGGTAGGTTGATTTTCTTTGAAGAATGCAAGTTAAAGATGGTTTAAGATGGAGTACAGGTAAACATTTTGTTTTACAGTTTTGAGTTTGCAAGAACTATGCTGCCGAGCAATTGTAGCCCGCACCTCTGTTTATGGGATTGATCAGCTTCCTCTCCCGGGTACAATCAAGTCACATTTGAAGTCATATGATTTAACTAGCTACTCAACGACATCAATGCATCGATATGTTGTGAATAACAATAGGAATCATCTCCTTGCATCTGGCAAAATAGGAACACTGTCAGGCAAGAAACATCGTTTTGGAATAGTATGCCCACCTTCCTCTTCAGCGTCAAACACAACCCCCTCTTCAAGTAGTGTTCTTGATAATAATCGGACTAGTTGTGCAGGCCGCAACTCGTGTTGCATTTCCTGATTTGTGGTTCTACGTTGTGCTCCTATCAATCGTGCTGTGAATGAAATCTGTGTTTTTTCCTTCTTTTCTTTTTTTCTTCTGCTAATAGTCTTGTGATCAATTTTGACTAGACTCCTTCTTTTCATTTCTTAGAATCAGCATTTTCTACACCAAAGTGAGCATGTATATAGAATGTGTGTACATATGTAGATTTAAAGCTCTCTTACAAATGTGTTTTCTGAAGTGTACATTGTTTTCCTTTAGCCATCTTAACAGTTTAAAAGTACAGTAAATATGTATTTGGGAATCTCATTTTGATATGTGGCTTTTGTCTAACTGTTTTCAGTATTCTGTTTCTTCTTTAACTTAAGTCACCTCTTTTTGACCTATGGAATTATTTGACCGTCCAATCAATTAAATCCTTCCAGTTTATGAAGACTACACAAGTAGCTGTTCATCAAGGAAACATTTCAGTGTATTTTGTTTTCACAAGCTGAAAAGAAAAAAAAATCACTTCAATATATTTATTGATGGTTATGCTCATATTTTTAACTGTGTAAGTTTTTTTCTTTCCCTGTCCAGTCAGTCTTGTCACTTCACCTGTGTATTGTATAGTTCTGAAATTGATCACCTTTGATGTGAACAACCTAAATGTTAACCTCTACTGTCCATAATTTGTTTCCGTTTTAGGATTGTTGCATACAGTATTTGCATAAGTTTGAAATGCAACAAATTACATTCCACACAAGGTACGGTGATTCAAGTTACCTTAATGGCAGCTTATGTTTCTACAGCATATCTTTGACTTTCATTCACATGTTTTAAATCTGTATTATACACGGTATACCTCCTCTTAGGAAAAGAGCAGACTAGATAGTGGATTTTTTTGAATAATTATATTATCTCTTTCATTTACTCAGTTTGTAAGAGAGAAGTTTGTACATATAGACATCTATTGAAAATCTTTTTGTGACTGTGACTTACACCTTGTAATTATGCAAAATTAAAGCAACTGCTTTCATAAGTTGTGTCCTATTTATTGTAGGTTCTAATTACGTTAAAAATAATAATCAGGCTGAAAAATCACAATTGTTTATATTTAGTTTCAAAAACAAAACGGACAACATCACAAATTTAACAGTTTAAAAAGACACTCCATCTTTGCATGCAAACCTTATGTACTTAAGAGAAAATGTACAAAAGAGAGAATGAAAATATACAAACTTCATTACATATGTATAAACTTACTTAGTGACTTCCACTAAAAGTAAAGATCTACTTAACAATTCTCATTGCAAATGTCCCTCATTCTTTAAAATTATACATATATATATATTAAAAAAAAAAAAAAAAAAAGAAAATGTCAAAATAAAATCAGACTTATGTGTTGATACCAAACTGGACCACAACAATCATTTTTCACCTAAATTCATAAATTTGAATACTATGCTCTGGAACATGACTCAAAGTTAAGGACTGGTACCTGTAACAAAAAATAACATTTGAGTAAACAATTAACAAATATAAAATAATTGATAGATAATTGAGTGAATAGGGACAAAAAAATACTAATTGAAAGACTTACCATTCTGAACTTCTGTGATAGTAGTAACCCTCAATCGTTGCTGCAGATTTGCGGAAACATATATAGTAAAAACCTGCAAAGGATGCTCCACTAATGTCCTTGATGGTGTGATCAGGAACAAGAAAATGTTCCTTCCATCTCATGAAGACATAGTCTGCCTCTTTCAAATTATCATAACTGAAAGTGTCTGAGTTGAAAGTTTTAGCATACTGGTGAAATGATCCAAACTTGCTCTGAAAAAGATTTTTCCTTAAATCAGTGGCTTTTTAATTTATCATAAGACTCAGATAGTCAGGAAATATCAACAGTCATTGGGTTCAATGTGAATCTCTGCTCCTCCCGCTATTGTATTAAATTACTTACCCAATGCTTTTTGTCAACATCCTCATCAGCATCCCATTTCCTTGTAAGAAATGGATACTTCTTGCTGATTATTTCACCGTCAAAAAATGTGGTCAATGTAGGAAACTCTTCAGTAAGTCCTTTAATTCCAAGATAGCCACATAGATAAGAATTTTCTTCGTCAACATGCTAAAGGAGAAAAGGGCAGAATATAAGGCACTGAACTTTTCGAAATGGAGAAAAGAGATTTCAAGGCTTCAAGGATTTATCTTCAAGACTGTTGACAGTCAGAAAACGCATAAGACAATTAAAAATATTTTTTTTTTTAATACACAGAAGAATAAATAGTAATTAAAGTTGATTGGCGGTAAAATGTATAACGAAAACAAGAGAGTAAACACCAACCAGAGATACTAAAAAAAACTGAACCGCTGATGCTGTATTATCTGGCCCTAGTAACACCCACCCACCCACATAAAAGATCAGCCTTCATCAGATAGGTCCCACAAACCAAATTTATCAAAAGTTTAATTGTTTACAGAATGTAACGAGAAGAAAAGGGTGAGAGACTGAAAAATTGCACAATGACAACACATGACAGCAGTAACAACAAGCTAACATTTTTAGGCTCTAATGACAATCCGGATTTAAGAGAAGCAAAGGACCTAACCTGCAAAACAACTTCGACCTCGTAGCTATTTCCTTTAGACTTCTGAGAACCTTGAAAACGGGAGCCGTTGTAGAGTAAAGATTTTGTCACGCCAGGCTGTTTAGAATTCGCTGGAGGAGGCGGAACAATTTCTACTCGAACCGGCATTCTGACATTCACGCAAGCTGAAACTCGGGCGCGAACAAACTTTGACTGGTGCAGAAGAAAGAAGTTGTCACAATTGAGGCTGATTGGGATTCGAATTCATGTTCGCCATTCATCGTAACTGTTGGCGTACAGTGACGTCACAAAACGGTGAGCCTCATTAAAGCCTCATTGCAGGGTGCTAATACTCTACTTCTGAGCGGGAAATATGATTTCAAGGGGTCGTCCAGCTTTGTCCTTACGTGTGCCAGCGTACATGTACACATGTACATTTGAGGGGGTCTGATCGTTTAAACCCAGAAGTTATCTCCGGTAAAACTTAGTAATTTCGTCGCAAAAGCAGCACGCTGTTGCTGACTTCTACAGAATAAAAATGACGCCAAGGAAAGGTTACACGAAAGTTTCGGATCCAAGAGTACAGTAAGGACAATTTATATTTTCACTTTACACTTTACATTTCAACAACCGCCCAGAAAATAAGGTTGGAGTGGTTGGACAGTGCCACAGTGCCGTAGCTTCAGAGACAATGGCAGGCCTTGCGCCGGCAGGTAGGCAACCCCTTTGCCTACGTGCTAGTGCGCGTAGCCTCCCGTGTGCTTCCTCCCCTCTCTCCCCACCCTCACCCTTCTCCCGCCGTTCATTGCTTCACTTGTTTTTGAATCTTCACTTGACACATTCATTATCCACGGACAGAGAACTTCATCATTGGGAGAGTCATATTATCAAAGGTTAAATTCCCATATTTTTCTTATTGTACTCTCCTACAGAATTTGCACAATTGACTGTTCCTACGCTTATTTCACAAATATTCAGTGATAGGCTGTGCATTGCTAACCCTTCGTTCAGCACCGCTTGCCAAGCACCTCATTTCTTGAAGCTGTTACCCCAAATTCTGGTGTTTTATTACTAATTATCTAATAAATTCTGATTAGCATTGTGAGAGCATTTTTTCTGATTATTAGTCCGGAATTTATAAGTATCTATATTCTCTTTCGATGAAAGGTCCAGTGCACTAATGGTCTAGCTTTGGACATCCTCATATCACAAACATAGTTAGCCCCCACCCTCTTCCAGAGGTTAATACTGATTTCTAACAATATTTTTTTATACAAAGAACTCCCAGAAATATTGATTAATTTGAAGTGTAAAGTAACAACAAAGCTTCTGGTTAGGTTATTGTAATCTCTGTCCAACCTTAAAATTACTTGTCGTCTAATTACTTTCCATATTTAAATTGTTTTCATAAACAAGATTTGTTGAACTATTGTTGTTCAGACCAACTTTTTCATTCATTTTCTTTTTCCTGTTTGTCAAAATTTATCATATGCTTTGATAAGGAGGACTAATATTTTTCATGTCCATTTACATTTTGATTGCGCTTTGCTAGGACCTTGTAAATATTCCCCTAATTTAAATTATGTCTTAACACAATACAGTTCCTTCATTTGTCTTTAAGTGCTTTCTATATTCTTTTGTTGTAAAGTAGCTTGTTTCTGACACAATATTTTTTAACCAGCCAAGATGTCATTCTGAAATTTGCGTCGCAGTGGGAACCTTTGGCCTGCTAACTCCCATCTGTCAAAACGGATCAACTTAGTAACTTCACATTCCATCACTTCACTGATTGCGCCCCATTTCAGGTGAGACTGCTTGATGTGATTTAACAGTTAAAAAAGGCAAGTGTCAGCTTTTTCTGCCAATGAACATATAATCTTCACAGGAGTACGAAAACAATCCAACTGCCACAAGTGAACCAGAAGAATCACGGACGTTCGCTATTGCCATGCCTCGAGGCAAGCGACGTTCCGCTGCCGATATGGGGCCTGCAGATGATGAGAGGCATTGCAGTAAAAGACGTCAGACAACATCTAGGTATGTTCTGTCTTGTGCTTAAGAATGAGAGCTCGGTTGGTATATTTTTTGGTTCATGTTTTGGAAGATTCAGAATATATATTAATGTCCTATTAAAATATTAATATTTTCAAAATGGAACTCAAGCAGTATGGCTGTGTTGTTTGTTTTGTATCAATGTCTCTCATTGGCCTGTAACTTTGAATGGAGTGGAGGGGAGACAGAATGTTAAAAATAGCCTGGCAGCAGTGAGGCCTCTGAGGCCCAGTGAGCTCCTGTGTTTGTGTGAGTGTAGTCTGTGGGTCAGGGTTGTCATGGATAGGTATTTACCTATTGTCAGTTTTCTTTGTTTTATGTGCTCATAACATATTTTTATGGTAAACTATGTTTTATTTTAATCAAATGTATCCCTCATTTTACTTTGTGCTGAAGCTATTTTCAGTCAAATTTAAGGTTAAATGGCATACTAATGGTATTTTCCCTCATTTCCAAGTCATTGAATTATCTTAACACAATTTTTGTTTTTATTTTTTCTATCAAGGTTGTTTTTGTCAATGTTTCTGATTTCATACTTTATATATATATTTTTTATTTATTGTGTTTTTATGTTTCATGTGGTCCCTGTTATGTATAGCTCAAGGCGTCACTCAAAATCAGAGGATCTTTCATCATTCAGTCAAAAAAGATGTATAGCCTGGTTTAGGGAATATACCAGTCCAGATGACCCAGATACATTAGGTATATTTTAGAATTATGAAGCTTTCTCCACATACAGTTTGTAGTTTTATTTCAAATGTTAATCATTTCTTGACATTTTTTTTTGAATTTTGCTCTACTTTTGTAGGTCCGGAAGGAATGGAAAAATTCTGTGAAGACATTGGAGTTGAACCTGAAAATGTAGTGATGCTTGTCCTGGCGTGGAAAATGAATGCGCGACAGATGGGCTTTTTCACCCTACAGGAGTGGACCAAAGGACTGACAGACCTTCAGTATGTTTTATCTAATCTTTATGCAAAGGTGCACTCTATTGCGAATTGTCGCACCCTTTCCTGGTCTTACTTTGATATTTATCTATTGCAGTTGTGACTCAAATACCAAAGTGCAGAACAAATTAGAGTACCTCAAATCATTTCTTCATGAACCATCAACATTTAAAAGCATCTACAGATATGCTTATGATTTTGCCAGGGTATGTTGCCATCTGTAATTTTTTTTTATCTAACTTTATTATTTTTGTTTTAATTATGTTCAATTTATATTCTTTGTAGGACAAAGATCAGCGAAGTATGGACATGGAAACAGCCCGTGCTATGTTACAATTGCTTTTGGGTAGGCAATGGAGCTTGTATGGGCAGTTCAATAACTTTTTGGAGCAGTCAAAGTACAAAGTAATAAATAAGGATCAGTGGTGCAATATCCTGGAATTTTCTCGATCCATTCACAGTGATCTATCCAACTATGATGTGGATGGCGCTTGTAAGTGACTTTGCATTCCATTATAGTTTGTAAATAGGCACTCTTTTACTAAATACTAATTCCCTAATACATTTCAGGGCCTGTTATGCTGGATGAATTTGTAGAATGGCTGAAAGCATCAAAGGAACAGAATTCTGCCAAAGGCAGCTGATTTCATCAACATTTTCCATGCGACCAGACTGTTGTGATAGTGCTATTGTTGAGAGTCAAGTGCACAAGTGATACAGCGATATATTGTGAAATTCACAAGAAGTTGCCATGTAATATGTGATTGCGCCTGATGGTCACCTGTAAATTAATCAAATTTTGTAATGAATGATATTTCCCTCCTTTATGGTAGTTTATCATTTTGCTGTCTATCTTATGACAAAAGTGTTTTATTTGTCAAATTACTATATTTTGGGACAAATAAATTATTTTAAATTTGTCTGAATACTTTCTTTAATCGTTTAATTTTGTTTACAAGAAATTAAAATTGTCATTAATGTAAATACAATACAATAGAATAACATTATTTACAATATCTGTCTGATTTCATTTTACTTCTTCTATCAAGAAGAGCCTCATGTAGGTCCCCTTCATCTCTCGCTCTTTTCAACACAGTTCTGTCTGTTGTATCAATCCTTAACTTCTTATCCTGGAACTTCTGAAATTTACGTCTGAAACAAAATGTGATGTTGTAATAAAGTGATTGGAACAACAAATCACATGATTTCAGGATGCAAAATAAACATACACATAATTTTCTTCAACTTCCCGTATGTTCCCTTTTTCCTCTGAAGGACCCTCATCATCTCCTGTATTGTCCTGAGGAGCACTGGACCTCACTCTTAGGATTTCATTTGGACCAACTTTACGGTTAGTTGCAACTACATCATCATTTTCTGGATCAACTGCCAGGAAGCACCCGGTTGAACTAAGCAAGGCCATCTTGCCATCCTGTGTAAGTTTTAAAAAGAGAATGAAAAAGTACTTTGGAAACAAGTAGGATAATTTGCTAGAATTGCTATGGAACTGACCTCAAATACGGGTTCCCACTGCTCCATTGGACCTACAGCATCTGAACGTCCTGTGACAGCCCCATCAGGACCAACTCTTAGATATTTACCGTAGCCTGACTTAATCGCTACCTTGGTTTCATTGACAGGAAAAGCTGTAAGAATTTCTTCTGGTGCTGGTCCCTCACCTGTGTTAGAGAGGGGTGATCATGTGACAGTTAATTAAAATTTTTATTATTAAAACAAAAAATAGGCACTGAGCCTTACCATGATCGTGTGGAGCACCCAGCGTAAACAGACCATTGTCAAGAGCTTTAATGTATGTTTGATTACCAAACTCAATAGCTATAGATCCAGTAATTTGATCTGTGGTTTTACAATGCACCCAGCCACCTGAAAATCAAATATATAAATCATATTCTTTCAACTTCAAGAAAAGTTTATAGCTGTTGTCTTATTGGTCTTACCATGCTGAATTGCATCCTCGTCAACAACCTCTCGGGCCTCTAATGCATCTTCCTTTTCCTTCTTATGCTTTCGTTTCTTGGATCTACAAGAAATCAAACCGAAAAATTAGAATATCAAGAACATGTTATTATATATAGAAAACATAGTCAGGTTATGTTCAGCTTTTAAATTTCATTTACTTTTTCTCTCCTTTAAATGTGAGTTTCTTCCTCTTCACATTTTCGTAGTCAGCCATTGGAACTTTGCTGACTTCAAGCGACTTGAATCGACCAAAAATATAGCTGATTTTTTGTTTAGTTCTGAGTTTTTTTCCTGACAGCTTCGCGGACAGCGGACAGTGTTTACGGTGCTAGATTTGACTCCGTACCAGAGATGTGAACGTGCCGTAAAGCGCAGAGGAACTTCAAGTATGAAAAATTCGCCACTCAAAGCTTGGCACGCTTAATGCTCGCGTGTCGTGTCTTCGACGTTCGCCTCTTCAGACAAGCCAAAAACACCAATAACATGCCAATAAAACTTAACAGCAATGTCTCAAACATATGCCTGTGTGCATTATTGGCTTGACATACCACTGTGCTTCCTTATCCGTAGTAGTTCAGTCTTTGAACACAAGCCCAATGGTGCACAACTGCACACAAGTTCAAAATTATTGTCAATCTCTAAACAGTCTTAAAGTTTTTGATCACGGCAATGAATGGCTTATTACTTTTAAAAATCCTGAAACAAAAATAAATTTCAAACTGGGGCAATGGTACATATACTCCAGTCACTTCACAGTTCTTACCACAAAAACCGTAGAAATGATTCATTCTTCATTAAAAATTCTTCAGCTCATTTAAGTAAGAGAGCACCGTACACGTAGGTAAATGTTTTATTTTTTTTACAATGAAAATGAGTGTTGTGTGGTGTGCAATGATGTGTGATGTGCGATAATCCCTGTAATCCCAATTATCCCTATTATTCCTATAATCCCTATGATCCCTAACTCAACGAAGGGAAGCTTTCAGCAATGAAGACACTGACCCCTGAAGAATGAACTCACCAGGTTGCCGAGTTACCAAGCAGCAACAGTAACTCAGATGGAAGAAGGCCCTGCAAAAATAATAATGCAAAAATAAGCCAACAGAAAAATTCAGCTGACAAGTAGTAGCTAACTGCTTTGGCAATACTCACTGGGGGAAGATGGCCTGTTCTGTTCTCCATCCTCCAGAATCCTCCATCGGAATGCTATTCTTGATGTAGCTGAGTAGAGGCTCCATACACCTGCAACAACGAGCAATGATGAAAATAAGAATTGAAAGTAAAAGGTTCAGTGATTAAGTAGTAGCAATCAGCTGGCACAGCAATATTGACCAAAAAAAAGAAATTTGAAGGGTTAAAAATGCAAGCTTACCTTTTGCCTTCTCATTGCAAGGGCATGGATTGTGTTGAGGCATCTGACGGTTCAATAATGGTTATAGCTGAAGACCAAAGTTCTCTTCAGGGCTTGATACCATGTCCTCGAGTATATGCCTGCTACAGGTCTGCTTCAGACTTCAACCTCCAGCCAAAACAAGTATGGTGAACCAGCTTGACTTAGGCAAACTTGTTGACTAAACAAAGAAATTTGAAGGGTGTTGTCTCACTTTTCCAGCTATGAAGACGTTGACAATAACAAATAAAGGAGGGTGGTAGGGTAGAAAAAATATCTTCAATCATGACTTACCAATCTGTTTTCAGCTGTTTGTAGTACACCGTCAAGAACTGACAGGTCAAATTAGATTGTATGGTCGTCCCACCGACAGAATAGGCTATCTATCTCTCTCGCACTCATGGGAAAGCGTATTCTTTTCACTCATTTGGTGTGCTAAACTCTTGGCAGGAGGACGATATCAAGAGGGTTATATTCTTCTATATCACAGGCATGGCCAAACACAGCGTAACCCTGAAAGACAAGATACGAGTGATAAACTTACAAAAGTTATTCAGTTCAGTGCGGAAGTTAGTTCCGCTCGGCTCCCCGGTGATTGTGACATCGAAAACGGGTCAACACTTCTCTTTTTGGAAAGGGGATGGAATAAGGGAAATATTCTACACATTTATGGACATTTCAAAGGCAAATAACGGTGCTGGGAAACATAAAGGTGCATGAAAGGGTGGCGGGGAGCCAAGAATGGGGTTATTATACAATCGGCTTTAAAAAGCTGTTTTAACATTTGAAAGTGGGTAAACTCACCTTTATAGAAATGAGGAAGGTGTGAAGATAGTTTTTCAGTAAATGTCACATGAAGTTTAGTGTTTTAGATGCAGCTGAGCTGGGGGCTGGGTATGAAATTCTCTCAGCTGGCGAGGCGAGAAGTGGCCGTTGCCGCCGTTCCGCCGTTGGGTTTCAAGTTTAAATGATAACGACGCGCCACGCGCCTGGTCTCGATGTACATCGATACTATCGTCCTCGGCTCGTTCTCTAGCAGGCGATCAAGCAAGTTAAAAAAAATAATGTAGACTTTTATAAAAACGGGGAACCGTATCTCGGTCTTATTTGTCAAATTTGAAAAATCTTCAATGTTTCAAGAAAATGTATATGAATGCCGAACCAGAGATAACTAGGGCCGAACCTAAAGGCCGACCCGAGCCGATGTGTACTGAGCGTCGAATTTCTCATGTCTGACTGTACCCCGGATCAGGGATGGCTCGTGCACAAGGCTGGTACGGAGTCAAATCTAGCGTTCACGGTGTTTACCTACCTAATTCGTCGTTGTCGACAGAAGACAGTCGCTAGGACTACCACAGGACTCTTGGCGCCCGAATCAATTTTCCGCGCGGAGACGTACCGTCGCGTCGCGTCGCGAATATAGTGGAACTGACGAGAGTTTAGCACACCAAACACCAAATGAGTGAAAAGAATACGCTTTCCCATGAGTGCGAGAGAGATAGATAGTCTATTCTTTCGGTGGGACGACCATAAGCCGGCTAGTTACATCTTATTGAAGCAGGAAATTCTCCCGCGATAATCAGCAGGTGCTGCACCGCCGCGCCGCTGCGCCAGCGCCCATCGTACCTTATCAATGAACCTCCTTGATGGGAGACGTGCGGGTGCGGGACGTGCTCCTGCTGGGAGGGGCCGGACCGGGCCGGGCCGGGCCGGGCCGGGCCGGGGGCCCCAGCGGCACTCAGTCCACTCCACTCACACAGGAAGGACGACACCTGCTGTCCTGATCCTGTCCCGCGGTCCTGCGACATGGAGGGAAGCCCACGTCCAGGTCGAGGCATGGCTACGCGCCCCATCGCGCTCCTGCTGGCCGGGCTCGGCCTCCTGGTCACCGGCTGCGCTGCTCTAGGTTCGTTAAGCTTTTGTAGGCGTGACTGACCACTCAAAGTGACGCTGGGATGCCCCGTTTTCCAGGAGCCTGGCCCAGGAAGCCTGCAATCGTGCCCCTCCCCCTCCAATATTTAGTTTGACCAAGTTTGAGGATAAAACATGGGAACAGAAAAGGGCGAATACCGCCTCCCCTTCCCCCTTTCCCTTGTCCAACAGTGAACAGGACCCAAGGTCGCGCAGTGTCAACCCGTCTGTTCAAACATTCACGACACAGTCGCAAACATCAGTGGTAAAAACGATTGCAACAGAAGCATGGCGTGTTCACGTTGCGATCTCTGTATCTGAATCCGCGTCTATGTCAGGCGCGGTTTTAAGTCCGACTGACGGGAGGGGCTATGTGTTGTGGGTTGCCTAAATACAGGGGTCTTTCAATTAATTTTCCCTACCTTTCAGGCGGTTTTCATACCTGACCGGGGGGGGGGGGAATCGCCCCCCCCCCCGTAAAACCGCGCCTGGTCTATGTAATACAGGGAGGGGCACGGGCACATTCCAACGCCGCAAACTTATAAAGTGTTTATTGTCAAATAGGCTAGTCGCACGTAAGAGCCGATCCTCTTCTGGTACGTTGCAGACGGTGCGTGCGCGCCGCGGGACTACGGCGAGGGCTCGGTCGTGTGCGTCTGCAACGCCACGCACTGCGACCCCCTGCCGCGGCCCCGGCGAGGGGACTTCACCGGCGCCCGGCTCTACTCCAGCACCAAGGAGGGCCTGCGCTTCGCCGCCGTCGACGTCGACTTCACCGAGGATCCCCCGCACGACAGAGGCAAGCACGGCCAGGGCATGGCGGCGGCGCGACGCGACGCGACGCTCGCTTACACTGCCAGAGGGTGCTCCACCCGCCCCGCCCCGCCCCGCCACGCCCCGCCACGCCCCACCCCTAAAGAGCCTAGAAGCAAAGAGGCGCCACGGTCACGTGACTTGCTCGCTTCTGATTGGTCTGGTTCAACTGGGGCTCGCAACGTACCGCGCCGCTTCTCATACTGGCTGGCATACGGCGGTCAGCGCCTCGGCCGGCCGGGAGCAGACAGTGTGATATTATTTTTAAAAAGTTGACTTACATCACACAATCGGGAATGATTGGATGGAGCCCAACCATCCCTTTCACAACTCTCTACCCATTTCCTTTTACATTCGGGCTCTTTGGGGAATCTAAACATAGAATTTCCCTTCGCGGAAGAGTTGGTGCAACCGGCAGCACAGCATCCCACCATTTCTGAGCGACGTCCGTAGCGGACCTATGCTTGTAAGGATCTGGCGCGATAAAAGTAACATGTGTTTTCCAAACAGCGAGCGAATTCGTATTTCTTAGCGAGTCGTCTGCTAGACAGACAAATGAGCATCAGTATGAGAATCTGAGCGCTCGCCGGACCTCCCCAGTTGAACCAGTCCCCCCACTCCTGCCACTCGTGGCGCCTCTTTCCTTCTAGGCTCTTTACCCACCCCGCCACGCCACGCCCATGCACCTGAACCTATAAGAGGCGGAGCCGCTCACATACAAGGACTAAGGACCCTCTCGCGCGACAGCCGATGGGGGACAAAGGGCGCTCTTGACGTCCAATTTCGAATGAGAGAGCGGGAAGAGTCCACTTAAACAAGATACCATGATGGCGCATGACGTGCTATGCTGGGAGCATTGATTGCACAACAGTTTTCGAGTCTGAAGTACACGCTTTACAATTCCAGGAATCACGTTTAAAGTCAACGGCGACAGAAAGTACCAGTCCATCATCGGGTGGGGAGCGACCGTCACCGACTCGGCCGGTATCAACTTCCAGAACCTATCCGAGGCAACGAGGAAACAGCTCATCAGGTATGAGCCGGTATCTTTGTAGCGCGAGGGGAAGGGCGGTCTTGAGAGATACGCCCGGCTGTGGCTGCCGGCCGCCGGCACAGACGCAAACGTACGAACAATAATTAAGAGGTATACCACTCGAAGACACGAGAGTTTCAATGGATGCAGATGAAATCAAAGTCGGATAAGGGAATAAACTTCGATAGCCACTTAGGCCCACGCGCGCGCGCCTGCGCACGCCCGCCCGATGTGACAGCCAACCCTCACCTTGCCCAGGGCGTTCTTCTCCGAGGATGGCATCGAGTACGACGTCCTGCGCGTGCCCATCGGCGGCACGGACTGCTCCACGCGCGTCTACACCCTGCACGACGAGCCCGGCGACGCGTCGCTCAGCGGCTTCGCGCTGGCCGAGGAGGACCACCTGTACAAGGTGAGCGCCTCGCCTCGCCTCGCCTCGCCTCGCCTCGCCTCGCCTCGGGCGTGCAGCGTGCACCACGGCCACCACGACCGCTCGACCTCTCACGCTCCTACAACCACTCCCTCTAGATCCCCGTGCTGCGCGCCGCCCGCGCCGCGCTCCCGGCCGACCGGCCGCTGCGCCTCCTGGCCAGCGCCTGGACGGCGCCGCCGTGGATGAAGACCAACAACAACTACACGGGCACGGGTCTACTCCGGGAGGACTTCTACCAGGCCTGGGCCGACTACCACCTCAAGTACGTCGCGTCGCGCCTCTCACACAGGGCAGGGTCGAATGTCTGACTCACCGCACCGCGGGTTCTCTCGGGCAGGTTCCTCGACGCGTACGAGAAGGAGGGCTTCCACTACTGGGGCATCACGACGGGCAACGAGCCGCTCAACGGCCTCCTCGGCTCCGCCATCGCCTTCAACTCGATGGGCTGGACGCCCGGTCGCATGCGCACCTGGGTGGGCCAGCACCTCGGCCCCACCCTGCGCGGGCCCGACCCCGACGGCCGAGCCCCGCCGCACGCCGACGTCAAGATCCTCACCCTGGACGACCAGCGGTTCCTCATGCCGCTGTGGACAGGCTATGTACGAGATAGGGCGGGGGTCAGGGTCAAGTGCGCGAACCGAATAGGGAAGTACCAGAGATGAAAAGCGGTACCAGTCCGGTCCCTCCGCATAGGGACCGCACGCATGCGGTGCGGTGCGGTCCGGTACCATCCGGTACCGGACGGGAGGAGCGAAGAGAAGACGGCTCGCACACCTCCGCTGAGCCGGCGGCGGCCGGCGCTCGCTGGCAGCTGCGTCCGAGTAGGCTGTCTATCTCTCTCGCACGCATTAGGAGTGTATGGACGCGAGAGAGGAAGCGCATCTCTCCGGAAGCAGCTCTAGACCGGCGCTCGGTGACGGCTCTCCGGCTACGTCTGATCGCCCGATGCGGATAGAATTCGGATGTATCCGGAATGTCCGCCTGTGTGTCAGGGTGATCGGACGGTACCAGACCCTGGTATCGGACTGGACTGGTACCGCTTTTCATCTCTGGAAAGTACAGTACGTGTTTCTGCGGGGGTGTCTTTGGTCGGCCCTGGCGCCGGCGCCTGTGGGCGGAGCGGGACGGGATCGCGCGCATGTTGTAGGGCAGGGTGACCACGCCGCCTCACCCCGTTGCGCTGCCACCGCCAGGACGATAAGCACATGCGATTTGCTGTGTACCCTATCAGGTGGTCATGGATAAGGACGCAGTCAAGTACATCGATGGCTTCGCGATCCACTGGTACGCCAACCAAATTTCTCCGGTCGTGTCCCTGGACATCAGCCACTTCTTTAGCCCCGACAAGTTCATCTTCAACAGCGAGGCCTCCAACGGTGAGCAAAGCTCTGGCCGCTCCGCTCTGGCTCCCAGGCCCCGCGGAGCACGTCCGCACGACGCCAGGTTCGTCTCGGACGACGCCAGGCTCATAATTCTCCACTCTGTAATTTTGAAGGCTACCTGACCTGGGACCGCCACGTCATTCCGGGCTCCTGGGAGCGCGCAGAGGCGTACACGGCCGACATACTAGACGTGAGTCAGAGGGGAGTGCGACGGGGAGGGCTGTCGCGGCTATAGCACTATCGCCTTTACCTCCTCTCGTCCTGCTCCAGGACCTGAACCACTGGGTGACCGGGTGGATGGAGTGGTCGCTGGTGCTCAACATGCAGGGCGGGCCGACGTGGTCGGGCAACTACGTGGACGCGTCCATCCTGGTCAACGCCGAAGATGACGAGTTCGTCAAGCAGCCCACGTACTACGCCATGGGCCACTTCACCAAGTTCCTCCCACCTGACTCCGTGCGCATCGACGTGGACGCGGAGAGGAGAGGCGGTGTGAGGAACGTCGCCTTCCTCCGGCCCGACAACGGCACCGTGGTCGTGCTCTACAACCCGTGAGTGAACAGCTGACCAGGTCGGCCCGGAAACTTGAAAGCACAGCGAAGCCAGCCCGCTTTAATTAATCACCCCTTTTTACAACGGCTTTTTTAGATCACAAGATGAGAAGCTCGTGACCGTGCATGACACTTCCAAAGGATATTTGTCCGTTACTCTGGCTCCGCGATCAATCAACACCGTGCTTTATTGGTAATAGACTTATTAGAGAATAAAAAAAAACTTTTAACAGTTTTTATTAATTATTCTATGACTTCTGAGTTTTTCAACACTTCTTTCACAATCACAACCAATATTAACCTCGTCAATACAATAATTTTATGACTAAACCTTAGATAGTAATAACAAAATATAAAACAGCCGTCAGTATTAATTCCTGTAGCCACACATTCATCAAATTGAGTTTAAAATATACAAGATAAAATAAATTGTCTTATTGTCAGTCTCCTGATATGGACTATAAAAATACTCCTAATTCCCTCTACGGCTGTAGAGAGTATCATGGTTAAAATAGGTGAGCAATCATTTCCACTCAAGTGGAACCGATCATCGATTCTTTCTCAAACGCTCCAAATACATGGGATCAAGAGCATTAAAGAAAGTGAGCACATAGATTCCACCTCTCGTCTACAAGGGCAAGGCACACTGGTAACTTGTCAGCTCACTGCTAGGGAAACATTAAAAAAAATCTGCAAACAGTCTCTGCAAATCGATATTAAATTGCCAAAAAGGCTCGTCGAAAGTTTTAAAAAATCCTCAATAAATTAATAATTAATTCCCGGATCCTCAGTCATCGTCCGCGCCGTCAGCCGCAGTGGTGGGCGCGGGTGGTATGACGGGGAGGGGCGGCTGCGGGGTGGGCGACGGCGAGGGCGACGGTGAGGGCGACAGCGCCCGCGGCGACGGCAGCGAGACGCCCACGGCGCGCGCCAGGTCGCGGAGGTGCTGGGTCCAGGCGCGG
The DNA here is from genome assembly GCA_033675135.1 of Frankliniella intonsa. Classification (NCBI taxonomy): domain Eukaryota; kingdom Metazoa; phylum Arthropoda; class Insecta; order Thysanoptera; family Thripidae; genus Frankliniella; species Frankliniella intonsa. The sequence continues at coordinate 11,759,621 of CM066250.1, forward strand.
GCGATCACCCCCTGCTGCGGCGACAGCAGGGCGTCCGCCATCACGCCCAGGCTCACCATGTTGTCCACCGTGAGCAGCGTGAGCGACAGGCCTGAGGGACACGCGCGGAGCAGAGCGTGAGCTCGGGCACAGCCAGGGACTTCCCTCTAATATACCTCAATACAACGGCCAAGTGGGTAGGGAAGGGGTCGCGCCAACGTGTCGATGGGATCGCGAAAATGTTTCAGGACCATTTTAGGGTCGCGAACCAGAAAAGTTTGGGAACCGCTGGAATAGATACTCACTGACGTTGGCCTGCGGCGGCCGCCAGTACATGAGGGACTGCAGCGGCTGGCCCCACAGCTTGCCGGCGGGGTGGTCGGGCCGCAGCGAGGCGACCTCGGTGAGCGCCACGGCGTAGCGGCGCGACAGGAAGTTGAGGTGCAGCCGGACGAGCAGCTGCGGCAGCAGGCGCGTCAGCAGGCCGCGCTCCAGCTGCCAGGACGAGAGCACCCACAGCGCGCCCTGGCGCCGCCGCACCCGCGCCATGCGCGCGCGCACCTCCTGCACCAGCTGCACGGGGTCCTTGACGGCGTCCGCGACGGGCAGGGCGATGCAGGCCAGCCCGCCCGAGCCGGCCTGCGCGGGGCCGCCCACCAGCTCCTCCAGCAGGCAGTAGCGCGCCGTCGTCAGGACGTTCTCCGGCACGGCCAGCCCGTGCGAGCGGAAGTACTCGCGCAGCGCGCCGCTCAGCGCCGACAGGCACACCTGGGCAGGGAAGGGCAGGGCAGGCCGGCGGGTTAACGACGCGAAGCTTTTTGCACGCCCGTAAATTAGAAAAATAAAATTGGAAAAAGTTATGAAAATTACAAAAAAAGAATCAAGAATGTTTGAAAAGGAAAAAAAAAAAAAAAAAAAAAAACAATTCAAGCAAATCCCATTATTTGTAGATAAAAATTCAGAGCTGTCTACTCCTCGGGTCGGGACAGACTTACTTCACTCGACGAAGCGCCCGTGGCGTCTGCCATCTGCTGGATCAGGTCCTGCGGGAACGGGTCGGACCACGCCACGACCTTCCTGCCGCACAGCGAGACGGTCTGGAAGTGGTGCGGCGGCTGGTTGCGGTTGGACAGCAGCACGTCCTCGACGAGGAGGCGCGGCGCGCGGAACACCATCCTCGCCACGCGCACGACCTCGTGGAGCGACTGCCACCACAGGCGCAGGTACGGCGAACGGGACATGAGCGACTCTGCAAGCAGGACATGACAGGTCAGCCGTCAGGCGTAGAGCCAAGAACAGGACTTAGTATCAGTATTTATACAATGCATATAGCAGATATCGGGCCGGGCCGGGCCAGACACTGACCTGTGTAGCGGCCGCGGTACTTGGTGAGCAGGGCGGCCTCCAGGGTGAGCACGAGGACGATCCGGAGCGCCATGCTGCCCGCGCCGCGCCACAGGCGGTAGCCCAGCAGCGCGGCGGACAGGGCGAGGACGGGCGGCGACACGGCCAGGGTGAGGGTGCGCCACAGGGCCGCGGCCCAGGCCGCGCGCCACGCCGCCGAGGACACGCCGCGGCGAGCCGCCTGCGCGCGCACCGCGCTCACCGCGCCGTCCCAGCGCGCGCCACCGCGCCACACCTCGGGCACGGCCGACACCACCGCGATGAGCAGCGCCATGGAGAGCCCCAGGAGCGTGGGGTTGGTGAGCACCTGTGGCAGGTCGGGAGAGGCGGGCGTGACGAGGGAGGGAGAATGCAACACACTGGCCAACAGAAGAGACGGTGTGCGAGTCGAGTCGGCGACAAAGCGCCAACGGCAGCCTCCCGTCTTTTCTCTTACGCCCGCGGTGCAGATCTCATGTGTACGGCTCAAGTCCGCTCCGCGCCGAGCCGGGCCGGGCCGGGCCGGGCCGGGCCGGGCCACTTGCCTTGGGGTTCTCGAGCGGGTCGTACACGGCAATCAGCTCGTTCCAGTGGTTGGCGACGGACTCGCCCAGCCGCTCGAACAGCGCCGGGATGGCCACCGGAGCTTCCAGCATGCCTTCCAGAAGATGGCCGGCCGGAGTCACGTCAGCCTGGAAGAGGGAAAAAAGTGCGGGGCGGTGAGGCGCGGCGGTGAGACAAGAGGCCATCGCCCGGTACGGCCCGATAAGGTGAACTGACCACCACGACTCACCACGTGCGAGTAGTCGCTGTGGTGCCGGGTGAGCTGCAGCAGGTCGGTGAGCCGGAGCCCGTCCTCGGACAGCAGCAGGTGGTGCATGCGGATCAGCACGAAGTAGCGGTCGGCCGACGGCATGGGGATGAGCGCGATCTGCCAGGGCGGCAGCTCGGGCGCCAGGTACTTGGACACGAGGTCGCTCACCACCTCCTGGATGTTGTTGTCGGTGACGGGGCGGCCGCGGAAGGCGGCGCTGCACATGAGCAGCTGCTTGTCGAGCTGGAAGTGCACGGCGTCGTCGCGCTTCCAGGCGTAGCGGCCCCAGCGCTGGCTCAGCGGCGTGCGCAGGTGCGGGAAGCGCAGCCGGCCGTCCGGGTGCCGCCGGTCCAGGATGTCGCGGTGCAGCGAGTCCATGACGCGGCGCGGGTCGCACGCGCCCTGCACCGTCAGCAGCAGCGCGATCACGCCCTGGTTGCGGATCGTGTCCACGGCCGTGCGCACCGTCGTGTTGCGGACGAACTCGAGCTGCGGGTAGCGGCGCTCCAGCACGCCCAGCCAGGCCGAGCGCACCCGCGACACCACTGCAACACACCGAGACCGACAGTTCAGGGGCGGCTCCATGAGCTCCGTCAAGCTGCTGACGCAATGCGCGATGCTCTGCAGGCTGATCCCGCAAACGCGTTTCGTCGCTCTGTCTCTCTCGCACTCAGGGAACTTTCCGTATAGGTGCGAGCGAGACAGAGCGACGAAACGCGTTTGCGGAATCAGCCTCCTGCGGCGCGCGCCTGCAGATAGGCTGTCCCGCGCGCACGCGTGCAAGAGGGCTGCCTACCCGCGAGGCGCGCGGCGGCATGGCACACTCACTCACCCGAGTACATGAGCAGCAGCGCGGGCAGCAGCAGCAGCGCCGCCCCGAAGGCCATGGCGGTGACGACGAAGGACAGCGTCCACCGGCACCACGCCTCCAGGCTCCAGGCGTCATCGTCCGCCGCGGGGACGGGGGCCGCCGAGGGGCCCGCCCCGCCTCTGCGCGAGGACAGACAAGACAACGGGTGGTCAGCGAGGGGCTCGGGAGCGGAGGGAACAGTGGCAGTCACACTCGCTCCCGAGGTCGGGTGTGCACCACGTGCACGCGGAAGCAGATGCGTGAAAGGTATAAAAATTAGCCAACAACTGCAGCGGGTTAATTTAATGCCGTTCGTCCTAAAGAAGAAAGAAAGAATAGCCACGGAAGGTGAACGCGTTTCGCTGCGACTTCCTAAAGACAAAGCGGACGACCGCGGCGGCACGGTAGAGTCCGGCCCGCGCCCGCGCCGCCACCCTCCCTCCGTCCCGCAACAGTCTTCTTGGACGAAGTGCAATAGTGCAAGGCGTCCCGTCCCGCATCGCGACACAAAGAGATGCGCCCGACGCCGCCTTGGCACGAGGCGAGGCGACGCGCTCCCAGCGCCGCGGCGGGGCGGGGCGGTGAGGGGCGGGGCGCACTCGCATGAGACACATGTCCATGTTTGCGCTCGCGGTGACGGCGGCTGCCAAACGTGCTAAACCCTCTCGCTTTCCCTCGGACGGCAAACAATGGACCCCGTCGAGGCGAACAGCGAGGCACGGCGACACCGCGTCATACATGCCGTGCGCGCCGCGCCGCGCCGGGTCGCGCTGCCGGGTCGCAGAAACAGGGAGCAAGGACGCCCGTGCCGGCGCGGCGCGTCGCGGCGCGTCGCGGCGCGTCGCGGCGCGTCCGGCTCGCAGCGCCCGGCCCGGCCAGGGACTTGCCTTGGGACCGAAAATGAAGACACCGTGAGAAAGTTGAGCGAGACGCTCCGGCCGGCATGGTCCAAGAGTACAAATATTGAGATGTAATATCGGTCGCACGGCGACGGTGGCGGACCCTCACTCCTAAGTCCCCCCCGTCCCCCCCATCTGCAAGGCGGTCGCGGTGAAAGTCCATCGGACTGGACTGACAACTGCCACTGATATCCGCGCGCGACGCCGCCGCACCGCCGCGCCAAACAAACAGCGCGACGCGACGAGTCGCATATCGGCTCGGCCCGGCCTGCACGGCTCACGCATTTGCCAGCAGAATGCGCCGCGAGCCTCGCCCCGCCCCGCGCTGCGCCTGTAGGTCAGCTCGCACCAGGACTCTAACTCGGTCTTGGCGAACGCCTCCTGCACGACCCGACCCTGCCCGTCAGCCTCCCGAACGAGCGCAAATGAATGGCACGCAGCGCCGGGAGGCTGCTGCCGCCGCCAGGAATGCGTAGCAGGGCGAGGCGGGGCGGGGCGCCTGCACGGAGGCCCGGCCGCCCCGCCCCGCCGCACACAGTGGGTCGCGTCTGATCTCGGGTCCCATCAGCAGCAGGTCGTCGCGGGGTCGCGGTGGCGATGTGCGCCTCGCCCGCCTCGCACTGCTCGCACACGGCCCTGCATGCACATTCACGACGCGGAACACACCCTGCCCAACCTGGCAGGCAGCCCCTCCCCCTCCTGGACTGGTCGGACGAGGGCGTCACCGCGCTGCAGTGCGTCACGTTACGTGACACGAGGAGCGCCCCGCCCCGCCAGCACCGTTCAGCCAGAACCGATGTAAAACGCACGGCGCGCTGGCGCGCTTAGCTTCCCGGTGCCGGCGCCGGATCGGGTCGGAATTTGTGAAAGTTCCGATAGGCGCGCGCGGCCCAGCCCGTCCGGCCCAACCTCCGGGTTCTTTAAGACAGCTGACTTTGACGTGCGGCGCGCTCGCACGCACGTGTGTGCTGTCCCCGCGGGGTCACACGTACAGTCCCGTCAAGCACGCACCGCCCAGTGCCGACAAAAATCGGTGCCTGCTTGACGGGTCTCACGCACTCGTACCGGGTGTTTCAGAGAAGACGCAGATGCGAGCGGGTTTGCCTACCCCAAAAAGGGGCTATGGCGCCTCACGGGCAGAGCAAGTAGGCAAACCCTCACCCCTCTGCGAAACACCCGGTACAGACATACATGCACGCGCAGATAGTCGCGCCTGCCCTCTGATAGGGAAGGCCACGGCCCGGCGACACGCGGCGCGGCGCGGCGGCGTGGGAAACACACGGCCCGGCCCGGTGTCACAACATCCAGGGCACCAGGCAGTTAGTCCCAATCGTGCATTGTGCGCCACTTGTGTGCGAGTCCCGGGGGCGGGGCGGCGTTGCGTTTCTAGAGCACGGCGCGGCTGCAGGCCCTGCAGGCCGGGGTCAGACCTGGGAGCACCACCACGAACAACAACAAAGTGACGGACCGGACCGTCGCGACGCGTCGCCTACCTCCGGCGGAGGAGCTCCTGGCGCAGGCTCCTGCCGAGGCCGAGCCCGGCCGCGCTGGGCCTGGGGGTGACGCGCCCCCGCGCGGGCGCCCAGCACGCCCAGGCGCGCGCGGCCCAGGGCGCCCAGGGCGGCCACGGCCCGGGGCCGGGCCCGGGGCCCGAGCTGGACCACCACGTCGTGGTCGTCATGCTGCTCACATCTTCGCGGGGCGTGCCGTTGTGCCGTGCCGCGCGCCCTCCGGCTCGGCCCGGCCCACACTGACTGACCAGACCGGCCCGGCCCGGCACCGGCCAGGCACGCAGTCAGCCCCGGCCCGCCCCGGCCCGGCGGCCCATCCCGTTCGCTCGCGCCCCACCCCGCCCCGCCCCGCCCCGCGATGCAGCAGCAGCCCGTCCCTCCCAGGCCCCTCTCCTCTCCTCCCGACAGGCGTGGCGGGCTACAAAAGCCTCGCGAGCTGCACGGAGGAGTGCCTGACCCGCCGCCCACCACGCCTGGCGCTAGGGCTGTGCAGGGCCGGGCTGGCGCCACGGCTTTCGGGCTCCGCTCCGCCATGGCGCCCCGGAGTCCAAGCGCCCGGCCGGCCCTTCCCTCGTGGCTCTGCACAGCGATTAGTACGGGCCTCGTTGCTCTCTGGTGCCCCGTACAGTGCACACACAAAGCCAAACCCGCACGGCTTGTCGCACGGCCCTGCCCTGCCCTGCCCCCGCCGTCGCGGTCGCGGCGAACACAAAGTAAAGAATGATTAGCGAACACGGAATTGAACGAGTGGTAGTAATTGCGGACCGGGACGGGGACGGGCCGCGATACACCCGGCGCAGGTTATCGGTAATGCTTCCGACATCTGTTTCGGGCTTGAGCGGCGCAGCAATGAGCGGGTACTGTACAATGTACCGGGTGTTTCAGAGAACACGTAAGAGAATGCGGGTTTGCCTACCCGCTCCAGCCGTGAGGCACGGTGGCCCCTTGGGTAGGCAGACCCGCAATACTGTTATCGGGACGCGCTAGGGCGGCGGGATTGCAGGCAGGGGTGAGCGATGAAGTCGCTGCTAAACGTGCAAATGTACAGTCACAGTAGTTGCACGTCCACATACCTACTCGCTTGCATTCAGCGACCGTGTCACGACGATGTCAGTCCCCTCCCTCTCTCTCGCTCCGCTCCTCACCCTATGTCGAATCGAAGGGCACCGCGCAGGCACTGCGAAAATCTCTAGCATCGACACCAAATCATTGACAGACGTCTCTAAGTTCGCTTTTATCACCTTCTCTGAGAAAGGAACAAAGTGCGAGTCGGATGAATACAGACTTGCGCTCCGATCTGTATCGAGATACGCTATCTCGTGGTCGACCCCAAGCCCGCCCCGCCCCGCCCCGCCCCGCGGCCCGCGCCCAGCCCAAGTTGGCGTCTGCCCTCTCCTCCCCCTTCCATCATTTAATTAATGGTCAATAGCGTATGGCCATGCGGTTGAGCAAAGCGCGTAACGTGGCGTACCGCGCAACAGAAATAACCGTGTCTAAGACCCCCGGGCCCGGGGCAACGACCCCTGGCCGCGGCCCGCCTCCCCTCTCTGCACCCGCGCCGCCATGGCGCCCACTTCCGATGGGACTTCCCCGTGCTACCCCCTCCCCGGGCCCCGGGCGACCCTTAAAGGACGCGGCGGTGGTGGCGACGCCCCTGCCGGCGCCGGCCCCTGCCCGCCCCGCGCGCGGACCTACCCAAGCAAGTGTAATCAAGTTATTTGCTGGGAGACGTAAAATGATTCCCCGCGTCGGGCGTGATGGCCACGTGCTACGGCCTCTTCCTGTTTTATTTTAAGAGGGCCATACTCCCTTTCTTGTTTTCTATCATCTTCCTGAGGCTGCTGCAGCTCTCCCTCCCGCTGGTTTGGAAAATTTGTGGCAATAGGGGAAAGAGAACAAAAACTCGTTTTAACTCAGAGTTCTATTTAATTATAGTTTAAGTTTGTCGGGATTTGGCACTTTCAAAAACAGTAGTGGATGGAGGTAAATCAGTGGACTTGAATTCTTGTTCAAGAATGGTATCAAAGCCTTTGTACAGAAAATAACCATAGAACTGTGGTCCGCCTTTAAGATACCAGGGAAACCAAATAGCATCGTCCAACCACATATTTTGGAATGGAATATCTTCAATCTTATACCACTTAGGCCGCATTTCTATAAACGGAGATTAATTTAAAATTAGCTTATTTGGAGGTCAGTTTTGCAAAGCAGAAATATGTCTCAGAAATGGAAAGTATTAAGACAACTAAAACTATTTTTACCTTCTGTCTCAATAACAGTTCCTGAGTACTCTCTAGTTTCAAAAACATGAACCTCCAGTATGACTGGGTCATTGACAAATTCAAAATCAAGCAAACCAACTTTTTTCAAATAATGGGCTTGTAAACCACACTCTTCAGTCAGTTCTCTGTAGATCAACAAGAAGATTATCACAATATATATTTTTTTTCCGGTACACATCATATACTAATCGTAACCAGATGCATATGAAAAAGCTACCGTGCTGCTGCCTGAGGTATTGTTTCGCCAGGTTCAACTTTTCCTCCAAATCCATTCCACTTTCCTTCACCAAATCCTCGTTTCTTCAAGCCCAAAAGAACTTCATCAGCAACATTCCGAACTAAAGTGAGAGTGAGAACCTTTCTCGTTGTCATGATACCTTTCTCTGGCAAAAACAAAACACTGGACTGAAATATATTGTTTAAGCAAGTCTTAAATCTTCCACACAGAAGAATCAAACAAAATAATGAGAAGAAAGTGTATGAATAGGTTATCCATTGAGAAATGATGAATGAACATAAATCCCATTTAATGTGAAAATCATACCAAAATTTCTAAAAATCCTGAAGTAACCTTGTTTCTTTTAGGAAGGGGATAATCCTCGCACGCTTGTAACTCTTCAAAGTAACTGTCTAAAGGAGGACAGAAAAGTGGGGCTCACGCGTGTGACCATTCAGCAGTTCATCTTCAGCTCCAACTTCAATGAACAGTAGCAGACGACACGCGCCAAAACAAGTGCCAGATTATTTTTCAAAAGGAGAAAGGGGAAATTTGCACACTGCCACTCTGAAAACGCGCGTAGCACAACAGTCGATCGGTACAACTCTCGGTCTCTCTGACGCACCGATCGCAAAGGGAAGACCAAAGCCGTGCCCTTCTCCACTCACCCAGTGATCCAAGGGCTGATGTCAGTCCACTCACCTTATGAACGCATGTGGGCTAGGAATCGTCTTCTTCGTCTGCATGTTAACATACAAATAATGGCACAGTACACTTCTAAATATGCCTTCGATCACAACACGTAGGCGGGAAACAACACACTTCAGTCCTCTGTCGCTTTTGTCCTCCTACCCTTTCCGACCCGCAAACAAGGACGGGCTCTACAATGGGTCCACAACACTGAGCACACTGAGCCGCGCCGCCTCGCCTCGCCTCGCCGGCCCCGCACGCCGCACTGCAGCGAGAGCGCGCACACGAACACTCCAATAACAGGCTCTAATCACAGAGGTCATCTAACTCTGGTGCACCGGGAGAGGAGAGGAGAGGTCCGGCTCGACGCGTGGGGTGGGGCATGTCTGTCACGACGACGTCGGAGGGCTGCAGGGTCGCCGTCGCCGCTCAGCGCGCTGCTCCAGGAGCCTGTCCACCCCGTCCTCCGGGCGAAGGTCCGTTCCACCCGCCTTAAAACCCAATTCACAATGAGCCCTAGCAGCAGGCGAGAGTCGCCTTTTCGCTTCGCTCCTCAGCTCTCCCATTGTCATGTCATGTGTGGAGGCAAGAGGCGTCGCGCCGGGCCCGCCGGGCTTATCGCAAACCATGGGCGAGGTGGGCAGCGCCCCCGCCCCGTGCCCACGGTGCCCACCCGTGCGGCCCGCCGCCGCCGTGCCGGCCGGAGAAGTAGTCGGTCTGCATGCCGATAGTGTCCGCGACAGCTGTGAATTTGATTGTTCTACAGGGTGGCCCATTTACGCCGTTTTCTATTTATTTATTATGTAAGTAGGCACCCAATCGACTTCAGCTGTGAGGTAAGGTGGGGCCGCACTCCACTTCCCCTTTTGTCCGCACCCAGCCGAAGTAGAATGGGTTGCCTAACTACAGAAAATAACGGCGTAAGTGGGCTATCCTGTATTAGTAGGGACTGACATGTTTTTTCTCAAGAACTGTGCTAAAGAAAAAAGTAGAAATCTAGAGTTTTTCTTTTTTTTTATTCATTATTCAAAGACCCAAAGAGTCGGTAAGAATTTTATGCTGCGTTGATAGTTAAAACTCTTGTATCTTATCAATCAAGCCAAATCAGTGTCCCTGCAATAACAGAAAAAAATCTATGCTCTGCAACACTAATATTTTATAATGATATATCATATTTTCCTAAGAGTAAGTTGTTTAGGTGGGCAACAGCAGCTAGGGGAGATCAAACTAAAAATGCCCCTTTAAATTTCCAACAGCCAAGGTAGTGACCACCAAAATTTTAGGTATTGCTTTCAGATTGATAAACAGCCTTGAATAGGTGTCATGCCTATTTCAATCTCACAAGTATTTGCTTCACAGCTTTGACAGGCCTCCATTAGACTCCTTTAAAAAAATATACTATTCAAAAACATATGACTTTGTTACCAATGCCCAGCAATGTACAAAGTTAACATCAAGACATCAAACAACTCTCACCTCACCTTGATTCACATTTTTATGCTTCATAATGTTGAACTTAATCAAGTAATGGAATTGATAACAAATAAATATTTTCTATGATCTTTTGAAACATTAAAAATCTAATTCTAATTTGAAAATTAAAAGTATAAACAGAACATCAAATAAGCTTTGATAGTGACTGACAGATGGATATTTGCAATTATTTTTTTGCATAATTCATGCATGAGGCATTTTTCATCACAGTTTAGAATCTCTGCAAATTAACAATATAATGAGAATCTTTCCATGGTCACAACACATGCCAACATTCTTAATAGCCTTCTCTTCTACAAAAATATTCGCCAGCTTTGACTAAGTAATATTTTTAAGGACAGTTCTAATTAAAAATAAATCTCTTGAATACAAAATTTTGAAAAGGTTCAAAGTAGTGTGGAACACAATAGTGAAACAAGCATGGAATGTTACAAGTTACATCACCTGCCATGGTCATGGTCACTACTGATACAAACCTTACAGCAAAAGTGACTTTACTACTCAATAAAATCAGAGATAAAAAGCCTAAAATCTTCAAAATAATCAAAACTAAGAAGTACTTATAAAGCCCAACAAAAGTAAAAAGTTCAGTGTATTTATGTACAGTGTGGTAAACACAATAAAACATAGTAATTGCTAAAATGCATATTCCAAGCATTTATTAGAACATCCTTTATAACAAATACCTACTACGGCTTGCAATAAAAATGGAAGGCAAATCAGATGACATGACCCATGCTTCCTTGCAATTGCTATCTGGATCAAATATACAACAATTATGAGGAATTATGCTTCCATAGTTAAGAATCAATAACACCTAAGAAAATAATTGATTAACATACACCAACTCACACACACATTGAACACAACAATACCACTGAGCATTCATAACAACTACATAAATTTCTAGTAATGTAAACTAGACTTGCATAATATGTAGCCAAGAACTTAGTATTTATTAAATACCTATGGAGATTTTTGACTAAACTTTTATGCAGTTTAGAAATAATACTATAAAATTATGAACAACAATGATGATTCAATAGACCATTCATCTCAAGTCTGGTCAACAATCTTACCAGATTTTCAGACAAAAATCCAGTACACTGTCAATAACAACCTGATACATACACAGCACAAACTTAAAGTTCTTTAACAATGGTCTTCAAAAGAGTAAGATATCTAAAAGAGGCAGTATGCATGTTAAAAATCTATGCTGTTTTCTAAAATCCTTGGTTCTATTTGGTACTCGTTGTCACAAGTTTAGAGGGCAAAATCTAGAATTGCACCCAGTTTGGATTGCTTGGTGAGGCCCTGAAAAATAGATGTAGAAATGAGGAATCTTGCAATGTTTGAAGTATAAAATGTATCCTAAAAGAAGTAACTTACTGGGGTGGTGGGTTTGGTTTGGCTGTAGTAAAATCACCCCATGACTCTGCATTGCCCGCTGCTGGTGATGTAGCAGCAGCTGTGGTTGAAGGACCACCCAGATTAAGAAGGTCCATCCCAGGAACAGGATTTGACGAAACATGGGATGGAGAAGAAGTTGGTGTCACTTTTGGTGGTGGAGCAATCTTCCCCACACCACCAGGTGGTGGAGGTAAAATGCCACCCATTCCAGTGGGCCGTGCTTTGGGCTTGACTGTAGCCTCACTGCCATCTTTTTTCTGCAAGTAATAGGATTTTGAAAATGAGTTTTCTTAGATAAAAAATTTTAGAGGTAAAAAAGCAAAACACTCACTGTAATTTTCATGTTTATTTTGATAGTTTCTCCTTCTTTGAACCGAAAATCTGCCTTAGGAGTTTCATCCTTTTCTTCTTTCTCAAAATCCTCTGATTTTTTAATCCATTTGAAGTGGTCTTGTAGGGCAACATTGAGATCGAAACTGTCTGAACGGTCTGAGAAACCTAGACCAATGAAAGCAGCACGTCCTGGGGAAAATGTGTTACCAGTTAAGTTTAACTATTAGTATTCAACCATAGAAAATTCATGAACCGAGTAAAAGGTCTAAACATTTACCATCATCATCTTGGATACGGACAACAAAATATCGAGAAGAGTCACTCACAGCCTCAATTGCTATGCCAGGATACTTTTCAATGGGACACTTAGCAAATAATTCACCATTCTTATCCTCTAGCTTCATAGTACAATCATTTCCTTTGGCAACTAATCGCATTCTTCCTGTCCACTGCGGAGCATCAAGGTTCCATTCCGTAGCTCTGTGGTCAAATTTAAATGAAACAAATAAATAACATTTGGCTAAAAATTAGTATTCTGCCTACCATTCAGGGCTGACTGATGCAAAAAGTTATTGTTATTACTAAGGGAACAGTATGAAAACACTAAAACTTGAGTTTTTAAAAATATGTTGAGTCAATTTTGCCATACATACATGATATGGCTCAAGTATTATCCAAACAGAACAATTTTCTCCAGAAACAAAGGCACTTTAAAAAGTATGTGCACAAGGTAAATCAGTGGCTGGCCTATAAGCCTTACAATACCTCCTTCACTATGGTTTTTCGACTAGTCAGTAAGATGAAAACAACTATTGACAAGAACTGGCTAGGTTAAGTATAGGAAGAAGACAATCATTAAATGGACAACCAGCAATTGGCTTTCGTAACTTGACAATATTATCTTACATACGGTTAACAACACATACATTGTGGTTCCGCCCCCTTGGCACACCACATAATTCTCAAACCCTATTCACAATGAGCTGTCACTAAACATGTCAGATCAACTCGTCCACAACAAGAAAAAAACCCACAAAAAACACACATAAAAAATGTCGAAAGCGTAATGTTACTTACCTGTATCCTCGATTCGTTTGACGAGGAGGTATTTTATACACGAATACTTCTTGTTTCACTAACAAAACACTTTCATACGATTCGACGTCTGCCATTGTGGTGATTTACGTAAAAGACAATCAACAATTGCTCTCTCTGCGCTCTGCGCTCAGGTCAGGTCCACAACAGCCCACAGCTGCAGACCTTCTGTAGATGGGTGAAAAGGTGGGAGGCGAGATTATATGTGCGTGCAAGGAGAGGGAGGAGAGGAGGACAGTGAGGTGTCCTCTTTACAGGTCAAGTAAAGCTGTATCTTTCTATCAAAAAAGTTTTTCTTTTAAATTTTAAAAATCTGTAAAACAGTGGCTAAATTAACGTTAAACTTTAATAAGGACAATTTTTTTTTTGTTTGTCGTTTGAGAGTGACGCAATCGCAATGCTATTCTTCGAAAAGCTGCCAACATAAGAGAAAAAAAATAAGAAGTAAAGATCATTACCGTGTCGGTAATTGAATCCTACAATTTTAAAAAAACTCAACAGCAAGAGCATAGAGATATAAAGTTTTGCATTACTTGCAGACTTTTCCGATTCATCACAGTCATACACGTTGTTTTGAGGACTGCCTATACTGGTAATGCTGGTCAGGAAGCTGTAGAAATTGGAATGAGAACATTGGCATACCAAAGTCAGCTGATGATTCACATTCAGGACTGAAGAATCAGAAGACAGACACAAATACTGGATTGTTTATGTTTCTGCTAATCGTAGAAAAGAAACACTAGAAAAGATTCTGTTTAATTTGCTATTGTTGTTTCATCTTTTTGATTGATTTTATACTATTCTTATAAAAATAATCATGCTGATACACATTTAAAGTAAAGGGTTCGATAGAATGGTATCTTTGCAAAAGAGAATTGACAGCCAAGCTGATGGTCTTGTAGACAATGAAGAGGAAGCAATCAACACAGATCCTATTGAAAATGTATGTTACGCTTTCTTGCTCTCTTAATTAAAAATTACTTATCTCTATTATCGTCTTGGACTGTTTTGTACCTGAAGCAAAATGTTGTGGCTAATCTATGATTGCATTGGTTTCTTTGCGTGAAGGCTTTTCTCTTTAACAATGACAGTCTAGATTCGTGTTGCTCTACATCAAGTGCCTGTAGAAGAAGAGCAGCCAGTATTGAATGGCCACCTCGTAAACAGCCACGAACTGTTGAAACTGTCGAAGTAGGCTGTTTAAATGTGATATCAGGGAAATATGAGGTAACATACACTTGAAACTAATTCATAAGATCTCTGTGCAGTTTTCATGTGGAGCTATACACCATGCTCTTTTTTCCAGAGTTTAGATTATGACATTCCAGATAGTGACCTTCTGCTTGATGAGGAGCGCAACAGTGGTCCGAAGTATGAGACCAAGAAGAATATATCAAGATGGATAGTATTTTCAGTAATTGGAATTTTGACTGCTGGAATTGGGATAATATTGGATGTTACTATAGATCAGCTATCTGAAATCAAATATGGAACTCTTAAACACTGTATCCTTTATGATGTTAAAAGACTTGACTATTCTTTTTCATCATTCTCTAGACATGTTGCAAGTTTTCCTTAACATTTTAATAAGACGTTGATCGTTGTGTTGAAGAAAACTGCTTGTACATGCCTTATTTAATATGGGTGGCTTTCAATGTTGCCTTTGTTCTCATCAGTTCTATTCTTGTTACCTATGTTGAGGTGGGAATTTCACTTTACATAGACATTTTAAATTTGATTTAGTTTTTTTTTCTCCTAAAAAGAAAATTTCACTTTTTTAGCCTGTGGCAGCTGGAAGTGGAATTCCCCAGGTAAAGTGCTACCTAAATGGTGTGAAAATTCCTCGAGTTGTCAGAATTAAGACTCTCTTAGTGAAAGTTGTGGGAGTTATCAGCTCTGTTGTTGGTGGTCTAGCTGTTGGCAAGGTAACAAGAAGCAAATGTCATTAAACTCATCCTTCATACATTTGTCTTGCTCTTAATGCAACTGCATTCATCACAGGAAGGCCCCATGATACACTCTGGTGCTGTTGTAGCTGCTGGAATTTCTCAAGGAAAAAGTACATCATTTGGGAAAGATTTCAAAATTTTTAACTTTTTTAGAGAAGACCATGAAAAAAGAGATTTTGTTTCGGGGGGTGCAGCAGCTGGTGTTGCAGCAGCATTTGGTGCTCCTGTTGGTTGGTGACAGATCATTTGTGTCATGTATGTATTAGATTTTGAAAACTCCCTAAATTAATGAAATGTTGTTTTCAAGGTGGAGTTTTATTTAGCTTGGAAGAGGGTACAAGTTTTTGGAACCAGAGCCTAACATGGCGAGTGTTTTTATCAGCCATGATCACCACATTTACTCTTGATGGTATTCTCAGCATGTATCATGGTTACCAAGGTATGTTTTCTGCTTTCCACTTCATACCACACATAAGTTTTTACCCCTCTAACCACTTACTTGATTTATTACAGGGAAGCTTTGGTATTCAGGTCTCTTAAGTTTTGGTAAATTCCCCGAGGTTGAATACTATTGGTTTGAACTAATAATTTACATGATATTGGGACTTTTAGGAGGCTTATCAGGTAGTCTTTTCAATTATGTCAACTACCAACTAACAGTCTTCAGAATGAGGTAAGCTTTTTTTCTTCCTTTTCTTTCCCCTTTTGATTTATGTTTAAATTAAAAATTGTTCTTCACTCTAGGTATATCAACAACAAACTTTGGATGAAAGTTATTGAGGCAGCACTAGTTGCTGCTGTAACAGCAACTGTTGGCTTTGCCATGATATTTTATATCAATGATTGTCGCCCCCTTGGACAAGATCCTACAAAATTTCCCGTGCAAGTCTTTTGTGGGGATGGACAGTACAATGCACTAGGTGCACTATGGTTTCAGACACCTGAAACAAGTGTAAGAGCCCTTTTTCAAGATCCTCCTGGTGTGTTCTTGTGTCATATAATAATTCTTATCAATGCATAAAATACTTGTTTTTTTTAAAATGATCTAATAATTTTTTTTGTTTTTAGGATCTCACAAAGTAATATCCTTAGGTTTATTTTTCATCTTCTATTATCTCCTATCCATTTGGACCTATGGACTCAGTTTATCTGCAGGTCTTTTCATCCCATCATTGTTGACTGGAGCTGCTTGGGGTCGTTTAACTGGCATGGGACTTATGTGGCTCTTTCCAGATCAGGTCAACACAATCCTCGGTTTGATATCATCACCATGAATAATTTTGTTCCTAACCACAGCTTTTCTCTTTAGGCCTGGGTTGATGTCAGGAAGTATGCGTTGGTTGGGGCTGCAGCACAGTTAGGAGGTGTTGTGAGGATGACTGTCAGCCTAACAGTAATTTTGATTGAAGCTACCGGAAGTATTTCATTTGGTCTGCCTCTTATGCTAACTTTGATTTGTGCAAAATGGATGGGTGATTTCTTTAATGAGGTGATTAGATCTTCCCACTAGTATTTGCTCTGCATTCACTGGCTGGAGTACTAAAGAATAGTTTATATTTTTGCAGGGTATATATGATATTCACATTATGTTGTCTGGTGTTCCTCTACTACCATGGGAACCACCACCTCTCTCTCATGATATTTATGCCAGTGAAATTATGAGCCATCCAGTTGTTGTTTTGCGTAGTGTTGAAAGAGTTGCACGTATTGTTCAAATTTTGACATCTGAAACTCACAATGGTTTCCCTGTTGTGGACCCAGGATATGAGTACCAGGTTGGCCTAGAAGTTCTTATGAACTCTATCAATAAATAATATTAACTGAATCCTCAGATAACATGAAGGTTTAAAATTATTTCAGGGTGACAAAATTGCTTGTGGAAAGTTAAGAGGCCTTATACTAAGACACCAGTTGATTGTTTTACTACAATATAAAATTTTTAATGAAGTAACAGATTTGTGGGATTCTAAAAATCATGAAGTAGCCCTTAAACTCTTCCGGGACCAATATCCAAGATACAAACGCATTCAGGTATAATCTATTTCACGGATTCCATGTTTAATTGCTCAACTTAATGCTCTAAATTGTGGTTTTAATCAAAATTATATTTTTCTTTTCAGGACATAAGTCTTTCCTCTAAAGAAATGAAATGCACAATTGACCTCCGACCTTTCATGAATTCTTCACCATATACTGTAATCCATGTGAGTAAACATTGCATAAAATGGTGCTAGGATCCAATCCAGCATGTATACATGGAGACCTGGGTAATCTACTGAGTTCCTTTAGGACAGGTCCACATGTTGACTGGTTGTAGTGTCACAAGGTCTTTAAAAAATGAAAAAACTCTTCTAAATTTTATCCTTTTTTTTTCCAGTCAATGACATTGCCAAGAGTCTTCAGAATTTTTCGAGCTATGGGTCTCAGGCATTTGCCAGTTATTGATGATTGTAACCAGGTAAATCATCTCTTAAATAATAGCAGTTATCTTTTTTGTTGTTTTCTGTTACAAACTTTAGACTCATACCACTTTCTCAACAGGTTGTTGGTATGGTAACTCGAAAGGATCTTGTTAGGTATAGAGTCAATCATCACAAGGGAAATATAAGGGAAGAGCTGAAGATATCAGAAAAATTTTGATAATTCTGTATGTTTTAAACTTTTGCCAATTTAAACAAAATGTCTGTTTTGAAAGAAACAAAATTCATGTCTTGTAACTTCAGGCAGAGATTTCACCTGTTTCCAAATGCCAATGTAGTGATATTTTTGCATAATTATTACCGTTAACCTAGCATAATTAATTTAAATCCTATGTGATATTAAATTAAGGTAAAACTACTAATTAAATAATCTTGTTGGTATTTTCCATCTATTAATTGGTGAAAGTCATTTACACAACCTCTCCATACTCATGCTGATGTCATTCTACATCCCTACAGATTGGATTTAAGCTAAGGCCAGTTCCACTTTATTATTTCTAAATCAAATGAAAATTTACTGAATGAAAACCAGAAAAACACTTTGACACCCCAACCTTTGAATTTTCTCTTCCCTCTTTCGCTTTCGCATTTATACGTGGAATGCGTAGTCTTCCACATTCCGTTCTAGAGAGAGAGAGAGAGAGAGAGAGAAAAAAAATATAAAAGAAAGTGGAAAAGCATGTATAAAGAGAAAGAAAGGTGTACGAGAACGAAGTAGAAAGAAGAGGAGAAAAGGAAGAGAAATCATGTGAAAAGGGGAAGGGGAGGGAGCAATAAACGAGGAAAAGAAAGGCAGAGACAGAGAGGGAAGACGCGAAGACGGTGTTAGAGAGAGATAGACTGCTCGGTGAAGCCAGTAGCCAGTCTGATCCAGTCTGAGACCAACGTGCCCCGTGTTCGTTCGTGCCGTGTTGCCGTCGGACTTCCGGTCCATCAGCAGAACACGCATAATTTTGCAGTGAATTTCTTTGTTATTTAATGTTTAGTTATTTGGTTTATTTCACGTATTAGTACTCACGCAAAATGGCAAACGTGGGAGCTCCTGATTCTTGGGAACAACAAGCAGATGCCGATGCGGGCAACGGTGCCGCTTCCAACGATATGTCGACCATGTTTTCCAAGTTAAATGTGAATGCGGTCGAATTTGTTCCGTCATTTTCCATAAAACCGAAAGAAACTGACGTTAAAACGCCACCAAGTGACCCTGCGCCTCCCGAGGATTCAGGGCCCTTAACCAATGGTGAGAAAAGTAGGGTTAAGTCGTCCTGCCCACGGCCATTCTCATTTCGTTTCATGACGGTCACCTCGTCAAAAGTGTCGTCAACTGACTATGTCGGTCCGTTCCCTCTTAAACTTTCCTTGATTTTTTACTCGTCCATTATATGTTGTAATCCATTCTGGTTTGAACCGGGCATGTTTATCACGACGTCTGCTCGCTTTTCTTTTTTCCCCTGCACCCTTTTGGGCAAAGTTGCTGCAACCAGACACTCCTTGGTTGTTATTCAGTCGCCGACTGCTCTCTGTTCGTTGTATGTTCTTAATTTTCTCAACTTCTTAACTCAGAACACAATGTCCTGCTGTTGAGGTACATTCACTGAACATTTTCTGTGATTTACGATTGGTGGTTGGTGACATAATGTGCACCATGTGTCGTTTGCTGTCCATAAATATTTAACTGTTTTCCAATAGTAGGGGTCAATTTTTAGCTTGACAAAGCCTCCTTTTATAGTGATTTCAATACTAATGTTTTTGAAATATTTATTGAAGGACAAACAGCTGTAGACCAAGAAGAAACTGTAACAAAAGTCAGTGATGTTGATGAGCCACCTCCTGGAGAAGCCAGTCCTCCTGCTGATTGGGAAACTGCTGATGGTGATGTTGACCCTCTCCTCACCCCTGACGATCCTGATGCTGATGAGGCTGCTGATACTGTTAGTGAAGCTATTGTCAAACCTAAAAAGAAACTTATCCAAGCAGAAGAAACTAAGAGCAAGAGAGAACATGTCAATGTTGTCTTTATTGGTCATGTTGGTAAGTCCGTACTGAAGTCAGTTTTTGGTGTTTCAAATGTTGGTTTTAAACTTGTAATTTTATTGTTTTAGACGCTGGAAAATCTACGATTGGTGGTCAGATTATGTCCTTAACTGGTATGGTAGACAAAAGAACTTTAGAGAAGTATGAAAGGGAAGCGAGAGAGAAAAGCAGAGAATCTTGGTATCTATCATGGGCCCTGGATACAAACCAAGAAGGTAGCGTTCATTACTCCTTAACGTTCTATTTTCTTTCACTCTCATATTGCGCCATAATCATATCTTGTTTCTATTTTTACAGAAAGAGACAAAGGCAAAACTGTAGAAGTTGGGAGAGCATATTTTGAGACTGACAAGAAACATTTTACTATTCTGGATGCTCCTGGACACAAAAGTTTTGTGCCAAACATGATTGGTGGTGCTGCTCAGGCTGATCTTGCCGTTCTTGTAAGTGCACCTTCGATTTTCACTTTAAGGTGGAAGATAGACAAGTTTTTACCCTTTATGATCTAAAGGATTCTGCGCTTTAAAACACACTAACTGGTTTTTGGCATTGCTTCCAGGTCATTTCTGCACGTAAAGGAGAGTTTGAGACTGGATTTGATAGAGGTGGCCAAACCAGAGAACATGCCATGTTGGCAAAAACTGCTGGTGTGAAACATTTGGTGGTGCTCATTAACAAAATGGATGATCCCACAGTAAGATTTTTGTGATAGCTTTTCAGTATTTCATTGTTTTATTCTCTTCAAAATGTTTTATTTTTACTTTTGTTTGTGCTTTAGGTTCTTTGGTCAGAAGAACGGTACAATGAATGTAGGGATAAAATTCTCCCCTACCTAAGAAAATTAGGGTTCAATCCAGCTAAGGATCTTACATTTATGCCTGTTTCTGGCCTTACTGGTCTAGGATTGAGGGACGTAGTACCAAATGAAATTTGTCCATGGTACTCAGGACAGGCCTTTATTCCCTTTATTGACAATTTACCCTCTCTAAACCGTAAGACTGATGGACCTTTTGTTCTACCCATCGTGGACAAATATAAAGACATGGGAACTGTTGTAATGGGCAAAGTAGAATCAGGCGAGTGTAAAAAGGGAATGACTCTTCTCCTCATGCCCAATAGGGTAAGCTTATTTTCCTCAATCTTAAATATCTTATCTTTTTTAAATGTTATTTGGTAATATTGCCATCCATTTTATTTTTCAAATCAGACGACAGTAATTGTAGACCAACTGTGGTCCGATGATGATGAAGTTACATCCATTGGTCCTGGTGAAAATGTGAAAATCAAGGTAAAGGGCATTGAAGAAGAGGATGTTTCTCCTGGCTTTGTTTTATGTGACCCAGCAAACCCTATCAGCACTGGTCGTATCTTTGATGCACAAGTTGCTATTTTGGAGCACAAAAGTATCATTTGTGCTGGATATTCAGCTGTAATGCACATTCACTGTGTCGCTGAGGAAGTTACTGTTAAAGTAAGTTTCTCTCATGCAGCATTCTTTATATTTTTCTAGAACACATTACTTAACTTTGTATTGCTTCCTTTTAGGCCTTGATCTGTCTTGTCGATAAGAAAACAGGAGAAAAGTCAAAGACTAGACCCCGATTTGTGAAACAGGATCAAGCTGCTATTATGAGGATAGAGTGTGCAGGAATCATATGCTTAGAGCAATTTAAACTTTTCCAACAAATGGGCAGGTTTACTCTTAGAGACGAAGGTTAGCGCATGAGTTACTAAAATGTGGCTTGATTGAAAATGCAGTACATATTTATAATACTTATTTCATATTTTTTGTTTTAGGTAAAACAATTGCAATTGGCAAGGTGCTGAAGGTTATTGAATAAGACCCCTTTTCATCATAATTGATCAGAGCCGACAACTGTGTCATAAGTGCAGCACATCCTTAAAAAAATAATCAAATAAACATTAAGTTCATACTTGTTAATGTTATTCAAATACTACTGTGCTGATCCGTGCAAATACCTTGCAAGTTGGTTGTTTGTCACTTCATCAATTTCTTGATGTCTATAAGCCAGCATCAACTTGTATCAAGCTACAACAATAATAGCATGGATATATTACTGTGTTGTTCAAAATTACCAAATGTGCCTAAAATGTGTAATGGGGTTTCGTCTGTGCAAAGCCAGTTGTAACATGCAAATTTGGCCTTTTTTTTAATTGGATGTTTTATGTTTTTACCTCCCTTCTATGAATATAGCCTTACTCTTTCTTTTTGTGGTGCTCTATTGGGAAAATTTGTATGAATGAAATAATTGTGAATATAAATAAGCATATGTGTGTGTGAGAGAGTGTGTGTATATGCCTGAAAACATGTGTTTTCAAAATCATGAAGCATTCACATCTTGCGTTTCTTAGTTCAGCCTCGCTGCATTCTAAGATTGATTGTTGATTAACTGAGCTCAAAGCCTTTTATTATTTTTTAGCCTTTGAGAACTGACAATAAAATTCCTGCAAAATTCACTAGCTAATGGTTTTTTGTTTAAAAGTGAATGGAGTTTTCTAGCAACAAGGAAATAGTATAGCCTGGTATGCTTTGGAAGTATTAAAATGTCTGTTTTTTCCTTTTCTTTGGAACAAGGGTTTTTGCATTTAATTTGTTGGTTACTTGAATGTATTCATACCTCTGCCCTCTTCCCCCCTTCTAGTTTGGATTGTTCATTCATAATATGGATTCATTTTTTCTTCTCATTTAACTTACCTAGTTTTTGTTGATCTGGTTTCATTTCACTATGGCCGTTTCTAAAGAGATTTCTCCTGAGGGGGAGAAGGGGTATATTTTTTAAAAATATGTTTGTTTCATCACATAGAAGAATTTGGTCTCGAGGCTGATTCATTCTTTCGGTTCAGGAAAAATATGAAATGTCATATTTCAATTTGTAGATTCACTGTTGGCCAAATGTCAAGTTTGATTTTGAAATATATTGTTGGAATCATCCTGGAAAGAAATCCTGTTCTTGCTGTGATAGTGATGAAGGGACAAAACCAGAATTAGTCAGTGACCAAGCTATTCATGGAATGTGTACTGGTCCAATTGGGAAACAGTATTCAGAAACTACTTGGAATACTGATATTGATTTAGCTGACAATTATTGCTTGTTAACCGTTTGTAAATATTAACATTTTGATGCATGGAAAGAGACTGTTTGGTTGAATGAGCTATAGTTTTTATGAAATATGTGTTATGTTTCTAATTGATAATAGTAATTAAAGTTATGGGGTTCCATAACTCACTATCACATTTTGAGGCTGATGTTGACAACTACATATTTCTTTTGACCTTTGTGCATTGGTGTGCATTGGGAAATTATCTTAGAAAATTGAAAAGTTTTTATTTCATGACTACACATTTACTGAAAATGAAAGTGCAATTTTGGTATGTGTGATTACTGAGAAGTATTTTTGTAGGGACCTGAGAAAACACTGCCTATATAGTTGCAATTATTTTGGTATAGTGCTCATATTATGGCTTACACTTTTTTTTGTCCTTAATGCACTATTTCATCCTATTGTTTTCCAAGGACCCTATGAGTTTTGTGCTGAATATTTAATGCTTACCCTAAATTTTACTAAAATCTTATGACTTAATCATAGTCTGCTGTGCTTGGATTTGAGCTATGTTGAGTTTTATCTCTATCTTGTTGCTGTCCTTGCTAGGGACTGCCCCTAATGTTGTAAATATGGGAGGTTTAGGGATTCTTCTGTTTATTTTTTTTTTCTATCAACTCGTGATCAAGCAGTTATGGCGCAATTGGAACTGAGTGGAACCTCTGTGTTTCCTAAACTATGTTTGGCAATAAATTTGTTCATGTTCACAGTGGTTGTATGGTGCTGCAACTGTTACAAGTTATTGAACTGTTGGCTCCAGTCTTCATACACTTCTTTTCTACTTCTCAAGTATTGAGCAGATTTCCAGTAAGGCTCTATGCTACAATTGTGCCCAATATTTACAGTGCAAATAAAGTATCTTATGAAAATGTGTGTGTGCCTTGTTGTTCCTAAGGATCCTTCAATATTTGTCAGTGAGAGTGATTCATCAGTTAGAATCCATTTTCGTTGATCGGAACCCGCCTGTTTGCTTGATGCTTGGTGTCTGATTTTGAAGTGTGCGCCCTTTCCCGCTGCTGGTTGTTCCTAGCATAACCTCCAAAACCAGAGCCTCCTGAAATTCGTAAGGTGGGTATCAAGGTGGCTGTGGTAGCGTTGTCGAGAGAAAACAAACGTGAAACCCCAACACGCGCAACATTTGTCAGCTGTTTCTCAGTGGAAATGAAGTGATTATGCCAAGGTCGCAAAAGTTTACGCAACATTTATGCAAAATCTTGTAAAGCACGTAGATGTCTTAACGCAAGGACTAAAGACTGGAATATCTGGACTCATGAACCTCACAAGTCAAGCTACGGAATCTGCTAGTGGTGTATTTTTTGTTAATTTTAACCAAGATTGCACGTAAGTATACGTTTTGACAAGAGGCTAGACTTGCATCGCAGTATCAATCCTTTGTTCTCTGAGGAAGCGTTTGATGAAGTATAAATAAAGCTTCAAGATGTATTTCGCGCAGTATATAAAGTAGTATCATTGTGTTTTCATTTAGTGTAAAAGTTTGCCCAGTATTGTCTTTGTGGAATATATTTTCTTTCAGTCCATTCAATTAGGTTTCAATAAGGTATGTTCTGTCAAAGTCAGGATTGTTCTTTTGTCTTCATAGGAGATTTTCTTGTTCCTGTTATGAGTCATGAGTTACCTGTTTTGTCGGCTGCTTAACTTTTTCTGTGTTTGCTGGGTCCTTCTTTCCCACATTCATAATATTGTGGGGTAGGTCACTATAGAAGTGTGATTTGTTATGATTGCACTTTTACATAATTCTATCTAGTGTTTTATTTCCCCATTTAGATCTGTTAGACTTAAACTTTTTGTACATTCCAGCACAATGCTAAAGTATATTTTGTCTGTATTTTAATCTCAGGTCATTAGCTGTTGGGGCACGGAATGGATATCGCCTCTTCTCCCTCAATGCAGTGGATCAAATTGAACAAATTTATGAAAATGGTCAGTTGTTAAAAAATTAAATTTGTTTTCCTGTTTTTTTGTGTCTGTTTTTTTAATTTTTCTTTTACTGTGGAATAATTGTGTCCAATTTATTGTAGACTCGGAGGACATTTGTATCGTCGAACGATTATTTAGCAGTTCTCTTGTGGCGGTGGTCAGCCTCTCTTCTCCCCGCAAGCTGAAAGTTTGTCATTTTAAGAAAGGCACAGAAATATGCAACTACTCATATTCAAATACTATACTTGCTGTGAAATTGAACAGGGCTGTATGTGTTAACTTTATATGATTCTAATTGTTTGTTTTTTTCTTGTTTTTTTTCCCCGTGTATTATCCTATACATCTATTTATTCATGTGTTGTTTTGTATGTTTCAGCGTCTAGTAGTATGTTTGGAGGAGTCACTGTATATTCATAACATCCGTGATATGGGTGTTCTCCATACTATACGCGACACACCTCCCAATCCTACTGGACTTTGTACACTTTCTGTTGATGCTGAGAATTGTTACTTAGCTTATCCTGGTTCTAACACCATGGGGGAAGTTCAAATTTTTGATGCTGGCAATCTGGTGAGTTAAGCTATAAAGGAAACAAATTTCTTACATTATTAGACCTAATTATTTCTATCTAGGGTAACAAGTGTTTTGTCTTGAGGATGCTGTTTATATCCTATTCAAATTAATTTCTGTAAAAAATGTAGATTAGTTTCTAACTCAATGTTCTCAACAATAAATATTTTAGTGATAAATATAAAGAAAAATTGAATTTATGTTTCTATTTACAGCATGCCAAAACAATGATTGCAGCCCATGATAGTCCTCTGGCAGCTTTGAGCTTCAGTCAGTCAGGAGCTAGAATAGCAACTGCTTCAGAAAAAGGCACAGTTATTCGAGTATTCAATGTGGCTGATGGTACACGGCTCCATGAGTTTAGACGAGGAGTGAAACGCTGCGTATCCATTTGCAGTTTAGCATTCAGCCATGATGCTACTTTCTTGTGTTGTTCGTCAAATACAGAAACTGTGCATGTTTTCAAACTTGAAGAACCCAAAGAACCGTGAGTAGTGTTGACTTGCACCCATAGCTGTGAATGCTGAGGAGCCTTCTTTCACATGGCATTTAGTTTTGGGAGTGCCAGGGGTTTTGAGCCCAACTGCCTTATATGAAGAGTGCTAACAATATTTACCTGATTGTCTTTGTATCAGGTTCATTATTTTTAGCTAATCATCACCGCTCTATAAGGTAGTGTCTCAGGACCTAGGGACTATCAGCACCATATAAATTTTACATAACTAGCTGTTTGTTTTTCGTGGTAGACTTATCATCAACTCTTGCATGTATGTGTTAATCCCTTTGGAAATCCCCATATTTTCTTTGTGTGTTGTAGTGTGTTGATTGTAGTACCATCCTGAATTACCCTCATGTAGATGGTGAATTTTCTTTTCTACTCTTGTTTTATGCTTGAATTTGCTGTAGACCATTGACTGTAGTTTAACATCAGAACAAAGGATACACTATTTCACATTTGAATGCCGCACTCTATTTACAGGAGGGAGCAAGTGTCTAATGTTGGATCCAAAACCCAAGTCCATGGCATGTACGTACTAACCAGTTGGCTTTTACCTATCTCTGTGAAGTAGTTAACGTAATACAGCATGAGGAAGACTTTGTATGATCTTGCTGCTTGCATTTGTAATTTTTTTCTATTCTCAAAAAAAAAAAAAAAAAAAAAAAAAAAAATGAAATGAAACTTATAGGTGTATGTATCATATCTCAATGTAAATATAATTATTTCAGACCCAAACAAGCTGTAGAGGACTCCCAGGGAGGTTGGATGGGTTATTTTTCCAAAGCAGTCAGTGCGTCAGCCAACTATCTACCAACACAAGTCACTGATGTCTTTAATCAAGGCAGAGCTTTTGCATCTGTCCGATTACCCTTCCAGAATCGACGAAATGTTTGTGCAATTACCATGTAAGTTGGCCGGTTTCACTGATATTAAAATATGTTAAAATGAAGTTACTCATATCGACTAATTTATCTTTTGAAAAGGATTCAGAAGCAAATGAGACTTCTTGTTGCATCTCAAGATGGTTTCTTGTATGTATACAGCCTGGATATGAATGAAGGGGGTGAATGTACTCCTCTCAAACAATATAGGTATATTAATGATACATTGTAAGTTGGGTACTTATTATTCACCTTGCAATACTCAATTTTGTCTCGGATTCCTCCCCTTTGTCGCATATCAGGTTGGATGGCCAGCCAGATCTCTTGAATGATTCTTCAGCAAGATTGCCTGCAGCTTCATCTGCTCCCGCCCAACCATGCGGTAAGTCATTGAAAGCTGGCCTTCTCTCTACTTAATTTCTTCTTGGTGAAATTTGTGTGATGTGATGCATGGATTTAGCTGAATAATGGTGTTTATTTCTACTAATGTTATTAATTTCAGTGTTGGAGATTTAATATTGTGTTGATTTATTTTAAATTTCTAATTGACCGTAGTCCTTTGTGGAACTACATAAATTCCTTGCCTACAAAGAATGAAGTGGTGACTTAAGTTAAAGCACTTTGGGACTTCTGCCCATTGTGCAACTTTGTTGCCATACATTTTAAATATAAGCACTTCAAATTTTACACTACCCCCTACCTAGTGGGATATTCACATATTTTCGTATTATGCTAGGATTAGGAAAATAAAATTACAGATTATTGGGGATCTCAGCAGCTCTTGTCATGAAATAGGAACGACTTTCTCTACAGTTTTCACTGAAAGCAAGAGCAAAGTATAAATTTCTACCTTTTATATTTGATTTCATGTTTATAAAAATAATAAGATTTATTTTTACTTACTCACAAGTCAATATTCTGTACTTGTCTTTGTGATTGTTGTAGTTCATGCAGATTTTCTGTATCAGCTCTATACTATCAGATCTTGTTTCTTTTTGTTTCTGTGATTTCCCGGCCCCGATCGCGCAGGGTCCATAAGTAGCTACGCCGGCATTTTGAAAGGTCACTCTCCCGACTCCATGTCAGGTACTGGTACGTTGGGCAATTTTTGTCCCCTCCCCCTTTAAAGTTTCACACTTTCTCTGTATTTCCATCTTTTAATCCATCATTTAAATGTATCTTTGCAATTTATCTACTGAGGGCCATTTACGTACTTACTAATCTACATGGGTAAACTTTTCTATTTATCATTTTGTCCCTATATTCAAAGTATTGAATGTACACATATAAATTATTTTCACTTTTGCATTTGCTCAAGGAAAATACCATACAGATTTTTTTTTAAAACATAAATTACTGGCAAGGAATTAAATTACATGCTTCTAAGCACCAGATTTTAAGGACATGGCTTCTTGTTTCATTAGGCTTGGTGAGAGTTGCATTGATGTAAATCAAGGCTTTTTGATGTGATGTTTTACTAGAATGTGTGCATCCTAGGATTTCTAGCAATTTAAGGGTCTTTTTCAGCTCTATATTTGCACATGTGTGTGTTTTCCTCTTTTTTTTTTCCCCTTTTTTTTTTCGTAATTAAATTTGAATTAGTGAAAATTGGACTCTGCCTAAACAAATACCAAATTTACTGACGTCTTTGAATGGATTTGTGGTTTTTATTTTGTCTTGCTAGATTTTGTCTAAAGCACAAACATATTAATGCTGTTTATTTTCCACTTATTTCAAGTAATTCTGAGATTAGAAAAGGGCTTATTCAGTCAGTTGTTTTTACTGTCTATTGTGTTTTTTTACTAGATTCAGAGAAATTCCATGAGATGGCAGCAGCAACAGAGGCCCCTCCTCAGGGAGCTTTCCGATTTGATGATGAAAGTGAGTTTCCTCCTGTTACTCAAAAAACAGAATAATGTCCTTGAAGATAAGAAGATTGTTAGAGTTAAACCATTAGTTCTGTTCATTTCTATGGGAATAAATGAAGAAGGTTGTTTAACAGCTTAGCTAAATCACTTTCAAATGTAGCTCAGAACTAAGTGAACGCACAGTCCTACTTCCTTGTGGTAGTGTTATATTTTGTGTGAGCCATTTGAAAAGTGTTTCTTACTATCCAAGTACCTGTGACACATGACTTTAGTAACAGCTGTATCTCAGTAATATGTCAGCTGTATAGGGATTTTCTCTGTTTTTTTTGTTGTTCTTTTTGTTGTATCTCGGGGCTAATGTGAAAATATTTCTGCCACTATGACATTCTTCTTTCTTGCTGTATGGAAAGAAAAAGAAAGACAAACTAGAAACTACTGTTCACATAATGTGCTGGGTTTATTTTTGTTACCTCAATTTAAATCTACAGAGAAACAGCAAACTCTGTTAATTGCTCTGAATTTTTTTCTTCCTTTTCCTAACTGGATCAAAATTTTTTTGACATATCACATTATGAAGAAGTATAGTGCCATTAGGTTTTGATTCTCTCTTTTTTTAATAGTTTTATTAACAAGACCCATTTTATTTTAGGGAATTAAACTTTCAGCCACGGTTACATGTAATTTGATAGAGCTCTTTCATATTATAAGACATATTGGATTGATGAAAAGATAATGAAAGTGGTTATTATGCTTCCGGTTTATTAAAGTAATACTATTAATGAGCATGTTGGTCTTTGCATTCCATGAAATGCACCTAGTGGCTCTTTCTTTGCCAACCTGTTTATCCCTTGGATTTGTGTAATCTGTTATTTCCACATTTCTGTGTCTGGTACCGGTATAAGTTAAACTAATTTGATGGTAACAATATATTTTGTGCTCAGGCCATTTAAGGTTTTTCTATGATATTTGACAGTAAAGAAGTAAAGGGAAGGTGTAAGTTATCTAATCTTAAAGTACGTGTATTTCACTTTTTATTGTCCTTTTCTTTCTGTCCGAAAGACCCAACAAAGAAGTGGCTTAGGATTCTTGTCCTTTTTTCCTTTGTATTAACATTGTTTTGCTTTTCTCAAGCAATTGTCAGGAATGATTTATTCTCTTTAGACCTTAGTCATTATATGGAATAAAGTGGCTGCCCAGCCTAGATCTCTTTGTGCCATATACTGTGCTTTTCAATGGAAATTACTGAAGTTTAAAGATGTGTTTACCGTGTCACATCAACAGCCTGAGCATTCTATTGCTTACTTAAAACTTTAATGTGTTAAATCACTTTTTGTCACTTGACAGTCTAACAACTTCTTGTTAGTCAATTTAACTTTCCCCAGAGTTTCCTCCATCTTTTTTTTCTGTACCGGTATAGCACTTTTGACATGTTGCCCAGTAGGGTGCGAAAGAAATGGCGTAGTAATGTTGGCAAAAGACCTGCAAGAATATACAGGGGTGTCATCTTCTTCCTTTTTTTAAAAAAAAAAAAAGTCATAAAATGGAAAAGAATTAATTAAAAATACCTTATTGTTTTATTGTAATTTTAAAATTAACAAAACCATAAAATTAGGCCCTACTTTTCTTGTAAAGTAAACCTTGGGTCTCTGTTGGGAAAACTGGTTCCAAGTTCATCTTGGAAAAAAAATAATAATTGGGGTCAACTTTATTATAGATGGAATCTTAATAATCTAAGTACAGAGTTTATGAGCGATTTCTTTTTTGTAAATAGTGTATGTATATACTCAGTAGCATACCTTTAGACAGCTGTTTTACATGTGTACTGTATCTTTCCGTCCCTTTTCAGCCTAACTTTTTACTAAGGGGAAAAATTATTAGACTGACCATAAACTTTCAATTTTGGTTTTGAACACCAATTTCAATTCAAATATTTTTGGCTGGAGAGGGAAACTAGGACCAAAATAAATGGAATAAAATGTTTGTTTATATATGAAAAGTCTATTCAACACCCATTACCCTATATTTTCCCCTTACAACATTGAACTGAAAGAACAGAGAAGGGGAGTTTGCATCATTTGCAGTCAGGGTCAGGGCAAGTTTAACAATGCTTTTAAGGAATAATAACGAAGAAAAATTGTAAGACATTTAAAAACATTTTATTAGTACACATTATGCATTGCGAACATAAAATATTTTATATTACATACCTAATTCATATGCCAGTAGAGCAGAATGTCAAAAAATAAATCTCCACACTTCAGAATAAATATTGACATCAACTTCTTCACCCTGTTTTCTCCCTTGACCTATTGCCTATCCTGACTAGCAGGAAAGGATCACAATTTTTGAGGGATGCCACACTTGTGGAATCAACTGAATTGAATAACTCTTGAGGATACTCTCCAATGGAGAACACAGTGATCACAAAGAAAAAAACAACTATACATACTATTTACTAGACATAGAAATCAAGTCAAATAAGGAGAAAACAAAATTTGCCTCTTCACAATACTGAAGTAAGTTCAAAACCATGGACTAACACTGAAGTAGTTCAAAATCTTTCCAGGCAATAAAAAATTTGCTCTGAGGATTTTAAGTTAAAAGTAAATTTAAGGTTCCATATACACTTATTGCTGACTCATGCATTGCAAAGTGTAATAATAGAATCAGGGTTTTTCAATTGACAAATAAGAAACATATCTTGTTGTAGATACACTGTTCAAGCACTGTACATAAAGGACAGAAACAAGAACTACTTATTGCAACAATGCCTCCCTTTTTATGAACACTTTCATTAATCCTTTCAATTACCCTGTTTAGTATGAAATTAAGAAAACAACTTAAACCTCAAATCAAACACTATAAACTTGAGTTTCAAAAGTTGTATTCTTCTCAACAAGGCTACCCCTTTACACAGACAGCAAACCATCATGGTCTTACTGGTAAGCACTAAGGCACAATCCCAACAAACCTACTATATAAAACTAGGCAAAGTACTGTCACTGATCAATCACTTTCAATATCATCCAGATTGAAATTTTGTTTATAAGACATTAAGGATCATATTAACATCATTGCATGCAAGCAATTTCATTTGTAATTGCAATATCAGCAAGTTTAATGCTGAGAAAATGAAATTTAACATAATTTGTTCAATACAGTATTATATTTATAATATTAGACCAACTTCACAAATCTTTTCAAGGACCGTGTCAAATTAAAGCAGTCCCAACTAAGCTAATTCTGTGTAAAGCCAAATCCCAAGCAATTAGAGACAATGATGACTTAAATAATGTTTTGGTATTTCACATATTACTACCCCTTTCATTTAAATGCGCCTGTAGTTTAGACTTGATGCTACAATTTTAAAACCACTCAACTCCGACAACAGACCTCTTCATCACAATTCTAATTGGAAATTACATATATAGAAGAAATCCATAAGATGTAAACCAGTGGCTCTGTTCAGAACTAAAAACTGCCAAAAAGGAAAAACAGTTGACAATAATTAAAAATAAATGGTTTATGCACATGCATTACAAAGATAGATATTTCTATTTTCTTGGTCAGAAAGCTGGAATCTTTACATCCTAAACTTATCTAGAATGATCCAGCTATTGATCACAGGGCATGCACTTGAACCAGACTAATTTGCTTTCAAACAGTCAATCTGCACAATTCTCAACAGATACTATTCACAAGCTGAAGTAAGTTTTTCATTCAATTTTTCATTAGGTACAAAATGTGACACTGAAGGCACATGATTAAGTCTAGCCTCCTTAATAGCCTAACTCGTAATAGACCAAATACTAATTTGATCACAATTAGCTTGTAATAGGCTTCAGAACACAGTTTGGTCGGAGGCCTGCTCCTCTTTTCAAAATAAATGGCATATTTGTAAGCTACATCCTTTAAAAGGATTTAAAAGTCTAATAAACATTCATTTTCTATTCCATGCAGATGGAAGAGACTCAGTTGTAGACAAAGCTGGGAAGTTGTTCTCAAGCGAATGAGTTGATGCATGCACTCTTAAATCAGATGGTGCTAAGACTTGGCGACATGATGCACATACTTCAAATTTGGGCAGTGGGGCCTTTCCAGAATTAGACTGTATATAAACAGCTAAAAGATCCTGGAAGGAGATGAATTGAAAATTAGTAGAAGGGAAAATATGAATGAGGTGGAAATTAAAGGGCATGTCAATAGCCTCCCTTACCTGCTGTCGATCAATTTCGGGTAGCAGTACAAGCATTTCCGGGAAACAACTGTTAAAAGCCTTTTCACCCATGAGCTCAACACAATGTTTGTAGTATGACGCTGATGACAATTGACCCTGTCTGAAAAGAATAGACATCTGCCGAAATTCTTCTTGCAAGCTTGGGTCTTTCAGAGTGTCTATAACTCTTGCCATCAAAGCAGCATTTCGATGTTGAAAGTCTGGAGGTTGAACAAACTGATGCAGTCTAACTGTTGGTAATATTGGATAGCTTTCACCACTGCTACTTGTGAAAGTAAGCTGATTTGAAGGAGATCGTGCCACTGAATTAACTTTCACAGAGAAGCCAGGAGGAGGTACTGTTTTTAAACTAGGCACTGGCTCAGCAGGCAATTCAAAGCCAGGTGGTGGGTTTATACTAGAGGAAGCAGAAGATTTTTGCACAGCATTGTCTCCTCTCAGAATAGACAGCAACCTGTTTGTTGTATCTTCCATACTGCTTTGAGTTTCATTGATCTGCAAGCTTTCAATTTGGAGCTCAGATCGCTTCCTACTATTACTGGTTTGCGAAGCGTCTGGGATAGGGTCTCTGTTTTCTTGATTAGCTTTGCTTTGGCTACCGACGTCGTTGCTTTCTAACTTTCCATTTTGGCACTTTTGTCGTTCTTTCGATACTTCTTGATCTTGAGAAGGTTGCTGTTTTTGTTTCTTCTTTTTTTTACTGGATTCAGAACTCGCATTGCTGAATGTCTGTTCAGACAGAACTTTTTTATCACCACTTTCAGGAACATTGGCATTTTTAGATTTCTTTTTTTTTTTTTTTGATTTAGTATTGCTGGCAGCATATGAATGCACATCACTGTCACTTGATTTTTCAGGTGAATTATCTCTTGCTTGTCGAGACCAGGAGTTGGACATAGGGATAGTGACAGAGGATGCTTTCTTTAAGTTTTGATTCTTTACGGAGATGGGTGCACCAGAAGAAGAAGGACCCAGAGAAGGAAAGTCTTCTTCAATGACAAACTGAGGTTTCTTTGAGCATTGTTGTTGGTTACTTGGCTTATTTATAAGTAACTGGGCAGCCTCAGCAGAGCTAAGCGTACTGACCTTGCTCCGAACCTGAATCAAATCAAAATTACAGATGTTTAAGATACAAAGAGAAGTAAAATACAAAAAACTGATGTGTTCTAAATTCCACTATCTTTTGCCAGTGAGCAAAACATATACTTTACTAACAGGATTGTGCCCATCTGCTGGTTGAGATGAAATCCATTGCTCGGCAGATGTACCACGATATGAGTCCAAAGGTTTCAAAGCAGGAAAATTAGCATCTCCCAAATCGGAAGAGCCAGTAGAAGGTGGTAAAGGACCTCTCATCCTCATATTGCGGCTAGACAAAGTTTGCATAGAGCTTTGAGGTTGTGCTGGGTTAGTGGGAGGTTGCCTTCTATTAACTTGGATGGAGAAATTTGTTGGTGCACTTGTTGGTCTATCCTGCTGCCCTCTACTGTTGACACTTAACCATACCTAAAAGTGGGAAAGGTTACTAGCATGCTTTACCATTTGAGAGTGTGAAAAAATGTAAACAGAAATAGCAACTAGCAATACCTTGTGGCTTGGAGCTGGAGCAGCTTCAGACAGAGCAGGGAAATTTTCATCAGTTTTCAGAGGTGGGCGACCAGCACGAATCATTACTGCACTGCCTCGACCTTTGTTTCCTCCGGAAGAAACAAGGGAAGGGACTGTACTGGACGTATTCCCACCTAGAGATGGGAAATCATTAGGGTTGAGGCGTGGCTCATCACTTGGTCGAAGATCAGGGGTAGATCTTAAAGCAGTATCTAATTTGGCAACTGTATCCTCCCTATTGCAATTACATGCACCAGCGTGATTGCTAAAATAAGTTTGGAAAAAAGTGTTACAAGCATGAATTTAATAATACAATCATAAGCTAAGAACATAATCATTACCAAACAGATAAAGAGGGAGACATAGGACGGCGCATAGGTCTATCTCCACCCCTAAAATTCCTATCAACTCTTTCCCTACGTGGGGCAAGGGTAAATTCAACCTCAAGGGTGCGAGCTTGTTTAGCAGCCTGTTTTCCCATTGAGCGGCTGTGACTTGAAGCTCTATGAGCTGTAAAATTAACAAGACATAGTTGAAAATTCATAATAAATCAGGTCAGTCAACAGAAGATAAGATAGGACAAGTAGTAGTTTCAAACTTGGATTATTCAAGAACTCATTAGTATGTTGCGTTTAAATACCTTTTAAATCAATCTCAGAACGAAATGCTGATGTAAACTGTTCCTCATAACAAGTTCCCTCTTCACAGAGAAAATGTTCTTTTTTAAAATGCTCCCGCAAAACATCATAAGTGCTGAAGAATGACAAATTAGAAAAGTTTAAGACAAGATTATGTGAAGAACTTTGAGACATCAAATTTGATCTCTCCCTTTACCTGTAATATTGATGTAACCCATCTGCATCACAAAAGTGACAAAATAAATGATCTTTGCGTAAATGTCGGAATAGTTCATCGTTGTCCATGTAACGCTGGTCACAAAATTGGCATAGCGGATGGCCTTTGTGTGATTTATCATCTACATCTCCTTTTCTCCTGTGATGGGCAAGGTCTTGTCTTGTATAAACTCGCCTTTCATGGGAAAATATCTGCAAAATAAAAGGGAGTTTCCTTTATTGAAAGAGATGGATACAATACATGGGAAAAGTTGCATATATATATCAAGAATAGTAATTTGTACATATGTATCAGGAGATGGTCATACCTTGAGGTTATCAACACAGAGGTCACAATAAAATAATTCATGATTTTTGCGCATGTGGTCTTTCAGAAGCTGAAATGTATTGTAATTTTTAGAGCCACCACAAATGCTACATTCATGTTGGAGAAGTTTTTCAAAAGCACTCTTGGCAGGGCCTCCATCAAACAGTATTTTAAATTCTTTGTCACTGGGATAAGACCTAGAGGCTACTTCTTTATATGGTCGCACATTTTTAGAGAAAATGACCTGCAACAAAGAATATATGTAGAAAAATAAGAGGTACAGAAATGGCAATAATTCACAGACTTGATGCAATTAAATCACAGAGCAAATCCCAATAATAAATGAATATTTCTCTGCAGTAGACACTGAGCTCCCATGGCATTCCCCAGGCACATGATTAACTTATATTGACTGACACCCAAAGAAAAACTCAGTAAAATGTTCAGCGCAACGCACACAAATAGATACATAACTAGAGAAAAGAACTTAGAGAGATAACAATAAAAACGAGCTGAAAGGCGATTTAACCTCCAAAACTCCACAGAGCATTGCTCTAGCATGTAAACATATGCTTGACTACCACAGTTTCAATTTAAAAATAAAATAGCCATCTGTCACACTCTTCCACAGTTCAAAAAAATTACATAAGATTTAAAATGATGGTAATACCTTGGGCAAATCTTGTCTGCATATGGGACACTCATTTTGACGGCAAAGAACACGCATTCTTGTTGAGCACTCATAGCAAACAGGATGGTCACAAACTCCAATGGAGTATATCTCCACTGTCTTGAAACACACAACACAAGTATTATCGGTGGACGACATCTCAAAAGATCTTTGCTAATCGAGAGGACTAAGGATCTTCCACAGTATTGCCCAACCAAACCCTACGCGTAAGCTCCAACCAGTTCCAACTCTAAACGCAAAGCACGCAAGTCCACAGTCGACCGACACGGACGGAGCGCCCTCTCAAAATTTACTAAAGGCAGACGGGGCAGACGATAAAAGCACGAGGGTTGGAAGGGCTCTGATTGGTCGTGAGTTGCTCTTTACCATGATGCATCACGCTGTTTAAAGAGGCGCGCGAAATGAACTGGAACAAGCTCACAATAATCTATACAGAACTCTAAGAACATGCCCATGACTGTAAAAGCTTGCAGTGGGCTCATTTTATTTCGTGCGGGCCCTTCTTGCGTATAGGCTGTGTAAGCGGAAAATACATTCAATCCCTCACAACCAACTAGTGCCTGTGGTATATGCGAGGTCACGTATTTCCTAGGTCCGATGAGCTTTGATTAATGATTACAATGATCATCACTGTGAGTGATCATGCCTTTTATTATTTACCAATTTTTTTCGTTGGCTTAATATAGAGAATGTATGTCGAAAGGGTCAAATGAAAGCCTCGTGGTCATCGTCCCGTCGTCAGCAGAAGCAGAAGCTGTCTTCTGCTATCGCGGATCAATAACCATGAACTAGTCAAAACTTTTCCCCCAATGCACTTTATTGGACAATTTTGACGAGCCCGGAAAAGATGGAAGCATAGTCTAATATTTTTTTTCTGTCTGCTTTTTTATTTTTTTCTTGCTTATTTGTCGATATCTACTGCGCGGTTAAGTCGGTGGACTTGAGCAGAGTCGTGTCGCTTGCGCCCCTCGCCCACCCTCGCCCCTCGCTGCTCGCTGCAGGACCTCCAGGACTCCGCAGGCAGGCTCAAAGGCTGGCAGACGCGCTTAATCAAAGATGGATGTAGGGGGTGCGTACGGTGGTGGAAAGGCGGGGGCGCCGTTCGATCCCATTACATTTGTACAACGACCTCAAGTAGTCCTGAGAGCCCTCTGTCTGGTGAGTAACATGCATCTTTTTTGAAAGGCATTCTTATAACCTTAACTTGGTCCCCTGACTCGTCGCCCACGGTGGGGCGAAGTGTAAATCGATTTTGAAAGCGGCCATGATTCCTCGCTTTTTAAAGGGGGTCATCCACAGCTATGCAATAACTTTCCTTGTAAAACTTAAAACATTGGACTATTCACTCATAAAAGTGCCTTAAATCTTCTTAAGCTCGGCCTGTCATCTTTCAAGATTTATCACAGGTTGCCACCCACATACTCACTCACTCATAGCCAGTTCTTCACCCCTCTCTTGCAAGTGGCCCACCACCACTTTCATCGTCTTATTCCACATTTCCAAACTCTGACATGCTTAGAATCTCCTTGTAATTTTTATAGAAATTTCCATAACTAACTGTCATTGCTTATTTTTGATATGCAGAGAAGTCATTGTTTTTATGGTCTGCAACTAGTGAGTGAATTCTTCAAAGTTCTTCATTATGAACCGCTCCAATCTTTATTACTTCATTCAACCTTTTCTTTTGATGTTTTATCCTAATCTATATTTATTCATTTGGTACCATCAGAAACCTTTAATGTATCATTGAAGACCGCTTACAAATATTTTATTTTAAAACTAAATTATTTTTTGTTGCAGCTGTTTGCTATTATTGTGTTTGGCTGTATATCTTCCCAAGGATGGCAGCCAGAACCTCCAGAAGCAGGAAAAAAAAGTGTAGAGGTCTGTCTGTACAATAAAAATGGCAATGCCTGTAACTATGGTGTTGGCATTGGGGTAATTGCTTTTCTAGCATCTATTGGTTTTTTGGCTGGAGAGTACTTGTTTGAGCAGATGTCCTCTGTCAAAACCAGAAAGCATTATGTTCTGGGAGATTTGGGATTCTCTGGGTTCTGGGCTTTCTTGTTCTTTGTGGGATTCTGCTACTTGTCCAACCAGTGGGGCAAAAGTGAGGAACAACCAGTTGGAACAAGTAACATGCAAGCAGCCATTGCTTTCTCATTCTTCTCTATATTCACATGGGTAAGTCAATAAACCAATTGTACTTTACTTATAATTTTGTTTTGAAGTTTTGATATCTTATTTGTAAAACTTTTCACAAAACATTTTAAATCTGTAAGATATTAACTGTCTTTTTCAGGCTGGATGTGCTTGGTTTGCATATCAAAGATTCCGCCAAGGCTCTGATGCTGCCTTTGCTCCAAGCTATGATGCAGATCCTAGCTCAGTGCCTGGCGGAGCTCCTTACTCTTCATACCCAGTGGGTCCTGATGCCGATGGTGGCTACCAAGAGCCTCCATTCTCAGGTTCTCAGAACAGAGGTAACATA
This sequence comes from Frankliniella intonsa, assembly GCA_033675135.1. Lineage (NCBI taxonomy): Eukaryota > Metazoa > Arthropoda > Insecta > Thysanoptera > Thripidae > Frankliniella > Frankliniella intonsa. The sequence goes on from CM066250.1 coordinate 11,798,109, forward strand.
TTGTTCAACACTATTTTTCTTTCTCTAAATAAAACGAGGCTCACTGTAGTAAATGTGCTATTTTTTTTTGTTAATAGGTCCAGGAGATTTCCAAGCACCTGCATACTAAATTACAGGAAGTAACAGTCTTGTGATAAAAGTGCTTGGCTGGCTTTTACTTAGTCCCACAAGTGTTAAGTATACACAATTTGGGGTTAATCTTGATGTAACTATGAATATTTATGACTTTAGTCAGCCTGCAGAGGCTTCATTGTGTGGCTTTACTCAAAGATACATTCATTATCAGTCTCATAATGATTTATTTGTAGAGCATTCCAGTAGTCTCTCCCCCCTTAACTCCTTTTCTCCCTCTTTTATTTCGGTTTGTTTGTGCAAGACCCACTTTACTAAGGTACCCTCTTGTCCTGTGACATTCAGCCTGAAATATTGTACAAAGTCATTGAGTAGTGTACATCAAGGTTTAGGCTGTTGTGTGTAGGTTTAATGTGCCTCATTTCTGTTCTCTTCTGAAACCTATTTTCTGCATTTGTGTAGTAAGATTATAACCCAGTTGTATTCCAGAGTATCCTTAATAATATCAAAAGCACCTTTTTTTTTTCTTTTTTTTGTTTTTTAAGTAGAATCAATTCTGTATATTGGTCTAAATTATTTGTTTTTAATGGTATCTCCATAGGTTCCATCCTATCAATCAATCTACCTAGGTAGCAGAATCTCAGAAATGTCTTGTACATATGTGGTAGGAAGCATTAAGTCATTCATGTTGTGTACAGTCTGTATGTTTTGGTCTTTTAAAGCCATCTTAGTGATAGTTTGCTGCTGCCTGCATATTGCCTGATAGCAGGTCTCTTTCTTGATTCTCAAGCCTAGACAAAACCTCACGAGCTTTAAAGTATTGTATTGTTTAAGTCTCAGTACACCAAGACAGCATTGTTAATGGTGCTGAAATGTTCCACCATTGTGATTTTTCGTTTTATAATTGAGGGAAGTTTTGTTTAATTCACAGTTGTGGTTGGAATCAAGTTAGTGTTGTTTATTTTTCTGATTCTCTTATTGTTGTTAATTGTTGATGTACCAATTGTCCACCCTTTCCTTCCCTTTTCCCCTTTTTATTTAAATGTAAGAAAGAATATTCCCAATTCCAATTGAGCCCCAGTGCCATTTGTTTGTGTTTGTAAAATTATTGTTATTGTGTTTTTTTCCTTCCTTATTTTTGGGTGAAGTGGAAAAATTCTTGTTCCCCATAGAGGTAAAGATACTCAACCCTGTAGAGTTGTACTTTTGATGCCATTGTTAAAACATGTGAGCACATCAATTTATGAAGTTCTCCCCAACATATTTTGCTCAGTTTCTCCCTCTTTCATTATTACTCACACCTATATCATATCTTAGCCTTCAAAATTTTCAATGTGTTTTACATGCATGTTCATGTTCCATGGCAATATATACATTATACTTATTTGTGAACATAGGTGGTATAATATAAATATTAATGATAAGACTATCTTGTCCTCACCTTGTGTTTTGGTACTTTGATGACTCTTAACAAACCAAGCACCTAGTCTGACAAGCAGTATTGTACTGTTGAATGAAAATGATGGTAATTTTATGATTGTTATGAATTTACTTAGAAATGTTTTAGTTTTATGAAGGCACAAAGTATTTAGCCACCATATAAGAAAACAGATTCATTTTCTGTCCTATTTTTTTTAAATTTGTCCTTGATGTTAAAAGACTTAATCATCTCATCTGGTTAAGCTACTCCCATCATGTCAGAAATGTGAGTATTGAGAGTCTTCACCTATTACGCTATGGAAAACTTTTCACTGGGATATTACTTTTTACTTTTATTACCACTTGGGAAAAAACGTGTGCCATTTCTATTAATGAAGGTACATCTGTTCATGATACCTATGATACTTTCCAAAATTAAACTCAATGAAATCAAGCAAATTTTTCTCACATTTTTATCACTTGCTATTCAAAGTATTGAGCCAGACTTCATTGTGATAAAGGGCAAAGAGGCTACTCTTTCAAAAAGTTTGCAAGTTTAATTAAGTTTGTAAGAAAATGTGTTTTTACTATCTCACTGGCAAGAATGAATGTGTGTTAAATGAAGCAAGCAGGATGCCTCTATAGTTTTTGCTTTCTTTTTTTGTTGTTAAGAAATTCGGGGCCAAAGAGGATTGAGTTGTCATTTGGTGATAGGTTGTGCAAAGAGTGTCTGGTTGGTATGTGAAAGGTATTTTCCAAAACTAATGTGCTCATGAAAGGGGATCTGAATATTCTTCTCTTGAATTTCTGTGATCTCAGTATTATCTGCTTTTACTTTTCATCTACTCGTGTTTCCAATTTTGAAAATGATGGTTGTGTACCTCAAGAGAAAAACTACATAAAACTGAGGGCTAGACAGATCTCTTGCATTCTTGACAGCCCACCACTAATCTCCACTTAATTATCCTATACTAACATGTGTTTTACTATGATGTAAGGCTTGATCCTATAACAGCAAGTCCTTACTACTTAATTAAACATAATGTCAGTATATAATGCCCTGTTCGTCATAATGTGCTTGTTTGCTTATAGAGTGGGTGATGACAATACTACTAAGATTGTAGATTGACAAGTTTTACTGGACTTCTTGCAGTTCTATAATTCTCTAATTTGTGTGCTTGAGTGTACGTGTCTGTATGTCCTGGATTGCAACAAATTATGAGGCCTAGCCCTGTATGGTGTGAGGTGGGAATGTTTTTGTTGACTACTATGCAGCATAAGTCTTGCAGTTGTTGTACAGGATAAATTAGATGATCTGTATGAAAAACACTTATCTCATGGGATTATAAAGGTTGGTGGTCTGATGAGCTCTACAATTGGACTAAGCTGTATGTCACATGTTTTCTCCTTGAGTTATGCAAAATAGGATGATATTATTGAATTGCTACCATATTTATTTGAATACTTTAAGAAATTGAGAATACTATCATGATTTACTTTTGTGGATATGAAGCCTTGAATACCAAAGATTTATTTCAAAGAGCTTTCAAGTCTTCATCTTTATGACATTTGATGTGTGATTTACATGCTTGTTTGACTGCCATTTACATCAAATAGCTAAGTTTGTCGATAGTTCATATATTCTATTTTTTCCCCAGTTAAGGCCACTTATCTTAGAGCTGCTCTGAGCTAGAGTTTTTCCATGTAGATGTCTATCAATGTCTCTTATTGACAAATATTTATATAGTACTCAAGAATTGTGTCAGTTTTAATCCTTCTTGAATTTAATCCATATGGAGTACATCAGTTGTGTGGAACTTATCTGTAACTGCACAATTTGATCAAATGATGCATATTTTTTTGAAACTAAAAATTTGCTTTTGAACCTTGCATAGAAAACATTTAAATTTATTTTCAAAAGAAGATAAATCTTAGACTGATTTCGGTCACGGTTTGATTTACCTCTCTCCGTTGTTTTTCCTCCTATCAGCGATCAATTGATCAATCTTCACTTTTTAAAAAATATATTCTTACTGTACTATATTTGCTTCTAAAAACAGATTCTTATGTTTTTTTTGTTTTTTTTTTTAAAGATATGTTTCAAAAGTATTTAATTTGCATAGTGTAACTATTCAAACTAGTTGCACAACTTCCAGCCATTAATTATCCATGACAAAATAACTTGTGCAGGCAATGAATGTAATTTTTAATCATTTTAAAGGTTGCATGAACTATATCTGATGCTGCACCATAAAGAGTACCATAGCCAGGTTTCGTGTTTGTGTAAATCTTGTGTTATGTCACCAAGATTGCAGCAGTTATCTGTAGTTGTTGTAACAATTTGCTACCATGTATTTTTGAAACAATATTTATATATTGTTTAACAAAGGACTATTGTAAATTGCTTTCTGCAATTCAATACCATCTTTGCTCTTTATCCACAATTTATTGGCGATAACAATTTCCCTTGAATTCATGAGATCTATATTTTCAGTAGCAGCTCAGAAGATTCACCCCTCGTTTCACATTTTTCTGCTTGGTGTATCTAGTCGTTGCTTGAAAACTGTTGTTACACATAGAGTGCTGTAAATTATGTGTTGTCTGTTGACTGTAGAAAATGTATATTGGGAAGTAACTTTTGACTGTCAATAAATACTGTGAGAAAAATAGTAAGCTGCTTTCTAAATCCAATCATTGGAACATTCACTTGATACGAGGTTTTCAATCAATGACATTATTATTATTATTATTTTTCTTGAAAACACATTTAATTAAAATTTCTAATTTACAATAATTTTTATTCATAGGTGAAACAAGGAGTTGGCAGGGAACGGAAATGAATGTCCTCACATATGAAATGTCTGAGGTAAGCACAGCTTTGTTGCGACGTCAAGCAGGGCTGGCTATGGGATTTTCTTGTAGTCCGCACCGGGAAATGAGATCTATCGTGTATGAAAAACACTAGTGTCTGAAAAACACTAGTGTCTTGTAAATGAATTCTGGGGTGTGGGGACTTAGGATTTTAAGTGATTTTTTTGAAGTTGTATTTTGTCCCAAGAGATGCAAATGTGGAGTTAGCTCTGGCCCGGCCCCTCAAACCCGGACGGCTCCCAAAGAAACGATGTCAACTGCGTTTTAAGTTCGTACACTCACGCACGGCGACAAGTCGTGCCAAGAGTGTCGACGCGACGGCCTCTAGTTCTGATAGGCTACGCGTCGAGATGAGATATCTACAAATTGCCTGCCTCGAGTGAGGGCGTGTGGTGTAAAGAGGGCAAGTGGCGGGCGGGCGGGGGAGTTAGTTAGAAATGACGTGCTGTGCGCTATGTACAGAAGCGTAAAGAGACAGACCCCAAAGAAACAATCCAACACACTGTGCATGTTATCGGTTAGGTCATTCCCTCGCCCGGCCTCGCCACGCCCCGCCTGCGTTGCGCTGCGCTGCGCGTGTTCTGGCTGCCGAGTCGTCAAAAATCAATATTATCAGAACGATGTCAAAGTGATAACATCACATTGGTGATTTTGATTTTTCGGCGTCATTACGATAACTTTCCGGTATCGTTTAAACTGTCATTTTTCACAGGCGGGGCACCCGAATAATTGTATATAAATCTACACTAATGTTATAGGGGTTGTTAGTGAAATGCAGGCCCTGGTACGGTTTATCTACTTTAGCAGCACCACTCGCTACGAATAGCATTCAGCTTTACTTTTCCTATGTCTAAACATGTCACTAACTAATCTAAGTGTTATGCCGCCCCATAGGTATGCTGGCCTGGCATCCCCCGCCTCAATCCTCTACTCACATACACACATCCATGCAGGCTGAAAAACACAAACACACTCTGCCTCCCTTCCTCCCTCCGAAAGACCCGCCCGCCCCATAAGCCTATCCGATCATTCGGTCCGAAAAATAATAATAACTCGCTGATGGCGCGCCCGGTCCCGGTGATGATTGTGCAACCGAGTGCGCCTGACACAGGGCCGACGACATCGGCCCGATAGTTGTTAATTCATCGCTAAACATAACAGTAGAAAAAAAATCATGACTAGATTTCCACTTGAAATTTAGAACTTGTGGCCCATCCCTTGAAACCACAGCAAATTCAGCACTCCTCGAGCCTTCGTCGGCGAGGAAGGAGAGAGAGAGAGGGAGAGGGGGAGACCCACGCCAGCAGCCTAGCAGGAAGAGGCGCTCCACGGCGCGGATGAGCAAGGCACCGCGCCGTGGTCTCTTTAACTTGTCGGTAACTTTGATCCACCATCATGGAACTCCTCTCGAATCCATGCTGCGCCCCTTAGAACACTTTCTAACTCTTAGATCGAACTAACCTAATGACGATGATGATGGTGTACTGTAGTGATGATTGTGATGATGACGGTGATGATGGTGACGATGGTTGACGCGTGATGGTGATGTGTGGGTTAGAACGGTGAGACGAAAGCGGTGATGGATATGAAGGGTGATGTCATGTTCAGTCTAGTGGCCGTGGCGCCGGCGCTCCCGGCCCTCCTGGCCGCCCTGGCCGACGCATAGAGGGGAGCCGTCGCGTCGAGGGGTAGAGGTACCGAGTGCAGAGCAAGGGGCTGTCCAGCCGACCTATTCCGAAGATCGCTCCTGCTACCTCCGTCCTTGTCGCACCCATAGCGGCGCCCTATGCTGGGCATGGAAGTGTCCCACGAGTGCGACAAGGACAGATGTACGAAAGCGATCCTCGGAATAAGTCGGCTGCCTGGCGTCAGAAACTGGTGTGCGAAACAGGACGATCACAGTTTTATGTTCCTGCTAGGAGCGCGCGCGGCGGGGCGGGGCGGCGCCCACCATCAACCACCACGCGACGCACCAACAGGTGTTCGGAGTGGCACAGGTGGGGGGGGGGGGGATGTATTGGGGTGCGGGGCGGGGAAGGGCTGGCCCTAGCCTAGTCCACCTCCAGCTTCCGGAAGGAGCCGGACAGCCCCGCCAGCTCCTCCTGCATGTCGCTCACGTAGCGCGCCTTGGGGTGTAACTCGATCTCCATGTCGTCCAGCGCCTGCAGCGCCGCGCGCTTCGTCACCAGCTCCTTCTTGAAATCGGCTGGAGGAGGGAGGAAGAAAGACAAAACGCCGTTTAGACTCTGCGGAAACGGCCTGGATGCGACGACATGACAGTCACGACCAGGAGTAGGAGTCCTCACCGATCATTTCCGCCATGGGGACGGTGCCGCCATACTCCTTGGGGAGGATCTTGGGGTTGATGTTTTCGTGCAGCTCCTTGACACTCGTGTGCAGCTAGAAAGCAAAAAATTAAAGGAAAATTGAAAAGAAATTCAAAGAAGTTGTAAGAAAACTATTTTTAAAATGCTAGAAAAATTATAATAAAAAATATCTAGAATAAAAAAATAAAAAAAATAAAAAAAACCTTTTTGTAAAATTAACGTCATTTGTGAACCGAAACCCAGAGCTGCTTCCCGCTCGCGTCGCGTCGCGTCCTGCCCCGCCCACACTCACCATGATCCTGTTGCGCAGTTTGTCGTTGAGCAGCATGGTGAAGAACTCGAACAGCTTGTTGGCCAGGCTCGGGACGTTGAGGAAGTGCGTGGCCTTGTGGCGCATGGGCGTCGAGTCCTGCAGGCAGCGGATCATCTTGCGGATGTCCGACAGCGACCACAGGGACACGTGGCCGGCCGTCAGCCCCGCCTCGTCGTTCACGTACGAGTAGCCGCACACCTGGTTCTGCTCGTCGTCCATGATGGCCTCCACCACGAGCGAGTGCGTCCGCGCCATGTCCGCCGACGAGAACTTGTAGGGGTCGAAGCGGCCGGCGCACGAGAAGAGCACCCGCCGGCCGAAGTCGTCCCGCTCCGGCAGCGGGATGAGGTAGCTGAGGAGGAGAGGAGCGCTCAGGTCATTCAGAAGATCGTCCTCGTAACTCCGTCCTTGTCGCACCTATGGCGGTGCCCTATGTCGGGCACCCTGGCGAAAGGGACAGAGGCACGACAGCGGTCCTCGGAATCAGAATCAGTCGGCAGCGCGCCTGTTGAGTCTGGGATAGGCAGCCAGGCCGCGCCGGCGAGCGCCGCTGGCCTGCCTGCCCGACAGGAGGTCTACGCACCCGGCGTCCAGGATGTCGCTGATCTTGGGGTCCATGACGTCCAGGTTCTTGAACCAGTGCGGGTACAGCTGCCTGATGGCGAGGTACCGCTCCAGCATCTCCTGCGCCATGGGCACGGAGAACTTCTTTGTGCGCAGGAACCGCAGGAGGAACAGGGAATCTGCAGGGATGGAGAAGACAAGTCTTTGTTCTCTGTGAGACCTTTGAGCAGGACGCCGGCGCGGCGGCTGGGCTGCACTCACCTGTGCGGCACTTCCTGATGTGCGGGTGCTTGGCGATCCAGTCCCGCATCTGCTGCAGCGCGTGCGCCCGGCTGCCGTCGTCCTCCCGGAGCTCGGTGCGCGCCACGCGCCGCAGCTCCTCGCTCAGCCCGCACTCGTAGGGCTCCGCACCGAACAACTCTGTCCGCTCGACACCCATCTGCGGACAGCAACAAGAGGACCATCTGACCGTCTGCTGCAGGCCAGGCCGCGGTGCTCGACGCCGGCGTGTCGCCCGGCGCGGCGCGGGGCGGGGCGGGGTGTATGTAAATTGTCCGACCTATCTTTGTCTGACCTGGCGATTTCCCCGAAATCCGAAAAAGCGCTGTCCGACCTGGATTTTGTCCGACCTTGTTTACACGGGTAAATTGGACGTAAAACCAATATGAACTTCGAAGCAATTGGATTTTCCGAGTCGTCCCTAGTTAGGTTATGATGTTACAGTCATCCCAGCAGACGATCCTCTTGATTTTTGTGATGATCAAGAGAACCCCGCCCCCGCCCCGCCCCCGCCCCCTGTCCTGACCCGACCAGGCTCAGTAACAGCTTTCAGATCTGCAAAATTCGTCAAAAATTATACAATAATAATTCACGAAAAAGTCTCTTTTCCGTCATGTAAGCTGCTTTCATTGCCAAAATGGCAGGAAGCACATCCGCTCAAATTCGAAATTTTTAAAATGCATCAGTAACGATTGTGGTTAGGTTGGTTTGAAGTTGGCAGCGCTGCAGGGGCATGCCCAAACTGCAGTTTGAAATGAAAAGCGTTCAGTGACGCCGCGTCTCGTTCGGTACGGCGGTTTTATTCGTTTTCGCGGTTTGAACAAAACTTTTAGTATCTATGCAAAGTATTGGCGTGAATATAAGATATTCAAGTAGTGTCAGATTAGACTATTCTTCGGCAAAAGTGATAAATCGGGACTGTGTGATTTCAAGATCGCCAATAAGACGGCCCACGTCATGCCGCTGGTAACCTATGTCAGCTGCCATTTTGTGGAACGTTGACTGGATGAACGTCTCCGGGGGACTCTGCTGGTAAGTGTTTTCACTCGACGGTCTTGTTCAATGTTAGCCATCCTGGGCACTTTATCCAAGGTTGGACAAAGTCCAGGTCGGACAGCGCTTTTTCGGATTTCGGGGAAATCGCCAGGTCAGACACTGATAGGTCGGACAATCTAGCTGCATCGGCGGGGCGGGGCGGGGCGGGGCGGGGCGGGGCGGGGCGGCACGTCAGTCACCGCATCACGGCACGGCACGGCACGCGCGGTGGGGGCCGGGCTGCAGTCTAGGACAAGGTGAGCCGGTGCAAGTAGTGCAAGGCCCGCCGCACCGGGCCGAGCCGAGCCGAGCCGAGCCTGCATCACGCTGCCGATGCACTTGTCGAGCACCTCGCGGGCGCGCGCGCACGCTTGTCACGTGAGGTCGGCCCCTGCCCCTCCCCCTCTCCTCCCCGCTGTCAAAGAGCACGCCGGCTGAAAGGCTGCGCGCCCGATTTCGGCAATGCCCCGCCCCGCCGCCCCGCCCCGCCCCGCCCCGCCCCTCCTCGCGCGGCAGCCTTAGCGCCGCCTCGTTCCTCTCTCTTTGCTTTCTCTCGAACTCTCATTTTTTTTATTTTTGATTGTGGACCGTATCCCTGCTTACGCCATGCGCGTGCGCGCGCTCCCTCGGGCTGTGCTCTGCCGTGGCGTGCGGTGTAGCTGTTCCAAGAACGCGTGCTGCTGGTGGTGGACCACCTCGAGCAGCAGGCCGGGGTCGGGGTCGGGGCCAGAGCCGGAGCCGGGTCCAGCGGGGGCTGGGCCGGGCCGGGCTTTTACCAGGCCACGACCTTGGAGTGAGCCGGGCCGTGCGAGCCACCTTGGTGCGAGCCAAGCCGAGCTCAGCGCCACTGTGGCCGGGGGGCCTACGCGAGTAGAGATGAGAGCGGAGCTGGGGAAGAGAGACAGAGCTGTGTCCGGCCGGGCCGGCCCGGGCCGGGCCGGACCGCATGCAGTCATTGCCGGGCCGGGCCGAGGCGGAGCGGAGCGCCTCGACTGGAAGGTCGTCCCGCCCGTCCCGTCCCGTCCCGTCCGGACCAACACTTTCACTGAGCGCGGCCCCGGCCCGGCCCGGCCCCGGACTGGACAAAGCTCTCTCGGCCTGGGCCCCTGCCTGCTTGCCCGCCCGATTGCTCGTCACGATGGCGCGGGCATCACGGGCCGACGAGCAGCTGACGAGGCACCTGACGGGGCGGGGCGGGCGGGCGGGCGCCCCGACAGGTGGGCAGGTGCATATGAGGTGCGGGGCGGGGCGGGATCAGCCGGCCCGCTGCCGCCACGGCGTCACGGCGCCGCTTCTTATATTTGATCCCATCTCGATCTCCAGCCAGCCAGCCGGGCGAAACACTTTGCGCGCGCAAAGGAGAGAAAAACGACACGTTGGAAATAATCCGCGCACAGGACTTTCCCCTCCGCTCCGCAACCGTGACTCAGGCGTCCTCAGCAGGGGCAGGACCCACCCCACCTCACCCCTCCCCGCCCCGCCCCACCTCACCCCACCCTTTCTTATCCGTCATTACACCGGCGATTCGCGCGCGCCTCGCCTCGCCTCGCCCCGCCCCGCCCCGCGCGGCTCGGAGAAAGACAGACACCAGGCAGGGGGCTCCGGGCTAGACAACAGCGCATAACTGAGAGAGCGCAAGTCTTTAAAAAGGCTCGCTCTGGCGCAGCAAAAAAGGGCGCACATTTGCTCCGCCCGCCTGCGGTTGCGACAGCCGACCGCGGCCGCGCCGCACCGCTCCGTGATATGTTGATTGATGGTTGTCAGTCGATATAGGCAAGGCCCTGTAGGCTCTAGCGCTCCGCCCAACGCACTTGCGAAACTTGCTGCACGCCGGAGCTGGGGGCGGGAGGCCTGTAAAGTTAATGCCGGCCGTCCGTCCGTTTGTGAGCCGTTGCAACAGAAAATGTTAGTTTAACATCTAAATCCGGCCTATCACACGCTAGTTGTGTGAACCACCTAATGGTGCTGTTGACACGCGCCGCATTCATACTCTCAATGAACCGCCCCGCCTGCCTACGCTACGACGGCATGCAGACATGGCGTCGCCCCGCCCCGCCCCGCCCCGCCCCGCCCCGCCCCGCCCCGCCCCGCCGGACGCTTTCTCGCCGCGCCACCCAGCCTCCGTCCTCTACCTCCTCTCCCCCGCGGCGCGCAGTATACACGGCGGGCGCACCGGACCGCCCCCCCCCCTCCCCTACACGCCCGTCCCGTCACGTGAGAGATTCGTGCAAAAGGACGGAGTCATGACTCTGGCATTCACACCTCTGTCCTGGGCCTGGGCCTGGGCTGCTCCTCCCGCACGCTGCACTTGCTGCTGACGAGCGTCTGTTTTGAGTTGGGGTTGCGGGTAAAGGGAGTGTGCTACACGAGTACTTTATCTTCTTGCCCTAGGGGTACGCGGGCGCACACTTCATTAGACGCTCTGGGCGTGGTGCGGCCCGCCCCGCCCCGCCCCGCCCGCCCACCCCGCCCCGCCCCGCCCCGCCCGCCCCGCCCCGCCCTGCCCCGCCCCGCCCCGCCCCGCCCCGCCGCGCCCTGCCCTGCCCCGCCCCGCGCGACCTGTTACGGTCCTTACGACACGCTCTGCGCCGAGCTGCCGTACCACCGGTGCGGGGTAAGAATGGGGTGGCGGGCAGCGCGGCCGCAGCCGGCCCAGACGCTCACACACACACACGCGCGCGCGCGCACGCACACTTGAGCGCTAATGCGACCGCGCGGGGCTAGCGGAGGCTGCATAATGCTGCTGCTGCTGCTGGGCTGTTTGCCCCCGGGGCCCCGCCGCGCCGGCCGCCGGCCGCAAACCTGCCCAGCCCAACCCAGCCCAGCCCAGAGCAGGTACGCGTCAAGAACCTCATCAATCGCAAGGACTGCCTGCCTGCACGGCCTGCACCGACGCGATGACGCGGCGCGGCGGTTCACACGGACCGGTCCGGTAGTCAGTCGTCGTCGGGACGGCTGAAAGCCTTCAACATCTCCCTAACTGCCACGGAAGCCGCCCCGCCCCGCCCCGCCCCGCCCCGCCCGCTTATTGTGCCGTGCTCGCGGAACGGGGCCGATCAATGCGATCAGTCGGTCGTCTCGTCGCACCTCGTTTCTCCGCTCGACTGCCGCGCCGCGGCCGCAGCACCCAAAACAGCGGCGTGACGGGGCGGGGCGGGGCGGGGCGGGGCGGGGCGGGGCGGGGCGGGGCGGGGCGGGGCGGGGCGGGGTCCGCCTGCCATGTCCATCCGATTCGGCCCAACGCTTATGCGATGGGATAAAATGACTGACTGTTTTCCGAAACTAGAAACACTTCTGTGGGCGGGGTGGGGCGCGGGTTGTGGCGGGGCGGGGCGGGGCGGGGCGCGCCATGGCGGAGCGGGCCGGCGGGGGGTGGCGGGAGGGGGGCGGGGCGCTGCCACACGGCCGTCCCGTCCCGCCGGTCGAGGTAATGTTACTTTCACTTTCCGTCTCCCGCCCCACCGCGCCCCGCCGCGCCGCGCTCAGCTCCGGCCGACTCCGGTCATCGCTCCGGTGTACCAGGCCGGGCCGGGCCGGGCCGGGCCTGGCTCCGGGCGAGCATTATCCTGCCCAGACGGCGTCCCAGACAGGCGGCCGACCGATAAAGGGTGCGACGGAAATGTTGAGTGGACGTCGTGGCGGGGCGGGGCGGGCGGGGCGCCTCAAGTCTGGCGGAACAGGGGCTCCCGGGTGCGGAGTGGCTATAGTCGCCGTTCTCAGGGCGACGGCCGACGAGACTGAGTTAGGCCTCCCCTATGTCACCCGGAGGCTCGCGCCCGGAGCGCGCGTGTGGGAGGGGAACCACAGCCTCGTTGTCCTCCGTCACGATGCGTCATACTCGAAAAATACTCGAGTTCGCCGGGCAGAACTGGGCGAGACGTAGGAAGAGGAAAGGTCGGGCGTGGCACTGCGAGGGAGAGGGGTGGGGGGGGGGGGACTTGGCGGGCACTTTCTAGCCCCCCATACGATCACCTCGGTCCCCGGCCGGGCGAGGCGGGAGGACGCACGGAATATTCCGTCCATCCCCGTCCACCGCCCAAAGACGCGCCCCTTGCAGTGTCCGACTAGGCAATAGGCAACACCTCAGCGCGGGTGCGATCACGTTGCCTAGTAGGCAGGCGCACATGCAGCCAGCTCCGCTCCTATGGGACGTGTTTGCCTTCTCCTCTGGCAGCACGAGGCGACTAGGCAACACCTCAGCGCGGGTGCGGTCACGTTGCCTAGTAGGCAGGCGCACATGCAGCCCGCTCCGCTCCTATGGGACGTGTTTGCCTTCTCCGAGGCGACGGCGGTGACCTCAACGCGGGAAGGGAAGGCCGCCCCAGAGTCGTACTATCTATGATGTACGACTCTGGGCCGCCCCAGCTGGGTATGGCGAGGCGAGGCACGTCGTCGCGTAGGCGGGCGGCTGGCCTGGGCCGGGCTGGCCTCATCTTAGACGGAATTCGGGTCGGACCGTCCGAAAACTTTCGCCGACGGGGCGGAGTCAAAGAGAGGCGAGAAGTTCGAGGGGCGACTCTGCCGACGCGGCAACGCGATGTCCTGTCCTGTGCGAAGCAGCTGTCGGGCCGCTGCCGGGGAAGCACACGGTTCCTTCTCCGGGGCGGCCTCCTCACAGGCACATGGTTCCTTGTCCAGGGCGGCCTCCTCACAGGCACACGGTTTCTTCTCCAGGGCGGCCTCCTCACAGGCACACGGTTTCTTCTCCACGGCGGCCTCCTCACAGGCACACGGTTCCTTCTCCAGAGCGGCCTCCTCACAGGCACACGGTTTCTTCTCCAGGGCGGCCTCCTCACAGGCACACGGTTCCTTCTCCACGGCGGCCTCCTCACAGGCACACGGTTCGTTCTCCACGGCGGCCTCCTCACAGGCACACGGTTTCGGCGCTGGCGCCTTCTGGCCCACGCCGGTGAAAGCGTCGGCTGCGCGTCACATCCACAGCGCCCGCGCCGCGCGCCCTCGTCCAAAAGTTCAGCATGTTCACAGTGCTCTTCAGGTTGTTCTCTTCCTCCCCGTCGGCCGTCCCCTGCGGTCTGCTTCGGTCCTGCGGCCCGACAGCTCGCCCCGCCCCACCCGATTCTCACCCTCACACGACGCACACACGGCCCTGGTCCACTCTACTCCACTCTCGGTCCACTCGGTTTGTACTCACGATGTTCGTGTCTAGAGCGCTGCCGCGTTGTTCGGTGCCCTCTCCTCTGTGGGTCAGTGGCGCTCCTCGCACCAGGAGCGTTCGCCGCCAAGTGACGGGACGGGGCACGGGGCACTCCGGCCCGCCCCGCCGCGCCGCGCCACGGCTGCTGGGGGTGGGGGACTCCCTCTCCCTTTCGTTCGAGAGGAGAGGAGAGGGGCGGAGCGGAGAGGAGAGGAGAGGCGGGTGCAGCAACAGCTGCTGAGCCGCGGCGCGGCGTGGCGTGGCGTGGCGCAGCGGGAGCGGTGAGCGAGCGGAGCGCACGCGCACGGCACGGGGACAGGGGCGTACCGGTGGGTGGGTGGGTACCAGAGATTCTTGGGACCGTACGTTGGTGCTTCGTAAATTTCAATATGAAAGAGACTTAACCAGCAGCAAAATCTTGTGTAGTTCTCGGTGAGTGTCTGGGCGTCTGACAGGCCAATTCAGCCAATTAGCTCAAAAGCCAAACTTACAATCCTGTTAAAGAGAGACTCTCTCTATGCTGTAGCGGTCGCAAGAATCGAGAAGATTGTCTGAGACGACTATAGTTTTCGCGCCGCACAGTGTTGATCAAACTAACGCGCGCCCGCGCGCCTGCCCTCCACTGTTGCCAACTGCATGAAACGTTTGAATTTGGCAGTTTTTCCTTGCGATTGGTGTGGTGCAGTCTTCTTAGACATTGTAACCAAAGTTGTAAAGTTTTAATCTCAAATAAAAATGGAAGGATGTTTTTCTTCGATGTGCCTGAATTACCAGACGAAGGAGATGTGTCAGCAAGTTGCCTAGCCTACCCTACGGATTTTGTCATTTGTTTTTTTTTGCAGCTCTTTCGAGCTGTTTGAAGTTTGAGAAGGGTTAAGACCGTTCTTGCCTGGAAGGGTTAGGTCACTCTTGAAAAGTTGTAGTAGCATCTCCGACAAATGATTTAGCTAAAACTGGCTTTAAATCACTAATTTGTTTGGTATAATTCCTCAGAATGAATTCGGAGGAGTACAGAACTAGTGTCGATAAGGCTGGGATAAAATGCTGTGCTCGAATCTGTGAAGCTCAAGAAACAGATAGTAAATTTCTGTTCTGTTTTCCTCCTGTTACTAATGAGAAAAGCAGAAAGAGGTATACCCATAGATTTGCATATTAAATAGCCGTTATCTAATTCGTGTACATTTTTTTTCTGATGTCAGTTATTTTTTCATTTTCTTTATCGTTTACCTTTGTGTTAACCTCTCTCCACAGGTGCCTGCGGTGGGTCAAAAATGCAGGCAACACCGATCTTCTAAAATACCGGCTGACCGATTTATCGGCAAATTTTTATCTATGCTCCAGCCATTTTTTAGACTGGGTTGCTGATGGTGATACCCGACGCATCTTAAATAGGGCAGTCCCAGTCTTTACTTATCCCCCTTTAAAAAATGAAATAATCAACATAGCATTTTCTGAAACTACTGAAATGGAAAAGACTGCAGGTAATTTTTATAAAATATGGCAAGACATATTCACTTGAACTTTATGGTGTACTAAGGTTTCCTTCTTATAATGCAGCTGAACCCGATATTAAAGAAGATAAAATTGACGGAAATAAATGTGGAAGTGATGCGAAAGAAGAGTCAGAAATTCTTCAACCACACAGGGAGGAAAGTACCAAAGACCATCAACCTGAAAAAGGTTGCGCCTCAGTTCAAGCTGCTATTATTGATAGTGAATCTCAGGATGATGTGATTAACACCAAAACACCATCAAATGAAAATAGTGATTTAATAGTTAACAATGCAAATGTTATTGATTCAGAAGTTAACAAAAATGATGATGATAATCCACAAACTAACCATACTGAACCTTCCAATTTAACAAATGATGTAGTAGCACAACAAACGGTGAGTAACCTTGATGCCAATGTGGAAAAATGTAATCCTGAATCACCAAAAAATACAAATGCTGGAAAAGAGTCATCTTCAACCAGCATTTCTGTTGAGGCAGTACCCAAAAACCCAATTGAAAAATCTGATTCAGTTGCTAAAACAATTGAACTTGTTGTAAAGAAAGAATTGATTACAGATGATTCTGTTGAAAGGTAAGACCAGCCATTGATGTTTCTACATGGGCCTACATAATCATTTATTTAACATCTTTAACTTATTTTCATCTCGTTTTTTCCCAGTCCCAGTCCTCTGGAAAAAGCAAATGAGGTCACCCAAAACACTGATACTCAAGGAACTGCAGCTCCAAAAGAGAAATTATTGGCTCGATCACCAGCCATTCTTCGCAAACATAAGAAACGTTCATATGGTGACAAGAGAGAGACTTCTAAAAGGAAAGCAAAGAGTGATGCTTGTGATAGACTGAGTGGAAAATTTCAAGAAAAACCTGATGATGAAGAATATGAACCTGGCAGAAAGGCACCTAGAACAAGCCTTGGGGTAAAAGGAAAGACTGCAAAACTTAGAAGTCCAAGAACAATCCATGGACCAGATGAAAGTGTAGAGAGAACAGTTGCAAGATCTTTTATTGTGTCCAAAGATATTCTTTCAAAACTTGGATCCAAGTTAGGCGGTTATCAAAATTCTCCACCTAAAACAATTGAGAAAACTCCAGTCATAACAAGTGTGTATTCAAACTATCAGAGCCCTCCAGAAAAATCTAGGACACCAGTGATAACTAATATTAGGAGTCTACTGCCCCAGAACGGAGGAGAAAGACCAATCAGTAACTCATTGAATACTTCTCCATATAGTTACAGGCCTTCTCCTCATAGTATTGAACCAATTTTAAGAAGTGCCTGCACACAAACAACTGTAGGAAGTTTCGGTAGGTCACAAAATTTTTTACATGTATTGAACTCAGATAGAAAATTATGTGTATTTAGTGGTATACCCTCTTTTGATATCCTTGAGAAAATCACTGACACAACACTTAAAATGGTAATGAGTGAGGCAATGAGAAGTGAAATTCAACCAACCATGCGCGAGTGGATTATTGTTACTTGTACCAAATTTATGCTAAATATTTCTTTAGAGGCTCTTGCAGTCATGTTTGAATTAGATGAAGATGAATGTTCTCGAATTGTTGAAAAAACCAGTTTATTTTTAAGAAGGACTCTTTCATTACCAGATGGTCAGAAATTTGTGTGGTCATTACCAACAGACGTTCTCAATGGTATTGCTGATTTTTCTGACAGTGCTGTGAATATTGGCTAAGCTGTGTCAGTAGCTAACTTCCAGGTGTGAATTTTACCATGTCATGAATATGGATATGTTTTCTTTCATAATTCTTTAAATATTAAATGAACATGTGTTGTGCTCATTCTGATTATAGTGTTGAGTTAAGATTCCAAATCTTTTGACTCGCTACTCCCGTTTATGCGCTTATGAAAATAAAATTTTTAATTCCCAATGTACCAAAGTTTTCTTACATACTTTCCTTTTAAAAATTTTCATTTTTTTTCTTGTTTGAAGGAGTATGGTACGGTGGTGAAGGAGTCGTAGAAGCGCTAGACTGAGAGAGAGAGAGAAGTGTCTTCCACGCCCCCAGGCCATAGAGGGGTGAGTAGATGCCACATACTCAAGTGGGACGGTACCACCATAAAGTTAAGCACCCCGCCCGGCCCCTCCTCTCCGCTGGACATGGACAGCGCAGCCGGGGCGGGGCGGGGCGGGGCAGAGACCCTTGCGAGTTCCGTTTGTGACCCGGCAAAAGGGGCCGGCACGCACTCCCACACTTCCCCCTGCGGTCCTTGACGGGGCTCGTCATGTCAGGTGAGCCGAGCCGCCCTGACCCCTGGCCTGCCTTGCCGCGTACGCTCGGATGCGACTAGCTGGGCGCCGCCAGAGACGCTGTGGGCCGGCGCCGGCGGGCGCGCTGCCAGCCCGGCGCCCAGCCCGGCGCCCAGCCTAGCCTTACCCTGCGCAGCGCAGCGCGGAGTGTCCTGGACGGACTCTGTGCGCTGCGCGGTATGGCGCGGCGCCGCAGTGGGGCCCGGCCCGGCCCGGCCCGGCCCGGCGCCGCGCGGGGGCCCGGCCCACCCGCCCTCAGTCTGCGCCGGTCCTCGGTCCCCGCAGCAGCAGCAGCAGGCTGAACCCCGCCCCGGGCCCCGCAGCGCCCCGCAGCGCCGCGCCGTGCCGTACCGCGAGCCGCGCCGCGAGCCACCCCTCGCCCCGCCCCGCCCCGCCCCGCCAGGGCCAGCTCTCGCACATTTCACATTTCTCCCGCTCACGTCTCTTACACGCGTCCTCCCTGTTTTCCCCTCCATCGCCCGCGCCCGCGTGTACTACGTGTGTGTGTGTGAGTGCGCCGATCGGCGCCAAATAGACGATCCGTCATTCTTTTTTCTCGCGCTGCGCCGGGCGCCGGCCTAGCTCCAGTGCTGCGGGGAAGGCCCGGCCCGGATCGGCCCGGGGCCGCTGTGACGGCTGTGACTGTGCGTCAGGTTCGACCGCTCCGCTCAGACCGCGTGACTAGTCTGCCGGATGCCCGCTGGCGGGCCGGGCCGGGCCGGGCGAAGGCGGGGTGGGCCCGCCTGGACGACAGGCCGGTGGCTGCCGGTAGGCGTGTGACGACGACCCCCATTGGGGACTTCCCTCCCGCGCACGACAGTGCCCTGGCGTGACGTGACGTGACGCGTAGCGGCCGCGTGTGACGAGCGCGATGGCGCGCACTCGTGGACTAGTGCTGCTGGTAGGCGTGTGACCACGACCCCCATTGGGGACTTCCCTCCCGCACACGACTGCGCCCTGGCGTGACGTGACGTGACGCGTAGCGGCCGCGTGTGACGTGTGACGAGTGCGATGGCGCGCACCCGTGGACTAGTGCTGCTGGTCGCGGCGCTGTCCTGCGCCCTGGCCGGGGCCACAGGTAAGGCGAAGACAGCCGTCTGACTCGTGTCTGCCCGGCACCCCGCCTCCCGCCTCCTCACTCCACCCCGCCTCCTCCCTCCAATCCCTCCGACCTTTGGCGCCCGCCCGCGCCGGTCTGCACGCAACATTAACCCGCGGCCAGGCCCAGACCAGACTAGGTTTGCTCCTTTCATTTTGGACAACGCCCCCTCATTTGCATTGCAATTCCGTCCGGGGCCGGGCGCGTTCCGGTGAGATCCAGGGCCTAGCGCTACTCAGTGCTGGCCGGGACGGGCCGCGGCGGGGTGGCGCGCGGCGCTTAGGGGCTGAGCCGCGAGGAGCCCCCGGGCCCGGACCGGACCGGACGAGGTCGCTGGACTAAATATTCGCGAGGCGCGGCAGAAATTGGCAAAGATCGCGAGGGAACAAAAAAGGAAAAGTCGGAATGTAAGAAGGAGTAGAAATAAACAACAACGTCAACAGACGATATGGGCGTGTAGGAGGGCAGAGTAATTCCAAATCTGCCGCATGGCAGTGATGGCAGTTGGTCCTGACGAGGCCGGCGCGTGCGGGGCGGGGCGCGGCGCGGTGTGGCGTGGCGCTGCGGCCGTCTCCACTGCATTGACGAGGCGCCCCTATTTATATCTTGTTTGAGATATGGCCCTGCTGGGCCGGGCTGGTCGGGACAGCGGCGGGCGGGAGGCGCCCTGCCGTCCTGCCCCGCGCTGCCCCGCGCCTGCCCCGCGCCTGCCCCGCGCCTGCCCCGGCCCCGCGCCTGCCCCGCGCCTGCCCCGCGCCTGCCCCGCGCCTGCCCCGCGCCTGCCCCGCGCCTGCCCCGCGCTGCCCAGCGCCTGCCCCGCGCCCCCGCGCCTGCCCCGCGCTGCCCTGCGCCTGCCTTGCGCCTGCCCCGCGCTGCCCCGCGCCTGCCCCGCGCTGCCCCGCGCCTGCCCCGCGCCCGCCCCGCGCCCCCGCGCCTGCCACGCGCCTGCCCGGCGCAGTGCGTTGCGCCATGTTGTTTGTTTTGGGTGACGATGTCCCGGGCAGAAATAAACACACGCACGCGGCGGTCGCGGTGACCGCGCCGCGCCGGGAGGTTAGGCACGCCGGGCGCACGGCTGCGCGCCGGGTCCTCTCCTCTCCTCTCCGGCTGAGCCGACCCCGACCCTACCTACCTCCAGGGACCGCCCGGCAGGTAGGCAGGATGTGCGCACGGCCGCGCGGCGGGCCTGCCTACCCACCGGGCGCCCTCCCTGCTGTCCTGCGCGCTGAGCGCCCGGCGCCCGCCTGGGGACAGTGCCCTGCTGCCTAGCCGGAACGGCACTTTAAAAAAACTCTTCAAAGTGCCTGAATTATCCTTGCGGTTGAAGTACATTCTTGTGCATTTTAACATTTAAAAAAAAAGTCAGTTTTTTTTTAAATATTCTGAAAAGTGCGGCTCTCCGCGTTATCGCCTTTTCCCGCTTCACCATTCGAATGCGCTGTAAAGCGCTGCGGTTGTCCTGCTGTCGCAGAGTGACTGAGCCCCTCCGGTTGGCAGCAGCGGTACACACGGGCCCCGCCCCGCCCCGCCCCGCCCCGTGTAGCCCAGCCCCTGTCGGCTTTAACGGGGCTTTACCGTCCGACGCCCGCTGAGCAGCCGGCTAAGCCCTGCAAAGTACCTCTGTTTTGTTTTAACCCCCTCCCTCACCAGGCAGGGCCACCCTATACTGTCCTCCACCCCCTGCTTTCCACGAGACGACACTGTGTGTGTGTGTGTGTGTGTGTGTGTGTGTGTGTGTGTGTGTGTGTGTGTGGCGCTCGCCACCAAAGGCAGAGGGATGGCCGTGTCCTGAGAGCTGAGAGTGAAGCGGCCTTAACCTACCCGGCCCACTGCCGCGGTCGCATGTGACGCCAAATTACTCAGCCCAGCCCTGGTCCGCCCTGCCAGCCCCAGCCCCAGCCCCAGCCCCCGCGCCAGCCCTAGCCCCCGCCCCAGCCCCCGCCCCAGCCCCAGCCCCAGCCCCAGCCCCAGCCCCGCGAATGCAAAGGGGAGTTGAGAGCAGAGTTAAGCATATCTCGGGGCGGGGCGGGGTGGGCGGGGTAGGGTTGGTTGGGTGAGTCAGCGCAGAGTCCCTCCTTCCGGGCGCGCCCGCCCCGACCCGCCCCGCCCCGCCCCGCCCCGCCCCGCCCCTGTCCAGTTGGCGACTCAATGCCGCACTCTGTTGCTGGCCCGGCCGGGTCTGCTAGTCTGCTGCGGTCTGCTGCTAGCGCGGCTCTCTGAATAAACTAACTGTGTGGCTTTTATCAGAAGAAGAGGCAACTTTTTAGTGCGGTGTGCGCGCGCGCGCGCTCGCGTGAGATGGCGCCCAGGACTCTCTCTACTTACCTCTCTTCTTGTGCGCCACCCGCGCTCCCTCTCCACCGCCCCGCCCCCTTTCTCTCTAATTACTTTAGAACCCCTTATACCCCACCTCGGCGGTGGAGCATGTCTCCGGGGGGCCGCCCCAACCCCGCCTCACCCCAACCCCGCCTCACCCCGCCTCACCCCACCTCACCCCACCTCACCCCACCAAGTCCGGCTCTCCCCACCTACCTCGTCGATCCTCATCCGGCCGCCTCGCTCTGCGGCGCGAATCCCAGACAAATTTTTATTAATTTTAATCCCCGCACGAGTGTCGCTGGCAGCCCCGCCCCGGACGCGCTCGGCCGAGCGAGATTCCTCCACCTCTTTCCTTATAATCCGGCTCCGTCTTGCCGGCGCGGTGCGGCGCGGCGCCGCCAGCGCCAGAAGTCGGAATGCTGTTTCTAGGAGGACCACTCACTTATATTTCCCCCCGCGGACCGGGCCGGCCGGGACGGGCTGCTGTATTGCTTTATCCTGCCCTGCCTAGCGCCGCCGCCGCCCAGAAATGTTTCCTACGGCCCGCTGCATCTCCTGAATTCATTCACCCAGCCAACTTATATATATATATTAAAGTTATAATCGCGCGGCGCCGAGTTGCTGCTGAGAACGAATGCGACAGGGATAGCAGCGCGTATTTCGCCTTGGGATTTTAATTTTCTTTCTCTTTTTCGCATTTCATTCATACTTAGAACAAATTTCTTGTGTCGTCCTCAGTCCCGCCGGCAGGCAGCCCCCCGGTAGCAGCAGCAGAGTGCTGAAGGCGTGTCTGCGCCGCGCTGCGCTGCGCTGCTCGGCACACACGGGTTAATCTTGACAGCCAAAAGATTTCCTCGTCAAGCAGCCTTCTCCCCCCCCCCCCCCCTCCTCCCGGCCGGCAGCTGCGGGTGCTCCTCACGTTCGTCATGTATCTCACTGCTCCTCCCAATGATAGGACACGCGGAGGGAGAGAGAGAGAGAGAGAGCATAATACAGAACTCGGGAACGGGGAGGGAAAGACATTTATATGTATCCTCTTTTTTTCGCGGCTCCGCTATAGAACATCCCTGTTTCTCACCTCCCCACCTCACCATTCTCAATTTTTTTCCCTCCCCCTCGGTGTCGCCGCCATTTAATGACGCCGCCGTCGTCTCTGGGCGCCCCAAGACCCACCCCGCCCCGCCCCACCCCGCCCCACCCCGCCCCGCCCCGCCACGCCTGTCTGCCCGCTCATGACTCGCCATACGCAGCGAGGGGCTGCCGGCGGGGCGGGGCGGGGCGTGATGGAGCCAGGCGGCCGGAGCGTGGCGCGTGGCCTTGTTCAAGTTCAGCTCAATTGTGAGCTGCCGGCGGGGCTGGGCGGGGCGGGGCGGGGCGGGGCGGGGCGAGAAGTGCGGCGGCGAGACTTGGATTAATTAAGTTGTCATCATTCGATGAACCGTAATTTATTGACCCGAGTCAGACCCCTGTCCGGCCCGGGTGTGTCTGTCTGTCTGTCTGTTTTTCACTTCGCTCTCCTTTCTTGATTCACAAATATCCCCCCCCCCCCACACACACACACCCTCGTGTCACACACACTGTGGCTCGGTTCTTATTCATCGCGTCCATGAGAATCTGCATGCAAGTGTGTGTCTGCTCGGTGAGGTTGGGGCGTAAATCTCCGATCCCGCTGCTCTTGTACCTCCACTAGGGATGCTCCCCCTCCCCCATTTCTGTTCTGTGAGATATTCCGCAGGGCCACGGGCCCCGCCCCGCCCCGCCCCGCCCCGCCCCGCCCCGCCTGGCGCGACTGCCTCGCTCGCACTAACCCCTTCTATTTCTCTTCATCCCGACCTACGGAGGTGCGCCGCGCCACCGCGAAATGGGATATCGCAAAGATAGAGGGCGAATGCGTAACGAACGGGGCATTCGGTTTGACGTTTTGACAGCTGCCCATTTGTCTTGCCGGTGTTTCGGGTATAGAGAGTGTTGCGGGTCGGATCAGTCTGTCGCGGACACGGCGGCGACAGGCGGAGCGGGGCGGGGCGGGGGTGTTCTGTTTCACCAGATGGTTTGTACACAGGCTCCCCCTCTCGCTCCCCCTCCCACCCCACCCCGCACTTTTGTTTCTGGCGACGGTGAAAGGTGTTTGACAAGGCCGCGAACTCTAATGACGGGACGGTTAGGCATAGGTCCCTACCCGCCCTCCTCGAACGCTCTCCCCAGTCCAATGCCGCTCTCTCTCTCTCTCTCTCTCTCTCTCTCTCTCTCTCTCTCTCTCTCTCTCTCTCTCTCTCTCTCTCTCTCTCTCTCTCTCTCTCTCTCCTTCTTCCCTGTCTCTCGATCGTTCCACCTTGCTGCAGGTCTAGCGCCGTTAAAAATAGCGCGACGGTAAATATTTGAGGTACGCCTCTTGCTCGGATGTGAAGCGGTAAAGGGACTCAAGTCTCCCGCCCTGCCCCGCCCCGTCGCGCGCTCGGTGTGCAGAGTGACAGCAGAGCATTGTGGGGCGGGAGCGCGGGCGTGGTTCACGGTAAAAAAAAGTTTCTTGTGTATTTCAAGACCCGGTCTTGGATACCATTGGCGCTCTCCATAAGATCCAAGACCGGGTCTTGAAATACAAGACACTTTTTTTACCGTGTTAAGGCCTAGGACCTCGCACCGGATATCATTTGTCGGCCCAACTAATCCTAGTACTTTTATGGCTGAGCAAAGCACACAAATATGTATCTAATTTTTTTGCGACAATGTGTTTTTAAAATACATAAAACATAGCTTCTAAAATGACAGTGTAGGCTGCTGACAGGGGCGAATAACCCTTTTCTGCTGCGCCATCATCTATGTTACTATTCCGCGACTCGCTTCGACTCGTCATCGCTCGCTCGTAAATCTGCCCCGCCCCCTTTATACCCCAGGCCAGAACTAGCGCTATTCTTTATTTTACGCGATAGTGGGCGGGGCGGGGCGGGGCGGGGCGGGGCGGGTCCAACTTTGTGCACTACATGCGCGCACCTCGCTCACTACAGGCCGCACTCTAGAGTTTCCCTCTAGCGAGGGCGGGGCGGGGCGCGCCTTTAGGCTGGGCAGGTAGGGAGGTACTTTTGTTAACCTGCGGCCGGCGCCAGGCATGCGCCTGTGTGCACTACACGAGTGTAGTTTTGTTGTTTCGATATTTTTCCGCAGTTTAGTTAGTTTACCGCTGAGCGGGCGGGGCGGGTGTCCCTGTCGCCTAGGCGCCGGCCGGCTGCACCGTGTTACTCGTCTCTCTCTCTCTCTCGCGACGGAAAGTGCCTGATGTGTCATCCTCTCACTCCATCGGCACGCTGTTTGCACAGAAAAGTGTTGTGTACCCCGCGTTGCGCCAAACCTCTGTGAAAAATACGGAAAAATATTCGGAAGGGGTGCCGGAAAAGTTTCCTTTGATACATGCCGGAAAGTTACGAGTTAAAATAAATAATTCAAATTGAAAAAATTATGGAAACCTCCGTGGTATAGATAGGACTTCCCCGTTGTGGCTATGCGGAATGGAGGCGCGAAGGGGGGGGGGGGGGGGGGGGAGTATGCCTCGAGGGAGTTTGAAGGGTCATTATTTGGCTCCGGTTGGTGCTGCTTATTGACGGGAAAAAAGTTATGTTCCGGCGAGTCGTGGAGGGCGTAAGCTAAAAGTAAAACAGAAAGCGGGCAGGGGCATTACGCGTCCGTCTGTTTCTCCCGCCGTTAACCGTGTAGTGGGGGGCGGGGCGTTGTCGCTTCGACCAGTCGAACTAAATGCGTTACTAACACACACGGCACCGCCCTGCCCCTGCAAGGCCTGCAGGCCTCCGCGAAATGTGTGAATATAACAGTTTGGCAGCTCGGGCGCGGCGAGTGCGGGCGCTGCGCTATCCAGTAAGGCGACGGCACGCGCCCCGCCCCGCCCCGCCCCGCCCCGCCCCGCCCCGCCCCGCCCCGCGGCGGAAGCGGCTCGTTACGCGGAACAATCGGCCTGTCATCCTTCCGTCCAGGCGGCGTCTACCCCCTCCCCCCGCCTCCCCCCTCCTCAATCTCTCACTCCATACAGAAACTCGACCGTTCTATGTATGTCGAGCAGGTTCACTGGTAAAACTAAGGCGTAGTTGTATGCCTTTTTCAAGCGTACAACTACGCTTGAAGACCTTACGCCCTTCTTGAAGCATACAACTACGCTTCAAGAAAATTCCCCCATGCATTTAGATAGGAGGAAAAGAGCGCATGAGCTCTTGTACGCTTCAAGAAGGGCGTACGGACGGTACGCTTCATAAAAGGGGTACAACTACGCCTTAGTTTTACCAGTGTTCGCGTCGCACTGCTCTCCTATCTCTCACCCTCCTCTCGAAGCTCCGCTCCGTACTCACCTCGCCCCCGGGCCCAGGCGGTCATCCAGAAACAAGCACCTTACAATTAGCACTGCGCGCAATTTGCTCTCGGACAAGCAGAGCAATTTCTAGCGACAGGTGTCACAGACTCCTGGCGTCCACGCGCCTCGCGTCGCGTCCGACTGCGGGGCGGGGCGGGGCGAGGCGGGGCCGGGCGGGGCGGCCACATATTTGCTTCACTCAACCCCCCCCCCCCCCTCGCTGGGGGTGACGTCACGGCTGCTTGCTCATCCTCACCGGCCCGGCCCGGCCCGCGCTCAGTAAAGTGACCAGGCGTGTTGTGTACGCTTGAAGGTGATTGTCTCGTTTTGTATCCATCAGCCTGGTCGAGTCAGGTCAGGTCAGTTCAGTTCAGGCCAGGACCTCCCGCTCCGCATGCAACGCGCACCAGACCGGTCCGGATGTGCCCAGGGCCGCGTCAAGGACTCGGGGCGGGTCGGGTCGGTATGTGCGCAGGGCCGGGCTGCAGTCAACGACATACACATTAAACCCTTATGCATGATTTTTGCATCGTTATGCACGATTACATACAACCATAGTTTTGCACAAAATTTTATGCATAATTATGCACACTTTGTACTTAATTATGTACAGATTTGTGCATAAAGGACATAGTTAAACATAGTTATGCAGAAAAAATTGTGCATGGTTATGGCTGCTTAAAATCCTGCAAGGCTTATGCACAACAAAGTGCATAAGGGTTTAGTGTGTAGTCGGATTGTGGCGTGTATGTAGTGCGGCGTAGAGCAAGCAGGCGACCCTATACAAGAGGCGCAAAGAGAGGGCGGCGTCCTGAGGGATAGGTAGAAGACCGCGACTGCGTGCAGCCGGCCAAAACCCCCGGGGAGGGGAGGCGGCAACGGCGCAGTGGCCAGTAGCTCTGCACGGGGCGGGGCGGGGAGCACGGCGCACACTCGACCCGGCCGGACCGAGACGTCAACCGCGGGTCGTTTGAGGCCGTCGAGTTTGGCAGCGCCGCGATGGTTCCCCCCCTCCCCCTCCCCTCTCACCCCTCGTAGTGTGTGGACGCCATTCACAAACACTGCGCTTGGCTCCCACCGACCTGACATCACTTGGTCGAATGCCCGCGGGCTGTCAGCAGAAATCTTGCAAAATCGTAAAGACTCTTTTTGTTTTTACAAACGAGCCGAGCTGACGGTCACCACGCTCTGCGGGAGTTTGCAGCATTTTTTTCCCTCACCACTCAAAGTATTATTTTTCTTTCGTTCCCAGTCTTCTTTCTCGTTAGGTTTTTTTTTTAAACGCCGCGCTAAACAGTACAACATGATGACATGTGTGAGACGGGGGGTTTCGAGAGTCGATGGGAGTCCTGAGCCGTGAGTGTCGCGGGCCGGGCCGGGGCGGGCCGCGCGCGTCGCGATGAAATCTCGAATCTATTGCCGCCCTGCCCCTCGGCCCGGCCGCGCTGTGAAAGAGGTGTAAATCTGCCGCGCTCACCAGGATCAGGAATGTTGATGAATTTCATTCTGCAACGGGAGCGACATGAGTATTAGGGGCGAGAAGAAATATTTTAACCGTTTTTTGGGGGGGTGATTTTTTTTTATATTTTGTCATTCGTTAGGGGTGCCTATTGCTCACGCTCGTGAGATTTTTTTTCTTTCATACTTTCGCACATTGCATGCTGTCATAAGGGGTTTATTTTCACATGAGTTATTTTCCAGCTCATTTCATTTTTTCTGAATGCTTGTTATACCGTTGTGAAAGGCGTCGCGACCCACCATCCCCCAGCTTATTTCCATTCACCGCTCTCGGTGGGCGGGGTGGGGCAAGGTGGGGCGGGGCGGGGCGGGTGGGGGTGTCGCGTGTAGTGGTGCGAGAGAGACGAGACGGCTGTCGCGCTCGTTCCCCCATTTTATTCGCAAACTCATGACCGCGTCATCAGCGGCCCCCGCCGCCCCGCCCCGCCCCGCCCCGCCAGTGACGCGAAATGAGAAAGAGTTTCCGGACAATACGCTGCTCCTCTCCTCTCCGTGACGATACGTCGCACTGTGGTGTCACGTGACCGCCTCTCGCCTCTGTACATATAGTCATTTGTCAATCCCTGCGCCCCACGCTGTGACCACGATGTGGCCACAGCCTTGAGCCTAGGTGTGGGCAGGGCGCTCCGGCTGCTGCTAGGGGGGTTCGACTAGCACAGAGGTCCGGTCCAACACGGCCGCCCCGCCCCAGCCGAAATACGACCATGATATGAAGAAATAAACGATCGCAAATGAATGCGACTCCCAGCCGGGCTGCCTAGGAGGCGCGTGCCCGTGCTAATTAGCTCCCCTACTCGCGGGGCGGGGCGGGGCGGGGCGGGGCGGGGCGGGGCGGGGCGGGCTGCTGATAGCGCGCTGCGGCGGCGTGGCGGTGGAGCGCCGCTCCTGCCGTACAGCTGGGCTGGGCTGGGCTGTTTGAGGACGGCGGGGAGATAGCGGCGGGCCTGCAGCATGAGCGTGGCGTAGGCCTGGAGGAGGAGGAGGAGGAGGAGGAGGAGGAGGCGGAGGAGGAGGGCGAGGAGCAGGAGCAGGAGGAGGAGGGCGAGGAGCAGGAGCAGGAGGAGGAGGGCGAGGAGCAGGAGCAGGAGGAGGAGGGCGAGGAGCAGGAGCAGGAGGAGGAGGGCGAGGAGCAGGAGCAGGAGGAGGAGGGCGAGGAGCAGGAGGAGGAGGGGGAGGGCGAGGAGCAGGAGCAGGAGGAGGGGGGCGAGGAGCAGGAGCAGGGGGAGGGGGAGGAGGAGGAGCAGGAGCAGGAGGAGGAGGAGGAGGAGGAGGAGGAGAGGAAGGCGGGTACGGGGAGTAAGATGGATAGGAGAAAGGAGACGAGAGGAGAGGGGGGAGGTAGGAGAGAAACGAGAATGAAGGATAGTAGAGAAAGAGAGTGTTCCCCTGGGGCGGGGCGGGGCGGGGCGGCGTGGTCTATCAGGTGCAGCATGCCCCCCGCGGGCCCGGGGCGGGGCGGGGCGGGGCGGGGCGGGGCGGGGCTGCTGCGCTGCTCTGCGCTACACCACGCTCACGCTGGTTGCTGCACGGCATGTTCCCCAAACTATCTCTGCTCTCTGCTCCCCTCCTCTGCCCGCCCCACCCCGCCCCGCCTCGCCCCACCTTCGCCTCGCTCATCGAGTCTATTTTGGTTGTGCCCCGCCCCACCCCGCCCCACCGCGCCCCCGGCTCCCTGATGATGCCTCCGTCCCGTCGGCGTCACATTTCTGCACACCGGAGAGTGATGCCCACCCAGCCCCTCACTCATCCCTGCTGATGCTGTCCTAACTCGGCCAGCGTACGTCGCCGCAAGTTTTCGTACCGCTCTCAACAACGTTCAAACACTTGACAATGTGTGCGCGGTTTGCGGTTTTCGCGACGCGTTATCAAATTTTTGTTCAGGTTAAAAACTCCCCCCAAAATGGCAGCAATGTCTCTTGTCGTTGTCACCGGCAGAATAACTCCCCCGTGCCTCCGTCCAGTGCGCGCGAACCCCGCAGCCGCAATCAATGCTGCCAGAAAAGTTAGCTAAACACCGGCGCGCCGGAACACACAACACACCCGTGTCGTGTCCAGCGGGCGCATATCTCCCCTGCCTACTAGGCAACACGAGCGCACGCGTGCAGGAGGGCTGCCTGGTAGGCAGGGCGCGTGTCTCCCCCTGCCTACTAGGCAACACGAGCGCACGCGTGTAGGAGGGCTGCCTGGTAGGCAGGGCGCGTGTCTCCCCCTGCCTACTAGGCAACACGAGCGCACGCGTGTAGGAGGGCTGCCTGGTAGGCAGGGCGCGTGTCTCCCCCTGCCTACTAGGCAACACGAGCGCACGCGTGCAGGAGGGCTGCCTGGTAGGCAGGGCGCGTGTCTCCCCCTGCCTACTAGGCAACACGAGCGCACGCGTGCAGGAGGGCTGCCTGGTAGGCAGGGCGCGTGTCTCCCCCTGCCTACTAGGCAACACGAGCGCACGCGTGCAGGAGGGCTGCCTAGTAGGCAGGGCGCGTCGATGCGGCCCGCTGCTGCGCTGCGCCGCGGTTTTTGCCTAACTTTTCTGGCAGCGCTGGCAGCAATTGCGCGGCTAATTTGGCCGGCGCGGCGCGCCATCAAACAGTCAGCGTTTTCGAACCAAACAGACCGCAGCGCCGTCTGGCGCGGTGCGGCGGGTGGGGCGGGGCGGGGCGGGGCGGGGCGGGCAGCGCCACGTGTGTGAGGTCGGCACAACCTCACGCTCACACTGGAAACGGAAACCAGAATACGTCGTGTGAATTCCCTTTCTATTAGTACGCTTGTCCCCTCAGTCCGTCACCCGGGGGGTACACAATCCCGAGGGCTGGCGTGTGTCGTCCCCTCTCATCGATGGTGTGTGGGGGACACCCGCCCTCAGGGAGCGTGCTACCCACCCCCGGGGAGGACAACCACACTGCGACACCGGCCACCGGCCGCCTTAGGTACTAAGAATCACTGGCTCCTTGAGCTCTGGCTGCTGCTGCATTCATCACACCGGCCAGCCAACGCGAATTTTATATCCGGCCGGAACGGGGCGGGGCGGAGCGGGGCGGGGCCGGCCAGAAGCTGCTCATTAAGCACGACTTTATATTTCTCATGTTTCTTGGGAGGTTAACGAGGCGGCCCGGGCCCGGGCCAGGCGGGCCGGTGGGACGGTACGGTACGGTGAAAGGCGCGGCCAGGTCCTGGGCGCCCCGCCCCGCCCCGCCCCGCCCCGCCCCGCCGCGCCGCGCCCCGCGTGCTGTGCTGTACGCAAACTGCTCTCGCAGTACTTGTTGACTTTGCCAGCGCCGCTGTTGGAAATGCGAAAACTTGACCATCATCATTATCATCATCTGTGCCGACGGCGTAGTCTTTATTATTTTATTTTCTTCATTCATTTTTTTTATTTTTTTTATTTTTTTTATTTTTTACTTTTTTATTTTTTATTTATTATTAAATTTTATGCCGGCAATAATAGTGCGTGGTGGGCGAGCACAGGGGAAGCGCAGTCTGATGAAAACCGCGGGGCGCACTCGAGTCGAGAGAGGTGGGAGAAAAAAACGTGCAGCAGAAGCAGCCGCTGCTGCAAAGAGGATCATGTTGTGAACCAAACTCTCCTCCGCCGCGCCTCGCCCCGCCTTTCCTCGCCTCGCCCCACCCCGCCCCACCCCGCCGCGACCAAACTCTCGCGCGGCCGTAAAAATAATAAAGAAAGTCTTTTTGCTTAGAGGCGCCGCTAGAGCTGCTGGGGGCAAAGGGAGACTCCTTAGTGTTTCTCCCAGTCCCAGTGCCGCGCCGCCTCGCCTGCGGAGGTGAAGTTCTTTATGCCCGAGGTGCGAGGCGGGGCGGGGCGGGGCGGGGCGGGGCGGGGCGTGCGGTACCGAGACGTCGTCCTCGCGAGACTAAACGCTGCTTTGCCTCTCGGCCCGCCCCGTCCCGCACCCTCTCGCCGAGATAACGGAGTCCTTGTACACACATACCGCTCAAAACAACCGTACCGCACTGCCGACGACTTTTTTGCTTTTTCCTGCATTCTATTATCCTTTACATTTCATTTCATTTTCGCGTTTGAGAAAAATGTGTGGCACCGCCTCTGACCTTAACTGAGGCGCCTCCTTTGTTTTGTCCGAGGTGCCCCCTGCCCCCCTCCTCTCTCTCTCTCTCTCTCTCTCTCTCTCTCTCTCTCTCTCTTTCCTCCCCTCTATCCCATACTTTCTTCGTTTTTGCCGATTCTTTCAAGGGCATCACCTCCGGCGCTAAACGAAGAAGAATTATTATCGGATGCGAAATAAGGTAAAAATAATGCCTCCAGGCCCAGGTGGGTATGCGCTCCCCCCCCCCCCCCTCCCCTCGCTGTGAGAGGGGGCAGAGTATATTTCCGGGTATACACGGACGGCATTACACGAAGTCTCAAAGATTTACATTGAAGATTATGAAAGATGAAACCGGCAATTATATTCGATTTTCCTTGTTTGATATTTCCTAATTCGTAAACAAAAACGGCAGGGGTTGCACGGATTGCAGGCCGTTGTGTTGGCAGGTCTGGCGGCTCCTGGCTCCCCTGTGGCTGTCCGCTGCAGCACCGTCCCCCTCCCCTCCCCTCCCCTCCCTCGGCTCGATCGCGCTGGCTGGCAGGGCAGGGCTTGGCTGTGAGCCGGTTTCCTGCCAATGAGCAACTTTCCGCTATATACTTCCATTCTTTGGTCCGCCGCCCGCCGTGGAGGAGATCCACCCCGTATACGCCGTACGGCGGAAAGAGGGGTGAGAACGGATATTTGACGCGCTCCAGAACTAACTCCGGACGGGGTGTGTGGGGGGAGGGGAGGGGCAGGGGGGGCTGCCCGACCCGCCGCCACCGCGCCGCCCAGCTACAGACGGGCTCGGCGGCTGCGAAATCGAGAAGGGCAGGGATTGGCGAGTGTCAGTGAGAGGGAGGGGGGGAGGGGGGGGGGGAGGCAGTCCTGTCCGGCAGAGCTTGGCAGCACCCCCAAGCTCCACTGCAAGAACGCGACGCGCCCCGCCCCGCCGCGCGTCCCTCCTTTTTTCCCCACTCGAATTAATCGAGCCCTTATACCGCGGGGGCCCTTCCCTCACCCCCTCACGGCGCGACCGGGCCGGGCCGGGCTGACAGCAGAGCGGAAAAAGAAGGGTCAAAAGTAATCTGCCGTGTAAGTAAAGTAAGTTTTTCGTTCTCTCGCCCTTAACCCCTCCGCCGCCCCGCCCCGCCCCGCCCCTCCGCTCTGCTTCGCCCCGTCCCGTCCTCGACCGGGTCCTAAGTCAATAACGCCCTGGCGCCAGCAACAGTCTCGAGTGAGGGGGGAGGGGGGCGGGGGCTTTTGTCAGCCGCGGGAGTAGGGGGCATGAAAGGGCAGGGGCAGGCGTGTAATACAGAGCAGCGCCACCTGGCGGACACTGCGGTGTTCAAAATGTGTGTGTGTGTGTGTGTGTGTGGCAAGAGGATCTGCAGCAATATCCTGCCGGTAGGGAGCGTTTGAATGAAGCGCACTCCACTCGCAGTGGAGTATAGTACGCTACACTGTTAAAAAAGTTTTGAAATTTCAGATTATAATCGGTTGCAAAATTGCAAAAGTGGTTTTGAAATTTCATAACATTGCTAATTTTACAATGTGGTATTAAAATTCATAAATATTTTGTGAAAATTACAAACTGGAATCTGAAAATTACAAACGGTGATGTGAAAATTAGGTAGCTTTGTAATTTCGCAATTCGGAATTGTAAAATTGTGATTACCAGATCGGAAATATGAGAAATGATCGCAATTTTCGAATTGCCAGCCCGGGAAGACGAAGGAGAATAAGACCGGGTCAGAGCGCGGTAGATCGCAGGTAGTCGCCTTGGCCGCGTGGACAAGGGCATCAATTCCTGATCTAGAGGTTCGGGGTTCAACTCCCGGTAAGGTAAAGTACAAATTTGAAATTAATTGTCGGTCCTGTTAATGGCTAGTGGAACGTCTAGAAATAGATATCCACATGCAACAGCAGCAGAAATAAATTATTATTATAAAATTAAGATATGGGTTTGCATTTTTAAGATCACAGATTCTCAATTTTCAGAACACGTTTGCAAAAAAATTTACAATCCTTTCAGTTAGTAATTTTACAAACACTGAATTGTGAAAAAAATTGCCAACATTATTTGTAAAATTACAATGAATTTTTTTTAACAGTGTACGTTAATTCAGAAGTTGAGTGTAACGCTCGCTGCGAGACATCCTCGTGAGCATGGTCAAAGCGGCTTTGCGGCTCCCCCTGTCCTGTCGTCGCCAGGAGGAGGAGGAGGGTCTTCTCCTCCACGACGCGCGACGTCAACGGGAGCTGAGTGGTTTGGCTCGCACGGTCCGCCCCGCCCCGCCCCGCCCCGCCCCGCCTGACGGAGCTCGACAGGAGCGCCCTGCTGACAGGCGATGGGCGAGACGGAGCGGCTGGCCACCGGTCTGCCGTCCTGCTGGTCCTGCTGAGCCACTGTGCTGTGGTGCGGCGGGGCGCGGCGGGGCGGTAGTCACTGGGTGCGCGGGTCCCCAGCAACCCTCGCAGCCTTCCTCGACTCTGGGAAAAATATTAATTTGACCCAACCAAAATTTCAAGTCTACAGATGACTACAAGCCATTCTATTCTTATCGTTTTTAGAGGTGTTTCAGTGCCTGATACTCCCAACCACGCTCACTGCACCGCCACTCCTCCCCCTCGACCGGACCCAGACCCGCGCATAATGCTTTTCTAAGCTGGGATTCCACAGGAAGCGAGCGGACGGGATGGGTCCGGCCCACACATGTGCCACGTGCCCGCCACCATTTTCGGGAGTTGGTTGTTGGGTATGGGCGGGGCGGGGCGGGGCGGGGCGGGGCGGGGCGGGCGGAGGAGTTTGTAAACTGAATGAGGAACAACCGCAGACAGGGGCGGGCCGAGCAGAGTAGGGCAGGGCAGTGCAGGAGCAGTGTAGGGCGGGGGCCTCGGCCAGTGCGGGGCGGGGCGGGGCGGGGCGGGGCGGCGGGGCGGGGCGGCCCAGACCTACCGCCTCACCGGTTCCTCCCAGCTTGCCAATAACACGATCAGTTTCCGGTATAGCAGACCGAAAAGAGCCCCGGGCGAAAAGAATGGAGAAATTGCCGCCACATCCTACGCCCCATCAATCACCCCCGACATTCCTTCCGGTCCCAGTCGCGCTCCAGCCCCGCCCCGCCCCGCCCCGCCCAGTGATGTTGAGGTGGGACCTGAGCCGGGATCGTCTCCAGGCGCCCCAGGGTGGTCCCCCGCTTCTCAAGGATGAAAGGGCCAGGGCTCCATTAAACTGCCCGGTTGTGCCTGCCGCTCCCGGTGGCCGGCCGGCCGGCCGGCGCCACCTTGCCGCCCCGCCCCGCCCCGCCCCGCCCCGCCCCGCCCCGCGCGCATTATCTCTCTGTAGCGGGCGGGGCGGTTTTCTACCCCTTCCTCCCCCCTCCCCCTACTCTTTGCGGTCGCATTCCAGCGGGAGCGGGCCAGGCTTATCTGTTGCGGCCGGAGGGGGCGGGGCGGGGCGGGGCTGGGGGGTCGCCTGCCGACTGGTAAGCCTGCGGACTCTCCTCTCCAACCCAAAGCTGTTCGACTTTGACCTTGTTCCCATAAAATGCCGCCCGCCCCTCCTGCGCGTCTGTCCGACTTATCACGTGTCTAACTTTTTTTCCGTCTGCGATGCGCTGCGCTGCTTGAGGGCTCGAGGGCCGCCCCCCGCCCCGTCCACTGACCTAGGCCATGGAGGGGCGCGGTGGGGGCGGGGGCGGGGGCGCGCCTCCGAAATGTATGTGGCCGTCCAAAAGTTTGGTGACAGTTAGCCTGAGGCGAGGGCGGGGCGGGGCGGGGCGGGGCGGGGCGGGGTTAGGGAGGTCCCAGGGGCCACGGGGCTAGGCGGGCACGTGCTGCAAAGCTTACCCCCTACCCCCACCTCAATGGTAATGGTATGCCGTATGTTCCGCGTCTGGCCGGCAGTTAGTTACAGCAGCAGAGGCAGCGCGACCTACTGCCCCGCCCCGCCACCGCCTAAAATTATTTCATTTCAAAGGTAGCCTTATGCGCTGGTACCGCTCTTCTCTTGAACCCCTTTCTACTCCTCGTTCCTCCGATTTTGACATTTGTATTGCGGCTAGCAGGAACCCCAGCAGCCTGGCCTGGCGCGAGGACGAATGAGGGAGGGCGGCGGCGGTGCTAAACCACAGCCCGGCCCGGCCGCGAGCTGGAGCGGGCTGGGGCGGGGCGGGGCGCTACATGCCTCATTGGGGTGGCAAGAATGCGCTGCAAGCCAACTAACTTTTGCGAGCAGTGGGGCCGGGCCGGGCCGGGCCGGGGCCGGGTGGGTGTAGGGGGTGGGGTGTTGGTCGAGGATGCTCAGGCTGGAGCCGGGGCCGGGGCCGGGGCCGGGGCCGGGGCCAGCCGGTCCGACGCGACGCGACGCTACTCCTCTTCCTCCTCCGTTCCCCAAACGGCGCGGGCCTGGCCTGGCCTCGCGTCGCCCCGCCCGCCCCGCCCCACCCCGCCCGGCCCCGCCCTAGACCGCCTCCCCTTGCCAAGGGACCGTACTGCTCTCGCCGTTCCTACAGCGCCAACAACTTTAGCATCCAGGCGGAGGGGAGAGAGGGTGGGGGCGCTGCCGCTACCGCCGCCAACCACAGCCCCACGCCGTTGGTGCTGCGGCCGCGAAAGGTGTGACCTGATCCACTATCGTCGCGGATCCTGCGTACCTCCACGTCGACCCGTTGCTGCCCCTCCCCCCTCCTCTCCATACACGCCCTCATCGTCCACAGCCTCCATGTCCTCGTTCGCTCTCTGTCCGCGGGCGGGGCGCGAGTTGGAGCAGGACGGAGGCAAAGTCCGGCTGCGCCGGGCGTTTCCGGTCCCGCCCTGCCCCGGGTCCCTACCCTACCCTGATCCCCGCGCCCCGGATGCGCGTTACGTTGGGTGGTGTGGGGTGGGGTGGGGCGTGGTGGGGCGGGGTGGGGCGGGGTGGGGCGGGGTGGGGTGCGGTGAGGCGTGGCTGGGCGGGGTGGTGTCGTGGTTTGGCTCAGCGATGCGCTTTACTCTGGGCGCAGCGTTTAATGAAGCTGTAAACCCGATGGCTACCGCTACCGCTCCCCCCCCCCACCTCACCCCACGCACGGCCAGGCGATTGGCAGCGGTTTTCCTGACCCCCCTCCTCTCCCGTCTCCTGTGGACTAGCGCCGGTGAGGCGGGTCGTGTGAGTGCATGGCGCGCTGAGCGCCTGCAGAGTCGAGGGTAGGCAGCCCATCTTACAGCGGTGCATGCGCGAGCGTCATACTGCTGAGTGGGTAGGAATGTGAGTGGGTGTGACGGTGCGGTGCCACGAGGTCTCGCCCTGGGCTGGGCTGGGCTGGGCCCCTCGTTTCTCTCCCTTTTTGCCCCAACCTCTTCCCCGCCCCGCCCACTGTGAGAAATATTCGTGAGAGTTACGGGAAAATTTTCCATGAGAAATGTCGTAAAGATACGATATTAAATAGTAAAATTACAAAATTTTAAGGACACTTGGTATCGACTTGTAATTCTTAAACGAGCACAACTAAGCGTTCGTAAATTTAGGATTTCGATTGTAAATTTACAACACCATTTGTAAATCACAAATTACGAAAAAAGTCGTAAACTTACAGACATATTTTTCACAGTGCCCCGCCCCGCCTGTGTAGTGGTATTTTAATAGCCATGTTCGTGCCGGGCGAAACGATATGGACTATCCAGCGGCCCGGCGTGGCGGACGCGGTCCTGGCGGCGGGGCGGGGGCTGGAGGGAGGTAATCTCACAGGTGGCGCCCCGCCCCACCACACCCCGCCCCACCCCGCCACGCCTCGCCTCGCGCCGTTAACGTCGGCATATGCGGTGCTATGTGCCGGGCCGCGGCCCGGCCGCTGAACACAAATCAGATTGCCGCCCGCTTAGTCGGCGCCGTCAGCCGCTCCAGAGGTGACGAGGTGGAAACGTATATCAAGTCTGCTGAGAGCTCCGCTCCGCGACCAGCACGGCAGAGCGGCAGTCTGCTTCGTCGTTTATGTATCTCGAGTTTCACCTAACAGTTTCGCAGGTCTGCCTACCCAAGAAGGGGCCACGACGGCGCCTTACGGCTGGAGCGGATAGGCAAACTCGCATACTGTTACTTGGTCTCTGAAGCGCCCGGTAGGGTAGTTCTACCGCCTTTACCCGGCCCGGCCCGGCCCGGCCCTACCAGCGCGAGCACGGCACCCTAATTAAAACGAACTGAGTGAAGGGGAAATCCAGCAAAAGCCTGCAGGCCGGGAAAGGGATCTCGTCGATTCCATAACGTTCCTGTGCCTTGCCCTGGCGGGGCGGGGCGAGGCGGGGCGGGGCGGGGCGGGGCGGGATGGTCTCCATCCCGTCGGCAGAGTCCTGTGAATGCCCGGCACCACAGGCTCCTGGTCCTGGTCTCGGCCCGGGGGGCCGCAGTAAGAAAATAAGCTTATTATTGCCCAGCCGAGCACAGAGGAATGCCGCCCGCCCCACCCCGCCCCACCCCGTCCGCCGGGGAGCTAGGCTGTGTCGGGGGGAGGGGGGGGGGGGCTGGGGCTGGGCTGAGTAGTGTAATCCTATATTAATTTCCCGCTTTGGCGCGTGCGCGCTCTCAGTTCAGGACTACTGTTCCTCAAGAGCTTACAGTACGGCATCTTTGCACGTTATCAGTACAGTAGCCAGCAAAAGAACAGCACAGCAGCAGTATCTTTGCCGCCCGATCTCTCCCTACCTCCCCCGCCCCACCCCACACCGCCAAATCCCATTCCCAGCAGCGCTTCGTGCCGCGTGTGGGATGTGCCGCGGAGCGTGGCGGGGCGGGGCGAGGTGCGCACTGGTGACCCCCGCCCCGCCCCGCCCCCGCCATGAGACAAGGGGCCGCGCTTACGCAAATGGCATGAAATATGCTGCATGGGGGGACCATTTGGCGAGCGCTCGCGCCGGGCGGGGCGGGGCGGGGCGCGGAAGGGTCAGCCTCCGTGCCGCGAGGCTCCCGTGCCGTCTGCTGCTGGAGGTGGGGTCCGGGGCAGGGCGGGGCGGGGCAGCGTTGAGCGCTGCTCGAGGCCTATTTTATTTGCTGAGCGTAGCGAAGCACTCTGTCAGGGTTTTGAAACGACATATTGTCCGCCCCCCCCCCTCCCCCCCGGGATACCTTTAGTATCCTATAGGTATCTTCCTATTATTATTTTTCCTAGGCCGATCTTACAAATATATTGTTCTTCAGGCGGGATTGAGCTCAGCATGCAAGCCGAAGGCTTGCCTGGCTAGTATTTCCGCCGTTGCTTACCGCTCTTGTGGGCCGGGTCGGGCCGGGCCGGCCGCGCCTGCAAGGCCCGCTCCGCTCCGCTCCGGCTCTACTCCGTCACGAGAGGCTGGACTAATCAAACTTTTCCTATTGCTATGGCTTTTCCTCATCGCCGGTCGCGCCGACCTGGCCGCCGCCGCGCTGTCGCTTCCACGGCGACGCCGACGCCGCCGACCACTCCACGTGCACGGGGTAGAAGCGCTCCCCCCGGGGAGACAAGTGGTAGCGGCGTCCATGGAAATTACCCCATCTCATCAGGCGGGCCACTTCTTCTTCGCCCCCCTCCCCCTCCGTGCTGTGCGCGGCCAACCCCGCAGCCGTGGTACACGTGGAGGGACGCGACACCACGTGGACAGTGCCGCCCGGCCCGGCCCTCGTCATGTGATGGATGTGTTTCGCGAATCTGGCGGGGCGGAAAGCGTCCTCTGCCCACCGTCACGTGACGGGACGTAACGATACCAATATGTCAGCGCGCGAGCGAGCGCCCCGCAGCGAGGCGGCGTGAAGTACAGGACCGCGGGGGCGAGGTGTAGAACCTACACCCCCAGGATAGAAACACCGGGGGTACGACTGTCACAGGATGATTCTACCCCTCCTGACATATGTTTCTGCTAGGGGGTATCATCATCATGCAGGATGATCATACCTCCCTCGGCCGAGGGAGGGGGCGTCCTTGGCCTGCGCGGCAGGCGGGCGGGGGGAGGGCAGAACCCCTGGCGAAGCGAAGGGAAGAGAAGCGGGCGCGTCCTCGCGGTCCCCTCCCCGCACACCCCTCCCTCCCCTCCCTCCGCACACCGCAGCAGGAGCCCTGGCGCCCTGCTTCCTCCCCCTCCCGGACTTCGTCGCCGGCAACAGAGGCGCGTGAGCGTGAGGCGCCGCGGTGCCGGGGGCCGGGCGCCAGGGCACACCGGCTAGACTGGACGCCGCGCTCTGCTTCCGGCCGTGCCCGAGCTGTCCGTCAGCCCGCCCCTGTCCTGTCCGCTCACCTGCGTCCGTCCGTCTGCTAGTGCCCGAGCTGTCCGTCAGCCCGCCCCTGTCCTGTCCGCTCACCTGCGTCCGTCCGTCTGCTAGTGCCCGAGCTGTCCGTCAGCCCGCCCCTGTCCTGTCCGCTTACCTGTGTCCGTCCGTCTGCTAGTGTCCGAGCCGCGCGGGCTCACTGACAAAAACGCTGATGCTGCCGAAGCGTGCTGCACCTCTGCAAGCTCGGCCCGGCCGTTCGACAAGGCCGCCGCATGTGCTTTGTCCTACGCCTTCACTTTCAAACATTTGGGAATAGCCAAAAAAAAAAAAAAAAAAAAAAAAAAAGCAATTTTGCCAGGGCTTTTTCTACTGCGATGAGCGGCCCTTCCACCCTCCCACCCACCCCACTTGCCCTCGACCCGTCCAGTGTACCTGCGTAAATTTGAATTGGTGGGCAAACTTTGAACGCCCCGTGAGCGCCCGCCGCCCCACACCCCCGCCTCACGCCCACCCGAAGGACTGTTGTGTTGGCTCACCTGGGCGGACCGGGCCGAGGCCGAGGCGCCGGATGTTGTACAAGTCTTTTCTCTGTCTTCAAACGAACGCCCGCTTTCGCCAACGTAATTTATTGAAAAGTAGTGCAAACTCGAATCTAACGAAGGCGCGAAACAGACAATAGACAGGGCGGGAGCACCCCACCCCCACCTCCCACCGGCCCACGCGCCATGACTTACAGCACAGGGAAAGGAAAAGGAAACGGGAAAAATTTGCGCGTAAGCTTCCTTTCTGCCGGACCAAAGCCCCGCCCCCGCCCCGCCCCGCGCGGGATGTCATAAAGATGTTCCCGCCGTCCCCCATCTACACCCCCGCCCGCCCCCACCTGCCGGCCCCCACCTGCCGGCCGCGGCGGTGAGCAGGTAATCACCTTTTTACAGACCGCCCCGCCCGCCACCGCTCTGGCCGACGCCGTCATCCAGGTCAGCTCTTTGCTCCACCCTCCTCCCCGCTCTCCTCCCCTATCTATGACGGGATAAAAACACCCCCTCCTCAATCGGGGTGAGAGGGGTGGTTTTATCCCGTTATGAAACCACCCCCGGTAAAAAAAAAACTTGTGCTGCTGGCCTCTGGGACGAGGTGCCTGGTGCGCGTGGTGTACTGTACAGTACAGTGCGCACGCGTAGCACTTTTTAAGCACAGCGGGTCACAGAGGGCGGCTCCATTTACATGCGCGGAATGGGGGCTGAAAGGATTGGAGGCCGGGCGGGGCGGGGCGGGGCGGGGCGGGGGGCTGGGGAGGAGGGTGGTGCGGTGGCTCTCGAGCAGGGTCATTTGTCGGGAGTGCATCGCGTACGGCGACACTAGTGCAGTGTGTGTGTGTGTGTCGGGGAGGGGCACGCGGAACCGGAAACACTTGGGAGTCACCCACCCAGAGAGGGAAGCAGGGCCCACCCGACCCCTAACGCCCACGGCCGGTCGGGGGGCGGAAGGAGCCTCACTGAGGGGACACTGCATAGGGGGTTGCTGCCCGGCCCCGGCCCGGGTCCGCGAGGAGGGTGAAGCGAGATGGTAATAATGCGCCCCCCGGTAAGATGGGTCTTTCTTTGAAATTAATCCTCTATCGGCCTGCTCTACGCGCTTGTGGCTACAAGGTGCGGTGTAGAACATGCAGAGCGCTGTCCGCGTAGCAGCTCAGCGCGTCGTGCGGCGGACTCCAAGTGCGAAATTATTCCGACCCCTCTGACCTCTCTATTTCGCGCAACGACATGCGAAAATGACGTGTTGCATAATTCAGAGTGCGAATGTGTGTGTGTGCGGGGTACATGTCCCGACGGTGCGACTGCGTGGAGTGGAGCGGATGCCTCGTTGCGACACGGGACTCGTGTTTTCGCTGCTCAGATGATTTTTTTTTTTCTCTCTCCTTTTTTCCCCCGTTGTTTTGGGGCTCTAGCCGCGTGGCCGACGTGCCTGACCTAGCCAAGCGGAGCATCGCTGTGGCGGGGAGGGGCGGGGCGAGGCGGGGAGTGGGCAATGTGGAACGCCCCGCCCGGCCCCGCCCCGCCCCGCCCACAAGCATCTCCCGGCGAATAATCTCTAACGGGGTAGCAGTTTGGGGGCCGGCCAGCAGCCGTCCCGTCTCTGCAGCGGCAAATGCATGCAAAGTGGACAGCCTGGCCGGCCACACCCCAATGTGTCCCCCTACCCCACCCCCCAGGGCACGCCCCTTGCGCCCGTCACGTCCTCGCGGGGCGTGGCGGGGCGTGGCGCCGCGAGGCCTTTAGGAGGAGGGGAGCGGGGCGGGGCGGGGCGGGGCGGGTCAGACAAACTGTTGAGGTGGGTCGCGGGGCGGGGGGAGCAGGGCCAGGGGAAAGTGTCCCCGTACCCCGTCTCTCTTCTCTTCTCTCTCTATCTCTCTCTCGCTCGCTCGCTCTCCGTCTCTCTCCCGCTCTTTCCCCAACTAGGACACATTGCGCCATAATTATCAGCAGACACAGGGTTCTGTGCCAGTGCCATACAGGCGGCCCCCAGCCTAGTCCGGCCGCGGGCGGGGCCCCGCCCTACATGCAGCGGGCCTGTGCACCGCGCCCCGCCACGCCCCGCCCCGCCCCGCCCCGCCCCGCCAACGCCCAACAGATCAGCAAAACTAGGAGCACAGCAGTAAAAGCGTTTTACGGGCGCGGCT
Source organism: Frankliniella intonsa (assembly GCA_033675135.1). Classification (NCBI taxonomy): domain Eukaryota; kingdom Metazoa; phylum Arthropoda; class Insecta; order Thysanoptera; family Thripidae; genus Frankliniella; species Frankliniella intonsa. The sequence continues at coordinate 11,840,148 of CM066250.1, forward strand.
TGGTTTGCCCGCCGCCCGCCGCGCTGCCGCAGTACAACTACTAGCGCTCTGTGGCCGGCCCGGCACACACTGTTTTTCAAAAGGCAATGACCATTGCCATTTTTCGGCAATGATTCAATGGTCATTGCCGTTTACCGGCAATGACCATTTCCTTTTGTGGCAATGAAGCGCAATTTTGGCGATGAACTGCGTTTTGGCGATAAGCCATTTTCATTGCCTTTCCAACGGCAATGAGTCGGTTCATTGCCTCTCCAGCGGCAATGATCCGGTTCATTGCCGACCAAGTGGCAATGTCCATTGCCTTTTAATGGCGATGAATGAGAAAAAGGTCATGACATATCGCCAAAATATTTGGCAATGACTCTCAGTGCCGCCTGTTTGGCAATAAACTTTCATTGCCAAATTTCGGCAATGTTTCATTCATTGCCATGTGTTTGGAATGAAAGTATCGCCAAATATTTGGGCGTCAATAACGGTTCATCGCTAGAAACGGCAAGTAAACATTGCCATTGGGTTGGCAATTAAAACCGACTTATTGCCGCTAGAGAGGCAATGAATCGACTCATTGCCGCTGGAGAGGCAATGAAAATGGCTTATCGCCAAAGCCTGGCATTGCCACAAAAGGTCTTATTTTCATTGCCTTTTGAAAAACAGTGCAGGCTCGCGGCACGGGGCACGGCGGCCCCGCCCCGCCCCGCCCCGCCCCGCCCCGCCCCGCCCGGCCACATTGCACGTTCTGCTGCAGTCGGGAACAGTTAACATGACGGAGCAGGAGATACACCACACGCACGCACGCACGCACCCGCCCGCTCACTGCCACCGCCTTTGAAATATGTCGGTCACGTCGCAAAATCCCTCCCCCCCCCCTCGCTCCTTTCTCTGTTCCTCTTCCTCCCCCTCCGTCCTCCGTCCCTCATGCCCTCCCCCGCCCATTCCTCTCCCCCACCCCCTCCGCCGCCGCAGGGGAGCAAAGTAGTTGTGTAACGCTGATGCTACTTTCTTTAACGTCTCCGCGTTGCCGCCCTGTGTTTTTATTCTTTCTCTATCTGGTATTGTTGGTTCTTTTTTCTCTTGCGCTGTTGTTGTTTGTTGTCTTCTCGCTAGCCCCGCCCCGCCCCGCCCCGCCCCGGCCCGCCACCGGACCCGATGATATTCCTTGTGTTTATTAATGGCCGCTTTGACTCTTTGCGGGGCGTGTTTATGCGCGCTGGTGCAGAGCCGTCAGCAGGGCCGCCGCGCCACGCCGCGCCACGCCGCGCCACGCCGGGGAGAAAGAAAAGAAGCGTCGTCGTTTGTCTCTCTGATTGGCTCCGTGCAGCCTGAGAGCGGGCCGGAGCCTCCGGGCGGGGCCGGGCGGGGCTTTAGGAAGCGTTTGAAACGCGATGATTCCCTTTTAAATGTCACCCTCCCTCTTCAGAATATAAGCGATATCTCATTACGCCGTTTCCTCCTCATCAGCGCCCGCCGGCCCGGCCCGTCACCTTTGTGATCAGTTTGGCCCCACAGACGCGCGCTGCCTTGCTCTCCGTCGCGACGCCAAAGGCAGTCAAGTGCCGTCGTAACTTTTAAAACCAAAGTTTGTTTTTGCGGCAACTCCCCTTCCGGGCGCGCCGTGCCCCGCCCCGCCACGCCCCGCCACGCCCCCCCACGCCTCGAGCTGTTGCGTGGCAGGGCCTATGACATGCCCTCGCGCTCTCCGCAAAACTCTCTCTCTCTCTCTCTCTCTCTCTCTCTCTCTCTCTCTCTCTCTCTCTCTCTCTCTCTCTCTCTCTCTCTCTCTCTCTCTCTCTCTCTCTCAGTGCATTGCCACGGTAAAAGCAGCGGTTCCTTGATATCCAAGTACCATTATCGGGGAACTTTTCAAGGACAGGGGGTAGGAAACACGCAGGTGGCTGTCCTGGAATCGTTTTTACCGTGAAGCTGAGAGTTCTCAGGAAGCGTGCGCGTAGTGCAGTGTAGTGTAGGCTGCCTGGCGCCTGGCCTGCCCGAGGCGGTTGCCGTGGGGGCCGGGCCCGCTAGCCCAGCCCGCTCCCAGGCCCAGGTCAAGCCCTCCATTCCGGTTCAAATCACGCGGCCCAAACCCCGATGAGACTTGGGCCGGGCCGGGCCGGGTGGGCTGGGGGCGCCGCCCTGCGCCGCCCTGCCCTGCAGGCTCGACCTGCCTGGCTGCGGCCGCTCCCCCCGCGCCGGCATCTTCCCTGCTAAGTCTTTCATCAGCCCCCGCAATATACCTGCAGCAATGCTGACGGGAGCTTCGGGGGGCGCGCCCGGCCCGGGCGTGGGGTCGGAACGGAACAACGCACCCTACTCCGTCCGCTTACCGTTTTATTTTCCATTTTCAATTTTCTGTATTTTTCTTCGGTATATCAGATTTCGTTCCGTTTTCCCCAAGTTTTCAACACGCGGCCGACCTGACGTCAGCACAGAGTTATGCACCTAATTTGGAGCAATAAATTAGCTGTTGCCCCGCACTTGGCCCGCCCTCTCTATAAACTCCCGAGGAGCTGTCTCGGATGGGGCCCGGCCGGGCGGCGGCCTCCTCCCTCCCGCCTCTTACCGTCTTCTTTGAATTTCCTCTCAAGTGGCTGTGAGGCGGGCGGGCGGGCGGGGCTGCCAAAAAGAAAACCCAACTAGCGAGCTGTATCTTCGCTCCAGACACTTCGGAACGGTGCTGTTGCCGTTTAATTTTGGTCTCAACTATGATAGTTTTTATTTTAACTAGCAACCGATGAATTTTTAATAATATTAGTCTCTACAAAAAACAAAAAACAAAAAAAAAAAAACACAGCGAAGAAGCCATAGGGAAAGAAGTTGTTGACACCTGCGGGTGAGGCGGGGCAGTGGCCAGTACATTTTGTTTGTGCCAGCTGCTCGGCTAGGCAGGTTCACGGCCAGGGCGGGGTGGGGCGGGGCGGGGCGGGGCGGGGCGGGGCGAGGAGGGTCTTGTAGGAGCGGTAGCCGGCTGCGCCCGCGCCGCGCGCGCCCCGAGGCGAGGCGAGGCGAGGCGAGTGGTTCGATGAAAGGTTTCACCTTTGTAAACACGCCTATAAGCGCACGCTGTGAATAAGAAGGGACCTTGCCTTGTTTACCTCCCCTGTTTTTCAAGTTTACGTAGCTTTCGGCTCGCCTTCGGCTAACCTCCCTCCCCCCCACTCCCCCTAACCCTTCGCTTCACAGGACAGTCGACACAACGAAGTTCTTGTTCGATTGATCGAGTCGAGCATGTTGTTCAGGAGCCTACATCTGTGCACAAAATAGATACGCGGTAGAAAAATTCCAACACGGTCAGTGCGGGGAGGTTTTGTTCCTTATGATTTAAAACGAGAGCAGCATGACTAGTTAATTTTTTAATTATATTTATTAATTACCTAAGTGCTGCAGCATTGCAGTGTTATTGCTGCGATGCAAACTACGGCGGTTCTCATTAGAGAGAGTTGGGCGCTCTAAAAACAATAACACCGCCCCGCCCCGCTGTCCAGCTGGCCTGGTCTAACAGCTCTTCCGTATCTCCATCCTTCCCCTCCCCAGTGCGAGTGAGAAGTAGCGGCGGCATGGAGAGCAAAAGAGAGTGCGACGCGGCTAAACCCCGGCCGAACTAGACCAGGTCAGAGGTCGAGTCCGCAGCCCGGTCCTGCTCAGCCCCGCTCGCCACGGCCCGTCCGGAACCAGAAGTACAGGCGGGTTCTGTCGGCTGCCAAGGTGCGCATCTGGTTAATTGGACACGGGGGAGGGCAGCGCACTGCAGCAACCTGTTCAGAATCACAAGTTGCCGGTCCCCGCCCACGCCAGGGCTCTCCCCGCCATGGCCCTCCCCGCCCGGGCTCTCCCCGCCATGGCTCTCCCCGCCAGGGCTCTCCCCGCCAGGGCTCTCCCCGCCAGGGCTCTCCCTGCCAGGGCTCTCCCCGCCAGGGCTCTCCCCGCCAGGGCTCTCCCCGCCAGGGCTCTCCCCGCCAGGGCTCTCCCCGCCAGGGCTCTCCCCGCCATGGCTCTCCCCGCCAGGGCTCTCCCCGCCAGGGCTCTCCCCGCCAGGGCCCTCCCCGCCAGAACGCTCCCCGCCAGGGCTCTCCCCGCCAGGGCTCTCCCCGCCAGGGCTTTCCCCGCCAGAACGCTCCCCGCCAGGGCTCTCCCCGCCAGGGCTCTCCCCGCCAGGGCTTTCCCCGCCAGAACGCTCCCCGCCAGGGCTCTCCCCGCCAGGGCTCTCCCCGCCAGGGCTCTCCCCGCCAGGGCTCTCCCCGCCAGGGCCCTCCCCGCCAGGGCTCTCCCCGCCAGGGCTCTCCCCGCCAGGGCTCTCCCCGCCAGGGCCCTCCCCGCCAGGCGTCAGGCTCAGGGGCCTGGGCCTGGACCTGGACCTGGTGGTGCGCCCAGGGTGCGCCTACGTGTCGCCAGGCGGGCGCGGCGCGGCGTTCCCAGAGTGGTGGTGCAGCACCCCGCCCGCGCGGTGCAGTGTACAGAGAGTGCCGGGGCGGGGCGGGGCGGGGCGGGGGCAGCAGCGCTTGATTATTTACCGGGATCAGCACCCATTTTAGGGAAGTGGGGAGTAGGGGGGGGGGGGAGGAGCAGGGGGGATATGGCAGCCAATATCAAGCCGGTTGTTGCGAAGCCCCCGGGGGTGGTTTGCGCGGGGAGGAGGCGGGGAAGGTCGTTGGAGAGAGTTGCCGGGGAGGGCAGGCAGGGGCGTGCCGGCCAGTGGGGCGGGGTGGTTCGGGGCGGTCAGCACCCAGGCCTCGCTCGCAGTATTGGGCTCGGCCCCAGCCGCCTCTTTGATCCCATCTGGTAGTTGTTGGATCTTGTTAAAGGGAAAGAATCCCAACTGGGCTGGGCTTCGCTTCTCCTCTAGCTTTCCCCGAGATGATCATCTCTGCCCCTCCCCGCCCCGCCCCGCCCCGCCTGAAGGAGGCTCCAGCGGCTCAACTGCCGATGCGCTGCGAGTTCCACATGAGGCGGGGCGGGGCGGGCGCCACGCGCCAGACATACAGAGCCGTCCTCTTAGCGCCGCGGCGCGCCCCAGAGCCAGCTGGTGCCCGCCCCGCCTGTCCCCGCTAGCCCAGCCCAGCCCAGCCCGCCGGGGCCAGGACAGCCTCTGACAGTTGGGATTGTCGGTCGTTCGGCCGACAGTAAAACGTGAGGCGAGGCGAGGCGAGGCGACCAGGTCCGTCCCGTCCGCTCCTTTTCCTCGCCTCTCCTCTTCCGGGCGCCGCGACGGCTCGCCGCGCCCCGCCGCGCTGCGCCGCGCTGCGCCCCGCGGGCCGATATTGGCTCGGTAAATATGACCTCATGACGCGAGGAAAACGCGCGCCGCATGGGACGAGAAAGCGTGCGCAGCGGGCGGGGCGGGGCGGGCTCTTTTCTATGGCACCGCCTTCTGGTACAGTGCAAAGAATATGTTCGATTATTCTTCTTTTCTTTTTTTTGTTAAGGCAATAAATGCGGGAGAACTGAGTTTTAGTGATTTACAATATGAGAATTCAACCTGACTTCCCTCCCACCCGCCGCCCCGACACGCCCCGGGCAGAGTGGCGTCCTGCTTCTCTCAATCACTCTATCCTATACGCAGCAGCAGACAGCCCCTGTCCGGCCGGCGGCAGACCAGAAGCGCCCCGCCCCACCCCGCCCCACCCCGCCCCACCCCGCCCCACCCCGCCCCATCCCGCCCCACCCCGCCCCACCCAGTCTGCAGCGTCATGAGTCGTGGGTCATGGCGTGCTGCTATCCAATCTACAGCGCACCGTGGTGCAATGAGCAGCCCCCGCTGGACAAACCTCGCCCACCGCCCTGCCCCGCCCCGCCCCGCCCCGCCCCGCCCCGCCCCGCCCCGCCCCGCCCCGCCCCGGCGCACCCCGCCAGCATGATCCTCCCCTGCCCAGCTGCGGCAAGTAGTAGTTCCACCCTGACAAATCCGGGCAGACACCCCCGCCCCGCCCCGCCCGGGCCGCCGCGCCGCGCCGCGCTGGGACCACTTCCTGCAGTCCAGTCTCCTTCCGGGTGTTTGAATTGAATTAATCTTGTGCTGGGCAGCGCTACCCGCCCCGCCCCGCCCCGCCCCGCCCCGCCCCGCCCCGCCCCGCCCTCGCCCCGGCCCCGACCTTCCCCTAGCACTTCTTGTCCTGCAGCCGACCGCAGCCGTGACCCTTCCTGACCGGCGGCGCGCTCGGATACACCGAAGAAAAAAAAATGCGGTGCCCTAATTGAGTTGCGGGGGACTCCGGCCGGCTCGGCTCCGGCGGCGGCTTCCTCCTCCTCCGGGGCGGCCCCTTTGTGTCCCCCGTGAACGTCAATCACAGCCCCCGGGCGGGGCGGGGCGGGGCGGGGCTGAAGCATCATGGCGATGAATCATGATTAATCATCCCCGCGCCCACCCCTTTATTTCCCTTTTCATCAAGTCAATCCGGCCCGGCCAGGCCGGCCGCCGCCGCGCGGAAATTAAAGAGTAGAAAAACTGTGCGACCGGCCGGGCCGGGGGTATACGCTCATGGCAGCTCATGGCTGCTCATGGCTGTTGTGGGACGCGGGCGGGGCTCGCAAACTTTAAAGTTTTCCCCTGATCCCTGTTGTCCTCCGCTCAGTTTTTTTTTTTTTTTTTTTTTAAATTTAAATCTGAGCAGCACACTTTATATTTTGCGATCTCCCTCGCCTTTTGTCTCCGCATCATTCCAAAACCTTGGCGACCTCTGCGACCTCTCTCTGTTTCTCTCGCTCTTACTCTCTCTCGCTCTCGTTCTCTCTCTCTTCGGCCCACGCGCAGCCAATGCCATGGCGTCGCTGATGCATATTCAGTTTTTCTCGTTATCAATTTCTTTTTTTTTTATTTAAAAAATGCGTCAAACGAAATGAATCCAGTGCGCCTACGCTGCTGATGTTGATCCTTTGATGTGAGCCCCGCCCCGCCCCGCTCGGTCCCAGCTGCGCTGAGCTGCGCTGGCCGCTCCGCACAGCCACATAGCGTCGGAGCGGAGCGATTCTGGGAAGCGTCGTCTGTTCGCTCTGCTCGCTCTGCTCTGCACTCGAGAGTGGCGGGGCCGCGGAGCACTAGTCGCCAAGGTGGCGCTCGGTAATTGGAACCGCATGAAACAGGAGGCGCAGCCCCGCAACTGGCGAAATGGATCGGGACGTATACGCTGCGCGCAGAGCAGAGGCGACGTTCCTCTGAATATTTCTTTCCAAATCTTTCCATAGGCAGTAAATTTTGTTAGTGCTTTTTTAAAGGTAGCCCAAGAGATATTTTAACCAAACTGCCTACCTTAATTTTACTTTTCCGTCGCGAGTAGGGGGGGGGGGGGTGTAGACTGCTCTAGCTGTGTCGGGCCGCGCTGCGCTGCGCTGCCGGGTTGATTTAGTTGGAGCAACTCTGAAGCGAAAAATTGATTCCAGTCTGGGAGGTTGGCTGCCCCGCCCCGCCCCGTCCCGCCGGGCCCGCCGCGGCGCGTATATGCTGCTCAAGTTTTATAATAACACAACTCGCGTGGTGTCGGGTCGGGGTCGCGGGCGCCCGCAGCGTAGGCAACATCGCGCGCGCGTGCGCGGCGGGCTTGCCTATCTAGGATCCGCAGGGGCCCCGCCTCACTCGCAGGGGCGGGGCGAGCGACGCAGAGCTGCTCAACAATATATCTCGACCGGTGTGTGTGTGCGCGCGCGCGCGCCGTGCGGGCGTATGATCCACATGAGGGAGAAAGGCGCTGGGTGGTGGTGGTGGTGTGCTGCTAGCAGCCGAGCCCGGGCGGCCCGGCCCGGGGTGCAAACAGCGCCCAGGACTCATCAAAGCCAAAAGGCGGTGCGGCGCCGGGGCCGCTGCCGGCGGGGCGGGGCGGGGCTGCGTCGTATGCGTTGCTGGTCTGGTGCCGCCTCCGCCCAGGGCCCGGGGGCGGGGCGGGCGCGGCGGGCGCGGCGGGCGGGAGGGCGAGGATCCCCGCCCCCAGTTCTTCGCCCCCGGCCAGCCACCGTGCAGATGGCAGGTGGGACCTGGGGTGTTGGTTCTGCCGGTTGGGGCGGGGCGGGGGCGGGGTGTGGTGGCCGGGCCAGACTGGCAGTGAGACTGTCTAGCCAGCCGGTGAGGTTAGTTTCAGTGCGGGCGCGCCCCGCCCCACGCGCCAGAGCAGGCGACTCGCTCGCGCTGCCCACCGGCATGAGACTTGTAGCGTGGTGGGGTACGGTAATAGTGGGGGTGGGGTGGGGGGGTAATTGTCTGGACTGTGATGTGTAGCGAACTCATTAGCAGGCAGGGCGTGCCCCGCCAGGAGGCAGGGCAGGGCAGGGCACGGGGGATGGTTGGGCAATCGCACACTGTTGAGCGTACCGCAGGCTCTGATTTACGCCCCCTTGGCCGGGCCCCGCCCCGCCACGCCCCGCCACGCCCTCCCCCACCTCTACGCCGAGCCGCCGTATCGTTAGGGCGTACCCCCTACCATTAACGCCACACGCATGTCCTTCCTATACAGTATCCTAAATTGTGCGGTACAATGCTTTGTGCATTTTGGTGGGCATTTTCTGAGCTCTTAGTCTTTCTCAGGGGGTGGGGAGGTAGCTAGACCCCGTGATATAAAGACTGGAGGAAAAGTTGTCGGAGTGGTCACGTGGTGATGGCGGGGCGGTGAATTAGTGGCGCGGGGCTTCCCCGAGGGGGCAACCACTCGTGAAATCCTGTGTACAAACCTGCGGAAATCTCGATGAAATCCTCGGAAATCTCGATGAAATCCTCAGAAATCTCGATGAAATCCTCGGAAATCTCGATGAAATCCTTGGAAATCTAACTGAGAAATCTCATGAAATCTCATGAAATCTCATTGAAATCTTGTGAAATCTCATTGAAATCTTGTGAAATCTCATGAAATCTGGGAGAAATCTTGTGAAATCTCATGAAATCTGAGAGAAATCTCTCAAAATCTGAGAGAAATCTTGTAAAGTCAGTAGAAATCCCGTGTACACTGGGATGGGGAGTGCTTGCCCCCTCGGGCTTCCCTGAAGGACGCAGCCCCCCTCCCTCTCCACCTCCTTACCCCGCCCCGCCCCGTTGAGCCCTTGCTACCTCATTTCCCCTTCCTCCCTCCCGTTTCTTTGGCAGTTCTATATTTTTCCCGAAGAAAGATTCCAATCCGACCATGTGTAATGTGGAGTAATTTCTCTTTGGACTGCGGGGCGGGGCGCGGAGGGATGGCGACATGCCGGCAGCGACCCGGGCGGGGCGGGGCGGCCAATTCTGTGATAACTTCTATTCATGTATTCGCCTCATTCAGTTCGTATTCCGGCGCTCTTCGTTGTCGCTCCCCCCCCTCTTCCCCCCGCTGTAAGTAGCGCACGTGCGGTCGCTCTAGTCGGGGTGGGTCGCTGTGATTCCCCCCCCGCCCCGCCTCACTCTGCGTCCCCCAAATATCCTCTCCTCTTTGAAGAGTCAGTAGGCGTTCTGCGAACTCCCTTGCTTGCAGTCTCCCTCCTGGCGCCCTCCTGGCGCCGGCGCCGTGCCGTGCCGTGCCGTGCCGTGCCGTGCCGTGCCGTGCCGCAGTGGCGCCCTGCTCGGAGGAGACCAGCACAAGGGTCCGCTCGGCCCGCACTAGCTCTAGGGTCCCTTAAACTGTGTCTCAGAGGTATTCCGTCAAAGGAGCTGTGCCCTCTCTTCTCTCTCTCTCTCTCTCTCTCTCTCTCTCTCTCTCTCTCTCTCTCTCTCTCTCTCTCTCTCTCTCTCTATCCTCTCTCCTCCTCTCTCTATCCCTCTCTCCCCTCCCACTCTTGCCTCTCTCTCCCCCTTCCTCACCTCTCTCCCTCTCCTTCCTTCCCTCTCTCTCTCTCTCTCTCTCTCTCTCTCTCTCTCTCTCTCTCTCTCTCTCTCTCCCGCCCCGTCCCTAATTGGTACAAAGGTGTTTACTACCAGAGTAAGTAAGTAGCGCAGGCGCCTACTACCGCCGGCCCGGCCCGCACCCCTCCCTGCTAATCATGGCCCGCTTTCTTAGAGCAAAAGAAATAATATAAATTATACGCCAAAAACTCGCTGTGAGGAAAATAAATCTTTCTCGTGTATTCCGCTTGTTTTAAAATTATTATTCGAATATTTTGATACTCTTTGAAGCGCGACGACGTGTATAGAATTAAGACTAAAATAAAATGACTCATATCGGAGGGTATATAAAAATAAAATAGAATTCCTTTAGCTTACAGCACTGCGCTGGCACTGTCGTTTGCATTTCGGTTTTAAGGCAGGACAGTGGCCGAGGGGCTGCGGCTTATCTGTTTGACCACGTGGCAGCGGCGGGAACGGCCGATCTGACAGTCTTTTGACTGGCGAGGCGAGGGGGGCGGGGGGTGAGGCGAGGCGGGGGAAGGGCGGGGTGGGGTGTGGCGGGTCGGGTGCGCCGGAGCTACGACACAGCGAGAATTTAGGGAATACATGAAGGGTCCTGCGGCTCCAAGGTCCGGGCTCGGCGGCTCGGCCCGCCTGGTGGCCCAGCGCTGGTGGGAGAAAAGGGAGTACTGGTTACTTCTGAGAAAGTCAAACTCAGCAAGACGGGCCAAAGCTGCGGTCGCGGTCTGTTCTGGAGGGGGAGCTCTCTCTCTCTCTCTCTCTCTCTCTCTCTCTCTCTCTCTCTCTCTCTCTCTCTCTCTCTCTCTCTCTCTCTCTCTCTCTCTCTCTCTCTCTCTCTCTCTCTCTCTCTCTCCTGATATGCGAAGGGCCCCGCGCCGATTTACCGAGGTCACCCGTACCCTCAATCTGTAACCCACCCAGCAGTTGTTACCGATAGCAGTCCGCGGGTTTGGCTCCAGGGAGGCGCTCTGCCCCCCACCCCTTCCCCACCGAAAAGTGACAAAAATCCTTGGAGTTTGCGACCACATTTATTCCCCGTTTTCACCGCAATATTCCTGATTCAGACAGACGGAGTGGTTTTATTTTCTGTTTGCTCGGGCCATCCCTGCGGTGGCGGCTGCGTCTTGCGCCACCATACGAAAAGGATTTGCGGGGAAACGTACATAAGTCAACCCATTGAGAGTGCTGGCTGTCTTTCTCCTTTTCTCCCCCTCCTCGGCGTGCCTCGTGCTTATAGAAGAAAAGAATACGAGAAAGGAACGGGGGAAAGGCAACTTTGGACGTGAGACACTGAATGCGAATGGAAAACCGATCGCACACAAAACGACAGAGTTTTAGGAGGGCGACGTCTCGACTATTGGGGCCCCTTGAAAATGTTTTTAAGCGCTTTGTTAAATCGGCATCGTGGCTCTTTACACCTGGTTGAAATTTCATTGAAATTTTCGGACTGCCTAAACTGTTAACTAGCTTTGTGAACGGACGTGTCAGAGTACCTGCCTATGGACTGGAAAGTAACATTATTGTTTAATTTTTTGCTTGGTTGTTATATATATCCTTGCACGTGCCTATGGGATCACCCCACCCGTCCTACACATCTGCCCATCTGCCCATCACGCTTCCCTCCCAATGTCTCGGTAATAAGCTCCGCGAGAGGACATCTAATACGCTGTAAGGGAATACATCGAGCCATTTGTCAACGCCCCGCCGCGCCCCGCCCCGCCCCGCCCCGCCCTGCCCCGCCCCGCCACGCCCCGCCACGCCCCGCCCCGCCCCGCCCTGCCCCGCCCCGCCACGCCCCGCCACGCCCCGCCACGCCCCGCCACGCCCTGGCGATAATAATGAGGACGTGGCGACCAGGGATCATCTGCTTATTGGCGCGGGGGCGCGCCGCGTGGGGAGGCCTGGCGCCAGTCCACACTGTTATAAAATACCACAATTTAACAACAATGTGGAACTGTTATTTTTAAACACAATAGAAAACTGTTTAAATTTATTGTACAACGAGCTTAATGTACAGCGTTTCACTGTTTATTTCAAGTACAATGACGCTTTTAACGGTTCATATTGAGGGTATTTTTTACAGTGCAGGGGAATACACCGCGGGGAATATTCACTTCCGTAATATGTTTACCCAGCACACGCGAAAATTCCCGCCATGCAATACGAATTTGGTTCTGGCGATGATCGCTGCTGCCACACGAAAAAAAAAGAGATGCGCCTGGATGAAATGCTCCCTCGAGCTTCCGCGCTCCTCTGACGGCACGCGTGCGTTTTATCACTGGGAGGTGGCGGCCTCTGGCGAGTATCGCCGCCACGGCGCGTGGCATGCGTGAGGAGTCGCCTGCTCACCCTCTCTCTCTCTCTCTCTCTCTCTCTCTCTCTCTCCCTCTCTCTCTCTCTCTCTCTCTCTCTCTCTCTCTGCCTCCACTCTCTCTCTCTCTCCCTCCCCATCTGCCCACGAGCTAATCGAATCGGCTGCCTAAGCCCCTGTCTGGTCCCATTGCCCGCCCTTAACCCCTCGCTGCCACCCCCCACCACGTATTGGCAGCCGCACCTCCAACCCCAACCACGTAGTCCTTCCCCGCAACTCATTACTCTGGGATCACACACACACACACGCACACACAGTCCTGCGCGTAATAAAAAGGACCCAATGGAAAAGCGCTTGGGCGTGATATGAGTGCGCCGGGCGGGGCGGGGCGGGGCGGGGCGGGGCGGGGCGCTGCGGTGTTTCACCCTCTGCCCCGGGCCCGGCGCGGCCCCGCGCGGCCCCGCGGCTGCTTTCAACTTTGATTTGAGCCAACATCAAGAGCTCCCGCGGGAAAGATCGGCCAAACAACTCGCGCCGGCCGACCCGGCCCGTCCTGGCCTGCCTGGCCCTCCGCTGGGACTCCCACGCAGCGCGCGGCGCGCAGGGCCCCGGATGCAGCTGCTTGGTACGCCCCGCCCGCCCCGCCCCGCCCCGCCCCGCCCCAGCCGATATCCTCTTCCCAACACCCCCGCGGGCGGGGCGGGGAGTTGAGCTCGCGAGAGGAGAGGCCCTGATGCCGCGCGGGACGAGAAGAAGTACGAGACAAATAAAATAACTCAATAATAAGAAGCGGACGTCATGGAAGTTGACATGGAAGGGACATCTTTGATCCCCCTCCTCCCCCCCCCCCCACCCCCGGTACTAATCCACGAGGACATTAATACCCCCCACCCCCAGTCGAGACCCGGGGGTACAAATATCCCAGGGGTTTTATACCGGGGGTATTAATCGCCCAGACAATTACCCCTGTACCAAGGGGGGCACAAGTCCCCTAGTGGTTTTATACCGGGGGGGGGGGGTTATTAATCGCCCAGACAATTAATACACCATGTGCTCAGGGGGGTACAAGATCCCCAGGGGGTTTATACCGGGGGGTATTAATCGCCCAAATTAATACCCCCCTATACCGAGGGGGTTACAATAGACCCCTAGGGGTTTTATAAATTTTTGTAAATTTACAACGGACATCTTTTGCTCGTGGATGAGTTTCAAGCAGATGTGTAGTACTTGTAGGGTTCTCCATATGGGAAAGTTTTCCTAGACAAACCCTGCCTACTAGGCATGTTGCCTAGTAGGCAGGGTTTGTCTAGGAAAACTTTTCCATATGGAGAACCCTAAGTACTTGTAATTTTACGATTTGCAATTGTAATCTTACAACTGCACTTCGTGGAAAATTTTCCCGTAAACCTCAGACTATTTTTCACAGTGGAGCGCAGAGGACTTGTGCCGTGGTGCCGTCTCCCTCCCCCGGACCCGGCAGCAGCAGCGCCAGCAGACCCGCGAGCTGGTTTTCCTCCTCTCCTCTGCGGGATAGACAGGCAATGCGCCGGCGGGCCGGGCCGGGCCGGGCCGCTTATATTGAGAAGCTCGTCGAGTTCGGCACCCAACCGCCAGAAAGACCAAATTTCAAGCGTTCGATTAGGATAGTTTAGGCTAGGCTAGGTTAGGCTACGTTAGGTAAGGTTAGGCTAGGTTAGGTTAGCCAACACCACTTTAATCAACCCTTGAACCTGGGAGTGAAAGGGGCCGAACTTAGTGAAGCGGGCAGAGGTAGGTGCCGAACTCGATGAGCTTCTCAAAATAAGCGGCCGGGCCGGGCTGAGGAGGCGGGGCGGGGAGTCACGCCGGAATGGACGCATCAAACGCACGCCATCCCCCGCCCGCCCCGCCCCACTCCACCCCGCCCCACTCCACCCCGCCCCACCCCACCCCGCCCCGCTGCACATGTCGGCCCGCTTTGAGGCCCTGCCGGGCGGGGCGGGGCGGGGCGGGGCGGGGCCGTGCAGAATGTCCCACGAGCCTTGAGCTTCCCTAGGGACGCTTGTCACTTGCCGCAAGTCGACTTGTGGTCGCCGCCACTTAAAAAGAGATATATAATTTTAAAAAAAGAAAAACTATGTTGCTTTTTTTTACGTCCTGTGACCTAAGTATAATTTTCGAAAAATTCGCGAGATTGAGGACTCCTCTAATTCCCGCATATAGTTAAACTTTCTTTAAATTTTTATTTCCGCCGCTTTTGTTTGCAGGTCACTACGATGTGTTCGGCGACGAATACTTCGACGACCTCCTCAACAGCACCAACGCCCTCGGCAACAGCTCGAACCCGGAGGAGGTAAGCAGCAGGGTCGGGCACCGAGAGAGAGGGACAGAGAGAGAGGGACAGAGAGACAGCGGGTGAAAGGGGTTTACTGCTGCCCAGCGCCACAGGGCGCGGTGAAGGCGTCCGCTTTAATGAGCAGTAAAGGGTTGTCTTAAGGGCCTATACGCTATATACTGCTGTAGGGAGGGAGGAGAGCAGGCAACCCCCGCCCCGCCCCGCCCTGCCCCGCCCCGCCACGGTGACGACGAGTAGATATCCTACTGCTGCCGCGGTCGCCCCATCCGGCGCGGCAGCGGGGCGGGGCGAGTTATTCGGGATGGGGCGGGGCGGGGTGGGTTCGGGATGGGGCGGGGTGGGGCGGGGCGGGGGCGGGCCGCAGGTAGCGCAGCGGCCCGCGCCGGAAATGACATTTGCGTCCTTTAGGGCTTCAGGGCGCACGCCTGCGGGGCGGGGTGGTGAATATTACATAATCCGTGCTCTACGCCCAGCTGTGCGGCGCATTCTGGGAGCAAAATTTGACATTTAGAACGTGTTTCCGCAAGAACTATGGCGGGATCCTGGAATAGAAATTTGTGAAACCTGGAGGTAAATTTGAACTTGTGTGAGGGGCATAAAAGGCAGCTGAGGAGCAGGCCGGGCCCGCCCACAGCCTGAGCTATTGCCAAGGCGGCTTTCCGCCCTGCTTGGCACCGAGCCTTAAACTCTAGACGCCCGCCTCGCGCTCAACGCTCTGTGCGTGTTGCAGCTGCTGCGGTGCACCGAGCTGCAGTTGGTGTACAAGAAGGCGCCGGCGACCAACCACTGCGCGCCCTACTTCGACAAGGTGCTCTGCTGGGAACACCAGCCCGCCGGCACGCTGGCCTCGCAGACCTGCTTCGCCGAGCTCAACGGCGTGCCTTACGACAACAACGGTAAGAAAACCTCTGAACGTAAAGTAAAACCCAATAGGCTCAGACGAATAGGTGCGCGTGCGCGGCGCGTATCGTAAAATTTTGCCGTAAAATCTTTATAATTTTACGGGGAAAAAATTGTAATTTGCGATTTAGGGATGGTGTTGTAAATTTTCGAACGGTATCGTAAGTTTACGAAAGTCGATACCAAGTTTCATTTTAATTTTGTAGTTTTGCAATTTAATGTCGTATAACTTTACGGCATTTCTCTTTGAAACTTTTCCCGTAATCCCTAGGAACCTTCCTCAGAGTGCGGGGGTTGTCTCCTTACCGTCCGTCTGTCTGTCTGTCTGTTTTTGTCTGCTCGGCCCGGACCTAGCGGGGCCCCGCAAACCAATACACGCGGCTTGCCTCCACGCTTTGCCTTTGAGGGTGGCGGGGCGGGGCGGGGCGGCAGCACCACTGTGCTGGCTGCCGTGGCGTGGCGTGGCGTGGGCACACGTCAACCGCAGGGAGATAGATGTTACGTGTCTCCTACGCGACGACCTCGCCCCGCAAAGTTTCACCCTTTGACACATCCTCCCTGCTCCGAAGCGCTCTTACCTGCTTGCCCTCACTCAGTGTCCCCGCAACCATACGCAGGGCTCATACCGGTCAGGGAAGTCAGGGAAGTCAGGGAAAAGTCAGGGAGAAAAAAAAGGGTCTGGAAGTCATGGAAAAGTCAGGGAAATTTTGTCTGGGTCAGGGAAACAAACGAAGGTTGGAGCAAATGCTTTCCATACTTCCTTACACTAAATCCTTATGCATTTTGTTCTGCATAAACATAAGCAGTACTTTATACAACCATAAGAGTATGCACAATTTTATGCGTAACTATGTGCAATTCGTGCATAGTTATGTATAATGCGCCCTGATTTTGCTATTTTTAATGTACAATGGATCTCTCAAAACTAGAAAAAAGTCAGGGAAAATCGCGATTTTTTTGACTGGAAGTGATGGAAAAGTCAGGGAAAATGAGAATTGTGATCCGGTATGAACCCTGATACGCGCCTTCCTGTGTACACTGTCGAGAAAGTGGCAACACGTAAAATGAATATGTGAAAAGCTCGGAGGGATTTGGGCCTTGGCGGGGCAGGGCGGGGCGGGGCGGGGCGGGATGTTCCTCGCTTGAGAGGATTCCAGCGGAGGGCGTGTCGGACAAGACGTGACGGCCCGGCCCGGCCCGGCCCGGCCCGCTGGAGCTGGAGAAGAACTGGAGCTGGACTGCTGACTCTCACAGGTGTCAGTCGTACGCGCGTGCACATGTGCATCTTATTCAAACTGTTTTCTTCAGAGAATCCTACAAGGGTTGCGGGCCAAAAATACCGTGTTAATTTTGTGCCTTTTCGTGTTCTTTCCTCGATTTTATTCTCGCCGTGCAACACTCCTTAGTCGCGCCTGGCCGTGAGGGGCTGAGCTGGTCCTTGCGAAGCTTTCCGCCATCGATTCTGGCGCCGACTGCATTCTGAGTGCTTCATCCGCTCCGCTTGCATTCCCCGCCCCGCCCTGCCTCCGGCCCGTCCGCTCCGCTCCAGTAATCCCCTGCCACCGCACAGCACCGCACCGCCACCGCCCCCTTTTCGTCCCCGTTTTTACCCCGGTTTGGTTACCCGACGTGCCCTTGCTTCTTCCCCGACCCGCTCCCCATTATAATGCCCCTGGGGACGACAACCACTCGGCGGCGTGGTGCCCCTGGGAGTCTGAGGGGGCGGGGCGGGGCGGGGCAGGACAGGAGGCGAATAGATTCCGTTCCAGCCGATCCAGACCAGACCACCGTGTCCGAGGTCAGCGAAAAGGTCGGCGCGGCCGTATCAAGAATGCTGACCTCCCTGCATTGTTCACGGGCATATAGCGTCGAGCGCTTTGCAGAGGATATAGAGTTCCACCACAGATACCTCCGACACACATTGTCTCTCGCGAACGGTCGCAGCCTGTCACCGGCGTCGAAGGTAGGGCGGGGCGAGGCGGGGCGGGGCGGGGCGGGCGGGGCGGGGCGGGGGCAGCGGTCTAACCTGCCGTGAAAGCAGTTGGTCCACATAAAAGGGCGACCGTGGGCGGGCGGGCGGGCGGGGCCACTACCGGGCTACCGCTGCGACCTGGCCCGGCCCGGGGGCGAAAGTCATCTCGGGAAGATGAATCATCATCATCTGTCAGAGACCACCTACCTGCCGGCGGGCGGCGGGCGGGGCGGGGCGCGGTGGGGCGGGCCGGGGGCGCGGGGCGCGGTGGGGCTGGGCGGAGCGAGCCACTAAGGCGCCGGCTCCCCTCCTCGCGCCCCCCAGGAGACGCGTATATTAAAACAAACGTGTACCGGGTGCCCTGCTTGCCTCAGCAGGTACGACCCTTTTCTTTCATTTTCTATTATTTAAAAAAAAAAATTCTGCTGATGCACGGCGGGTTAGGATGTGGCGGTGTGCTTGTCAGGAGGACATGACGGGGGTATAAGCCCCAGGATGGTCTTCATCATCTATCTGGACTCGGACTGAGACCCAGTCGTCCCCCACCGGACGCGGCGAGGCGGGGCGTGGCGGGGCGTGGCGGGGCGGGGCGGGGCGGGGCGTGGCGGGGCGGGGCGGGGCGGGGCGGGGCGTGGCGGGGCGTGGTGGGGCGCGGCCCGGTTACATATTTCATATCTCGTCCGCGCCGCGGCAGGCTGCCAGCCCTGTCAGAGCCGCCGCCCGTGTGCTATCCGCACCGCCATCCTCTGGACCCACCGGCAGGCCACCCCGCCCCGCCCCGCCCCGCCCCGCCCGCCCGCCCGCCCGTCCCGCCCCGCCCGCCCCGCCCCGCCCCACTCCGCCCCGCCCCACCCCGCCCCGCCCGCCTCTATGACCGCGTGATGGTCATACTCCGAACCGGCAGAGGTTTGGCCGGACCTCTGCCCCCGTGGCCCCGCCTGCTCTCTCATTTCCCTCCGCTAACTGTCACGCGAACAAGTTGCCCCCCGCGCCCTGTAGGGCACGGGCCCCTCTATAAAATAACCACGGCAACAGGAGAGCACGGCCTATGGCGTTATTTCGGCTAATTTAATAAAATAATTCATAAAATGTATACATGAAAATAAAATTGAAATCATGTCACACGCGAAACGCGTGTCAGGAAAATGGCAATCGCAGACAGCCCCTGCCCAGCGGCCCCCGCCTCTCATCTCGGCCCGCGAGGGTTTCTAGGTTACCCTTTTTTTCCCATTCATCATCCCTAAATTCAAATGTTGTCGCCGATTGCGTGACAATCTGCCTGTTGAGCGCCACGTCCAGTCCACCCCTCCCGGGCTCGCCCCCCCTCCCGCCCGGATGTGCTCTAATTCGAAATGATTGCCGTTTTATTACCGCACGACGCCCCCCGCGCCGCGCTACGTCGCTCCCCGTTTTGGAGCCTGGCCCAGCTGTGGGGGGGAGGCACGTCTGTAACCCGCCGGGGGCCGTTTAAACACGCTCTTGCTTTCAGCCGCCACGCTCCGCCACGCCAAGGCCGCGCCGTACTGCGCTGGGTGCGTGGTGGGGCGGGGCGGGGCGGGGCGGGGCGAGTCCTTCAGGGCCCCGCGGAGGTAGGCAGCCCGCTCCGCGCGCCTGTGTCCGGGTAGCCTACCGACCGGACGGCGGGCGTTCGACTCGACTCGCCCTTCCTCGCACAGCGGCTACGCGCGGGGACTAGAAAACCAAGTGAATGTCGTACGCTTCCAAATGAAATGAAAATATGCATTTCGGCGTTATCGCGTCCGTGCATTTGTGCGGACAGCTCTTCGCCCAGCGCCGTCTGTATAGTTTTGCATCTTTTTCATTCCTTTGCCAATTTATTTGATATTCATCTTTCATCGCGGCTCCGCTTGAGACCCAGGGTTATTTGAAGCGTGACGTATTGCGTAACGCGCCCGCCCCGCCTCGCCCCGCCCCGCCTCGCCCCGCCCCGCCCCGCCCCGCCCCGCCCCGCCCCGCCCCGCCCGCAGGCGCTACCGCCCCGCGCCGGGCCGTGTTTCTGTAGCTGGTTAACCCCCGGTGTGATCCCGCGCACCTGGCTACCGTTTATCTCAGATCATCACTCTCGTTCTCTCTCGCTCTCTTCTTCTCCCTCTCTCCTACCTCTCTATAGCTCTCAAAGAGCTCCCCCTTCCCCTACTCTTACAGACAGACGGAGCGGTGGGTTGTCACGACGACCCCCATATACTCCCTTCCCCTTCTTCTTCTTCTTCTCTCTCTCTCTCTCTCTCTCTCTCTCTCTCTCTCTCTCCCTCCCTCTCTCTCTCCCTCCCTCCCTTTCCCTCTCTCTCTCACTCGCTCTGCTCTCGCGCGGCGCGCGCGGGGGGCTGGAGGACTTGGCACTGAGGGGAAGAGGCATCATTTGTCACCCATCGGCTCTCGGGGGACCCCGTCGTGTCCCCCACCCTGCCCCGCCCCCCGCCCCCGCCTCCCCGGGAATGCGGTAGAGGGAGGGGGGGGGGGATAGGGTCGGCGAGCGGTTGTCACGCCCCCGCCCCCGCCCGTACATCATCCCAGTGCATTACTAGCACCCCCCCCCCCCGGTCCAAATTACCTGCTGCTCAGCACGTCTGAATGGCGCTCCGCTCCGCCCCGGCACCGGCACCCTGACGATATCCGCCCCGGGACACTTTATCCTCCGTCTTCGTCCTCTGCCTTTCATCCTCCTCCTGGTGCCTGCCCGGCCCGGCCCGGCCGTCCGCGTGGAAAATCTTCAGAACGTTGGCGCCTCGCGTCCGGGACATAACTTTTTTTAAAGACTAATCTCTCTGGTTTTACGCCGCGCCGCCGCGCGCTTCAGCTTGAGCGAAGTGCCTTTCATGTTCGTCTGCCTACCGAGGTGTGCCGCCGGTCCGGGCGGGGTGGGGCGGGGCGGGGCGGGGCGGGGCGGGGCGGGGTGGGGTGGCCATGCAGGGGGACCGCGGCTGTGTGGAACTGAATGCCGCCCATCGGATACCGCACATCATAAGGCCCTCCGCTCTTTTGTCTCCTCCTTCTCTCTCTCTCTCTCTCTCTCTCTCTCTCTCTCTCTCTCTCTCTCTCTCTCTCTCTCTCCCTCCCTCCCCTACCTCCCCCCCCCCCTCCTTTATTGTTTACCTCGGGGGTAAATAACAAGTGGGATGATGAGCGAGACAGATGGGCTGCCAACGTAACGACAGCAATCTGTGCCTCCCGACCACCAAGACCTCCCCCCCCCTCCCCCTCCTCCAGCCGCCCCGGTCCGGCCGCAGCTCACCGCTCACAGCAGGCCAGGATCGCTATTATGGTCTCGACCCCTCCCCCCACACACACACACACCAGCACTCTCTCTGGACTTGCTCCACCACCCTCTCCAACCCACAACTGTACGGACGAATGGAAATACACCCACCTCCAAGCGGGCGGTATACACACAATTGTTTTACTTTTACTTGTCTTACTGTACAACTCACTTCGAAATTACGTTTCAACAATGCAAAAACCTAGTGCCAAAGGTCTCTTGAGATTCATAAGGTTTTCTTTTCGAGAACTTTGAGAGTTTTCCTATTCCCGGAAGTGGCTTACCTGTGCGTGCGGCACGACTGATTAAAATTCGCCTCCCATTAAGCCGAGCTGCGATGCGACGCCTCAGGAGACCAGCCCCGCCTTTATCACTCAGCCTCCTTCATAAACTCTCTCCCCGAGTCCACAGCAACTCGCCGCTGCCCCGCCCCGCCCTGCCCCTCCCCGCCCCGCCCCGCCCCACCCCACCCCGCCCCGCCCCACCGGCACGGAACTCCCTTCATTTTCTATAGGCCGGTAGCTGGGTCCGGCTGTTTCCGCGGGCAAGCAGGACTATCGCCAACCCTTCCCCTCTCTATCTCTCTGACCCTTCTCTCGCTCTCTCTCTCTCTCTCTCTCTCTCTCTCTCTCTCTCTCTCTCTCTCTCTCTCTCTCTCCCTCTCTCCCTCTCTCCCTCTCGCCCTCTCGCCCCTTCTCTCTCTCTCTCGCCCTCTCTCTCACCCTCTCTCTCACCTTGTCGGCCTGCGCCCCTTGCGCGTGACGACGAACCGTTTTTCGCACGATTGCCTCTAGAGCAAGCGCGCTGGGCGCTAGCGGGGGGTGGGGGCCGGCCGCCGGCCAGGTCCGTGTATAGCCGTACCGGGCGGGGCGGGGCGGGGCGAGGCGGGCGGGGCGGGGCAGGGCAGGGCAGGGCAGGGCGGGGCTCTGGGTCTAACCGAGTGGCGGGGACGCAGAGAAAACAGTCTCACTTACTTATCCCCTCGCCCCGCGCCCAGCTGTCTGTGTGTTGCGGGGCTGGGGGGGGGGGGGGAGCACCCATTACAAGTTTGCGCTGATTGATCGAGAGGCATCGAGAGGAAGCCGCGCAACTCACCACCGCGGCGGCCGCAGTTACGCCCCTGCCCTGGCATCAGACCTGCTCTCCTGTAGTGCTGCGCCCTCCTGCTCCTCGAGCCCCGCCCCGCCCAACCCCACCCCGCCCCGCCCCGCCCCAGTGGAGCGGTTTGTAGCGCTTTGCCCGACGTAGTGGCATGCCCGCTTGGCCCGGCTTTTGGCCTCCTTTTCGTCTTGCGGGACGGGGCCGGGCGGGGCGGGGCGGGGCGGGCGCGTCGAGTCCTTCCTAGCAGGAGCGGCGGCGCGGAGAGAAAGCTCCAAGGATGTTGTGTTATTCGGGAGTAAAGGAGAGCGCCCCCCCCCCTCTCTCTCTCTCTCTCTCTCTCTCTCTCTCTCTCTCTCTCTCTCTCTCTCTCTCTCTCTCTCTCTCTCTCTCTCTCTCTCTCTCTCTCTCCCGCTTTCTGCCGGGTAGGACGGGTGGGCGCACAATTGAGTGGCCGAGTCTGGATTGCGGCGGCGTGGCGGGACTTCCTCCTCCCCCCCCCCCCCTCCTGCCTGCACGGCTCGGCCCCCTCCGCGTTGTAAAAATATTTTCTCGGCCAGCAAGCGTCGGGGGCGCGGGCGGTGGAGGCTGCGGGCGCGGGGCGGGGCGCGGGGCGGGGCGCGGGGCGCGGGCGGGCTGGAATGGCCCGGCCTGGTCCAGCGGCTAATGTTGGCGTCAACACCGGCCCGGCCCGGCCGGCAGGCTCACAGTCAGGACAATGGAACGGGCCGGCGAGTGGGTGCCCGGCTCCCACCCCGCCCCGCCCACCCCGCCCCACCCCGCCCTACCCCACCCCACCCCGCCCCCATCACGACACTGACGAGGTGTGTTGGCTGCTGCGCCCCCAGGTCGGAACGCCACGCGGATGTGCCACGCCAACGCCACCTGGGAGGCGACCACCAACTACTCGGCCTGCCTCAAGGACCTGGCGAGCGCCAGCGACCCCGGCAACCTGCACACGGAGCTCACCTCCACCATCTACTACGTGGGCTACACCGTGTCCACCGTCGTGCTCACCGTCGCCGTCTTCGTGTTCTCGCACTTCAGGTGGGCCCCGCTCTCAGGACAAATTCAGGATTAATTTCAGCAGAAACCGCGCGTGGAGAGTGACGCCTCGGGGGGCGCTTACTTACTTTTTTAGAAGAAACAAAAAGATCAGAGTAAGATTAGCGTGGCAACCGTCGTTAAATAATTGAATCTGCCCCGGCGGACTACGCCAATTTCAATGCAAATGAAGCGAACCGCAGATCCCTTTTTCTATCCACTTCTTATTCAATACTTTGGAAGAGTGGAGGTGGAGGGTTACGCCAGTAAAAGAGAAAATAAATTTACTGGGGGTTCTAATCAGCATAGAGAGAAGACCGATGGTATTTTGTATTCCTCGCGGATATAATTCACCCCTTTCTCTCTACTTGTTTCAGTGAGCTCCACTGCCTTCGCAACCGCATCCACATGAACCTGATGCTGGCGTACATTGGGGCGGACATCGTGTGGATCCTCAACATGACCGTCAACGTTTACCTCGTATGTGGAGAGAGCGTTCAAGAGTTTTCTCGGCCGACACTTAAGTGTGCCCGACGGTGCCCGAGCACTCACTGACTTGTTGATTTCTCCTCAGGGACACGAGAGCACGGAGTTCTGCATCATCTTCACGGTGCTCTTGCAGTACACCCTGCTCACGCACTTCCTCTGGATGTTCGTCGAGGGTCAGTTTGCGGCGTGCCTCTTATGACAATTAATCGAAAACACTTGCACTTAAACGGGACCTATCCTAATTTTTTATTTTGCTTGGAACTCCGTCCTGGCCAACAGGGTTGTACCTGTTCACGCTCGTAGTGATGACCTTCCAGCAGCACTCGGCCAAGCTGCCCGTCTACCTCGTCATCGGCTGGGGTGAGTAGCGAGCAGCTCCCCGTGGCCCTGAGGAGCAGGAGGCCCTTCCTAATCGAATGCGCCAAGCAGTCGGGCCCCCCGCCCCGCCCCGCCCCGCCCCGCCCCGCCGCCGGGGCCCGGCCCATCACGAGTTTGTTTACACCAGTCAGTCTGCATTAAGGAAGGGGAGGCCTGCCCGCCTGGCCCATGACTAACCCGTACGCAGGGGCAACAGGTGGGGCGGGGTGGGTTGGGGTGGGGTGGTGCGGGGCGGGGCGCGAGCGGGCGGGTGAGGGCCGTGAGGGTCCCACTTCGCCCCGCCCCGCCGCCGTGCTGCTGCCAAGCCACCGAATGGCTCTACGAGATGAATTTATGCAATAACCGGTGGGGGGTCCGCTATATAGCGGAGCTGCCAGGCTTGCTTAGAGGTGCCCCGTGTGTCCACCAACCTCACCCCGCCCCCGCCGCGCCCAGCCCCACCGATCTTATCTCAAAATCCTTATGGAGCGCGAAAGGTAGTTCGCAGTAAACTACCACGTGGGAAATGGGACAAGCCTGGATGAATGGCGACGCCCTTCCCTCCACGGCCCATTCCGCGGCGAGCGCTTAGCGGGGAGGACTGCATGAGATTACGCGCCGCTGCGCCCGGCTGCAGGCCTCTCCTGGAACTGCAGAGCTGTCCTTGGGCTGCGCAAGGGCTGCAGGGCTGCCTTGGAACTGTAGGGCTGTCCAGGGGCTGCGCAAGGGCTGCAGGGCTGCCTTGATACTGTAGGGCTGTCCAGGGGCTGCGCTGGGGCTGCAGGGCTGTCCTGGAACTGCAGGGCCGTCCTGGAACTGCAGGGCTGTCCTGGGGCTGCGCTGGGGCTGCGGGGCTGCCTTGGAACTGTAGGGCTGTCCAGGGGCTGCGCTGGGGCTGCAGGGCCGTCCTGGAACTGCAGGGCTGTCCTGGGGCTGCGCTGGGGCTGCGGGGCTGCCTTGGAACTGTAGGGCTGTCCTGGGGCAGCGCTGGGGGGCTGCAGGGCTGTCCTGGGGCTGCAGCGGTGGGGCCGCTCTGACGCGCTGCGCTGGTGTTTGCAGGCACGCCGCTGGTCGCCGTGCTGGCCTGGGTCATCACCAGGCTCGTGCACCCGCCGGACCAGGGCGAGCGCGAGGGGGTAAGTAGTTCTGTTCCCGTCCCGCGGTGTGAGAGTGCTCGCGAGGCGAGGCGAGGCAGAGTAGAGGCTAAAGCTGAGTTTTGTGCCCCGCAGACGTGCCCGTGGTGGCAGGAGCACTGGGCCGACCGGATATGGATCCAGGCGCCCTGCATCCTGGTCCTGGTGGTCAACAGCATCTTCCTGGTGTTCATCATGTATGTAAGTATCCGTTGCCGTTCCGCATCAGTCGTGGTTCCTGCGTGGTGCTTGCGGGCGTGCCGGGCCAAGCCCCCTCTGCCCCCTCCCCGCACCCCGCCGGCACCATACCCCAGCGGAGCCCACATCCCCTGCCTCCCCCTCCCCCGCGCCCCGCCGGCACCATACCCCAGCGGAGGCGCGCCCCCGCGCTGCTCGGCACGCTGATACGAAAATGCAAACGAACTATTTTCCCCTGATGTAATGACAAAGGGAAAACTCGGCCCAGTACTGTATGCGAATGGAGTTGAATGGAATTAGGTGGGCGGCGGAGAGGAGTGGGCGCGGAGGGGCCGAACGGCTCGCTCCAGGCAGCTTTAAGCCGACTAAAATACGCACCGCCAACGCCGCGCCACGCCGCGCCACGCCACGCCACGCCACGCCACGCCACGCCACGCCACGCCACACCACGCCGCCAGCTCCGCTCCGGGCAATTGTGGCGTTGCCGGCACAACGGTTCGATTCACACAGACGGGACGGGTCTGCCCGCGGCGGGGCGGGGTGGGGTGGGGCGCGCGCCGCGGCGCCCACGTCAGTCGTGCACGCGGCGTGGGGCGAGCCGGGCCCCCGGCACCACTGTGGCTGTAGACCGATTCCGGTGCACGCACTCGTCGCTCCTCCTCTCTCGCACCCTATGGCATACTCCTCGAGTGCGAGAGAGGCAGGGCGACGAAGGCGTGCACCGGAATCGGTCTAGTGTTCTGTGCTGAATAAGAGAGAACCAAAGATAGAGGCGAGGAGGGGGAGGGGGGCGGTAGGTAGTCGCCGTTGTCGCCTACGACCGGATAGCCAGACCGTGAGGCGTTTCGAGGTACAAGTAATCGCAACATGTCTAATTTTGGGGGGGCTAGCCACGCCCCGCCCCGCCCCGCTCCGCTCCGCTCCGCAGAGAGGTAAAGACGGGGCCGCTCATATTAATCTCTGGCGCCTGCGCTGCGCCCGTGCCGCGAGGACGCTATGGAGGCCTACCCCATCCCCTCCCGCGCGCACATCCTCCAGCACCGCCCTCGCCGCCCCCACCGCCCCCGCCGCCCCACCGCCCCCGCCGCCCCACCGCGCAGCCGCAGCCCGCGCTAAATCCTCTCGAGAGATCGCCGAGCATGCCTTGTTAAGGCAGTTTGGTGTGCCCCGGCGGTAATAGGTTGGGCCGCCACGCCCCGCCACGCCCCGCCACGCCCCGCCCGGACCTGCCCTCGGTGCTCTGTATAGAGAACTCGAGACCGCCGGGACCGCCCCCACAGCCGCGCGGGGCGGGACGGGGGGCGGGGCGGGGGCATGGCGTAGCGTAGCGCTGGCCAAGCCCAGCCGTCCTCTCACCATTCAACGCCATTCACAGAGGCGCCGCGCCGCACCGCGCCGCGCGTACGCTCGGTAGCCATTATTATTGCTTTTGTTGGCGAAAAGTTTCTCTCCCGCCTACCCCCCTAGTTTGCTCTCTGTACCGCACGCCACACCGCCGCCCCGGCCGCACTGCGCGCTGCAAAGGGCCTCCAGCCGTACTGCACCGCAGTAGGCGAGGCAATCGGTATTTTCTCAGTGCGCAGGAATACGGGATGCTGTGGTGTCTGCCCCGCCCCGCCTTGCCCGTGCTCGACTGTGCTGAGCAGTGCGGGGTGGGGCGGGGCCTTCAGGCTGTCGGACGCGGAGGAGGGTGGCATGCAGGGTGGGATATGGAGGTAGGCGGGAAGAGCGCACTTGCCCTTCTCTCTTCATGGAGGTCTGTCCTTTTCCTTCTCCCTCTCTCCCCCCCCTTCTCCCCCTGCATCTTACACTCGGGTCTCCGAAAAGGGTAGGCTGGCTATACGAGCGAAGTGACGAGAGGGAAAAGGGTGAGAGTAGGACGGACAGACGGACAGACAGACAGACAGACAGACGGACGGACAGACGGAGGCCGTGCCGGGCACGATGCGGTCGTAAAGCCCTCCTGCTGGTGCGCTGCGCTGCGCCGCGCGCGCTCTTCCCTCGTCGCTGTTTATATGCGGTCAGGAGAAACCCAGGAGTCGGCCCAAGGCAAAAAGTACCGCCCCGCCCCGCCCCGCCCCGCCCCGCCCCGCCAACCCTCACTGCCACTCGCCCACTTATTCCCAACCCGTTCTGTCAGTTATGTTGGGCACCAATGACGGGGCCACCGATCGACGTTTATCCATCTTTCTTTCAACTGCAGACCATGGTCTTTTGAAAGCGTCAATTGTTTCCGGCAGACATTGAAACGGATTTTATCCTTCATACACCAAAAACTGTTGAGGGAGCCCAGCATACAGCCCATTTTACTCACGCAGGCGGTGTCCTTTTCCTCTGGCGAGTGCATCGGTCCCTCTCTCCTCCCCTCTCTGAGGCCCGCTCGCAACCCGCTGGAGACTGTTGCTTCCCCGCACGGCCATATGCTGAGCGAGAGTTAGACGCCAAGTGAAAAGAAAAAAAGAAAGGGAAAAAAAAAACCTCCGGCGCAGAGTGGCTGCACTGGGCACTACCGACCCACCCTTTTCCCCCCACGGAGGGACAGGATGGACTGTGCCTGCTGAGTCAAACTTGTCGGGGAGTCATGCGACTGCGTCCCGGTGATCTCGCATCTCTGGGTTTGTATAACTACGTTACAATTTGCTCTCATCCCGGCCGTCTCGCGAGGCGACGAAGTTTAGTATGACCAGACCTATAAACTAGGGTGCTTAGTGTTATAACGTGATGGAGTTGTTGGTCCCTAACACGAGACGCGGCGGCATAGCAGAGTTTGGCGGGGCGGGGCGGGGCCGCGGTGATTGGAGCTCAGAGGTGCGGTGCGGGCCGAGCTCGTGCAGAGCAGCGTGCTGCTGTTGCCCCTTCCCTTCCCTTCTTATAACTTTGTCCGAGCGCCCCGTGCCGCTCACCCTTTCGCCCTGGTCGGGTCGGGTCGGGGCTGAGCCGGGCCGGGAGACCTCTCCCAGCAGAGGACGTGTCGTCTGCACTGCAGGCCAGGCGCGCCCAGGCGCGGGCCGAGGCCGAGAGGAGAATGAGACAAAACTTTAAAGTAGAATAGAATTCCCCCGCATGCTTGCCACGTCCTTCCCCTGCTCCTACTTTTTTCCAAGCTTTTTTTTCCTTTTTCCATCCTTTTTTTTTTTTCTTTTTTTTTTTTTTTTTGTGTGTGGGGGGATTATTGATCTGATTTCAGACCGTAGATGAGTTCCAGTCTCCTCATTATGTGAAGTGCGACTCGACGCGCCGCGACGTGACGTGCCACGGCGTCAGCGGCACGGCCCGGCCGGCACTTAGTACGCTCGGCGGGGCGGGGCGGGCCGGGGCGGGGTGGGGTGGGGTGGGGTGGGGTGGGGCGGGGCGGGGCAATCACCACGGGGCCTCACCATGCCGCACCGCAGCACGCGCCCCGCCCCGCCCTGCCCCGCCCTGCCCCGCCCCGCCCAGCCCCGCCCCGCCCCGCCCCGCCCAGCCCCGCCCCGCCCCAGCCGCGTAGAGAGGCGACCCGATTGAGTTACTTCCATTCGAACAGGGCCCGAGTCTCCGGCGGGGCGAGGCGGATGGGGACGGCCGGAGCGAGGAGCACCGCGCTGGAAAATTTCTTATCGGGGTCCACAGTGACACACATTTACCAAGTGTTGAACATTTTTCGTCGCGCTGCTAAAAACCCCGTGCGTATTTCATGGGGGCCAGACGTGTCCAAGTTGGACTGGACACATCACAAAGCTAGAACACTTAGTTGTCGCCTTCGACTATGATACTGTACTTGTTGGCGTCGTGAGGGAATGCCAGCGGCTCAACGAGCGCTGCTGATAGCGGCACCGCGCCGCGCCGCGCCACACACCTGCTCCTGCTGCAGACACCTGCGCTGCCGCGGCGCCGGCGCCGTCAAAGTGGCCCTGACATTTTGATAAGCGCTCTGGTTGGGCGCGGCGGGGCGGGGCGCGGCGGGGCGGGGCGCGGGGTGGCGCGGCGTGGCGGGGCGTGGCGTGGTGTGGCCGGTGGCGTTGGTGCTTTTCACGGGAATGGCGCTCTCCGTTCATTATGCGCGTCCCTCTATGGCTGGCGCCGGCGCCACGCCACGCCGCGCCGCGCCGCGCCACACCACGCTGCGCCACGCCACGCCCCGCCACGCCGCGCCACGCCACGCCCCACCCTGCCACGCCACGCCACGCCACGCCGCGCCGCGCCGCGCCACACCCCGCTGGGAGCTCGCCCTCGCCCCTCCCTCAATAATGAATGGCTACTTTTCGGAATAGAAAAGTTTCGACAGTTTGGCTTTATCATTTCCCCCTGCACTTTTCCTCTGCTTCTGTCCCGGCTCGGCTCGGCTCGGCTCGGCTGCTGGCCGGCGCCAGCTCTGCGCCTCTCAGAGATTGTCTTCCGTTTTGCTACTGCGAGTCGTCCTTGACTAGGCGTCATGAGCGTCCCTCCCGCCCCGTCCGGTCCCTGCCCGCCGAGCCCTCCAGGGCCGCAGGCAGGGGCGCTGTGCGTAGGGCTTGTACCCGCGCTGTTCGCTGGTGTGCGTGTGCGCGCGCCCGCACGTCCGTCTGTCTGCGTACGTATCTGTTCTGTTGAGCCTCATCGACTTCCCTCTCTCGTATCCTTGGCCTGATCTGCCTCCGGTCGTCTAGCTCCGCCCGGAGGATCCCGCGGAGCCTGATCCTCTGCCGGAGAAATAACCTTACCTGCCTGGCCTGGCCTGGGCTGGGCTGGGCTGGCTGGCTAGCTCTCGACGCTCCCTCCTGTTTACGAGCGAGCAAGCGAGCGAGCGAGAGAGAGAGAGAGAGAGAGAGAGAGAGAGAGAGAGAGAGAGAGAGAGAGAGAGAGAGAGAGAGAGAGAGAGAGAGAGTCAGGTGGGGTAAGCTCACGGGGGCGGAGAAGCAACCTCTCTCTTTCCACCCGCACGACGCACCTGCTCGGTATTTTGTGCTGCTTTCGCCCCTTTGAAAATACACCGTGAACAAGACATCTCTTCGGCTCTCTCTTTTTAATTGTTTTATACAATTTATTTTTGCTACAAATTGCATTAAAATGTTAAATATCAATATTGGAGAGAGCAGACTGCTGACTGTAGTGGGGCTTTTTAATCCTTTTTGTGAAGAAGTCTTGAATAAATAGTTTCAATTTCAATTCCAGGTACTCATCACCAAGCTGCGGTCGGAGGGCTCGATGCGGCCGGGGCGCGGGCGCGGGCACGACCACTCGTCCGCCGAGCAGCAGCAGTCCGCCAAGGCCGCCAAGGCCCTGCTCGTGCTCATCCCGCTGCTGGGCATCACCTACATCCTCGTCATCTACGGCCCCACCACGGGCAACGCGGCGCAGGCCTTCGACCTGGCGCGGGCGCTGCTGCTGTCCACGCAGGTGAGTCTCGGGCAGACCACCTGACTCTCGGAACAGTGTGGCGCGGCGCGGCGCGTCTGCATACCCTGCTGCTTCAGGCTTGAAAAATCGGCGCGAACGAGAGCGAAAGTGAAAAGCGCCCTCCCTCCCTCCCTCCCCCGCCTGAACACGCACGTCGGGGGTTGACATCCCTCAGCCCTGCAGGGAGGGGGCGGCGCCGGGAGACGGGCGGGCCCGGGGCGGACCGACAAACCAGACCGCGAGGAGGTGAACGCCCCGCCACGCCCCGCCGGCAGGGCGTTCTTTTTCATTAGGTGCTCCGCCGCGATGGGACGCGACGCGACATCCTGCTGGCCAGACTGGCCGCAGGAGCCGCAGGGGAGCGGTCTCGTCTGCGGGGGGCGGGGCGGGCAGCGCCGCAGGGCAGCGCAGCAGGGCAGCAGGAGACAGGACAGGAGAGAAGGAGGTGACGGGACGGGAGGGAGTGCCAATGTCGTTAAATTGGAACAGCGCGTGGCGGGTGCGGGGCCACCCCCCACGACCTGGGCCAGGTGCGGGGCGGGGCGGGGCGCGTAGCACGCATAGGATAGGCCAGACCACTGGATTCCTCCGCGGCCGGTCCGGTCCGGTCCGGCATGTCCTGTCCGTATAGGAGCTCTGCCAGTGCTGCCCGATGGGAATGCCAATGCAGCGTCGCCCTAGAAGCTCAGACGCCTCGCCGGGCCGCGCCTCGCAGTAGGAAGGGTCTGGTTTGCAATTAGTGTCGCTGCTGGGCCCGGCCCGGCACGGCTCGGAATGTGCCGCAGTACCTGATGACCGGGCGCGTTGAAGTCAAGCCCTTGGACCCCCGCGGGAGCTCTCGCTTCTGTCCGCACGGGACTGCTGCTGGCTTCTCGGAAACAAGTTTTAAACACCACAGTTTTCCTGGAAATGTTTGCTTTATTTTTTTTGAAACCGCGTGGATCTTTGAACCACACGCGTAGAGCGATGGCCCGGGCTGGGCCGGCGGGGCGGGTCTCGACCCCGCACTGGGATGTCACTTGAGCCGCCCCACCCCGCGCCCCGCCCAGGCTCCGGGGGGGGGGGGGTGTCTGAGCTGTCATGCCCCTCTCCGCACGAGCGCGTGCGTGCAGGGAGTGTCACGGAGCGTCACGGAGCGTCACGGAGCGTCACGGAGCGTCACGGAGCGTCACGGAGCGTCACGGAGCGTCACGGAGCTCCAGAGCTTGATGCTCTGCGCGCTCGCGCCCACGCCCGTGCGTGCGTGTATTGTCCTAGGACACGGCTGCTGTCCCATGAGCTAAATATACTCCATGCTCGGTTTAACTTTTCTTCTTTTATTTCTGAGGCGAATTGCATCTACCTTGTTGCCCTGCGCGCCCCACACCCTTCCCCCTCTCTCTATATCTCGCTCTCCCTTTCTCTTACTGCTCTCTATCCCTCTCCCTCCCTCTCTCTCTCTCTCTCTCTCTCTCTCTCTCTCTCTCTCTCTCTCTCTCTCTCTCTCTCTCTCTCTCTCTCTCTCTCCGCCCCCTACGAGTGATAAATTTAGTTACAGTATTGTCGGTCGATGGCAATAGGTCGAGCGGAGAAGGCGAGTGGAGCCCAATGCGCTTTGTAATTAACTTTGATCGCGCGGGGTGGGGCGGGGCGGGGCGGGGCGGGGCGGGGCGGGGCGGGGTGGGGCGGGGCGGCCCCGTGACTCCGCTGTCTCTTTGACCTCTGCCGGCCCGACCCGGGTGGCCGACAGGGATGGGGTTCTCTTTGGAGAGCGCCGGGCCGGGCCATGCCCCGCCCGTGTGAGTCTGTGAGTAATTAAAAGTACGACAAGCGGAAAGAGAAAATGGGACGGGGGAAAAAAAAAAGTTGCCTCCCGTGAACGAAACAGGCCGACCGGGCCGGGCCGGACGCACCAAACCGATTTACACGAGGATTAAACCCCGTGTCTGTTGTGCTCTTTAGTATATCCCCTATCTTTACGCTCGCTGGAGCTGAACGACTAACTGCGCAAGTTGATTAACTCGTTGTGTTTTATTTCTAAATGCAAAAAAAAAAAATAAAAAATAAAAAAAAATGATAGTACGCTAGTACGCTTTGCTTAGGGGAAGGGTGAGAGGCGGGGTGGATTTGAGATGTGATAACCAGCGGGCGGGGGGCTAATGCCGCGCGCTTTCCCGACGCAATCAAATTCAGAACTGATTCCGACGGCTGCGGCATTGAGCCCGACCTCGCCTCGCCTCGCCCCGCCCCGCCCCGCCCCGCCCCGCTTCACCCCGGTCAGGCTATATGGGGTAGCCACGCGCAGCAGAGTGGCTGTGGCTGTTTCAATCGCTCGCTACCGGCTCTCCCCCCGCCCTATCCCCGGCCACATTTCCTCTTTCTGCGTTGCTTCCCCTTCCCAAATTCGAATCCCCCAACGTGTCGCAAAAGAAGCAGAATAATAGCCTTTGCTTTTAGCCGCGGCCCGGCCACCGCGGTCCGCTCGTTTGATGACCATTAGCCATAAGGCCGTATAACATAACGGCGGGTCCGCCCCGCCCCACCCCGCGCACCTCGCATGGCCGCCCCGCCCCGCCCCGCTGGCGAGGCCCCGTGAAGCTATGCTGTACCGCACGCGCCGGTGCGGGCGGGTTGCCTACCTCTGCCTCCTGATGCAGTATAACGCATAACGCGTGTGTGTGTGTTTCAGGGCCTGCTCGTGGCGCTGTTCTACTGCTTCCTCAACACGGACGTGCGGCACACGGTGGGCCACCGCTGGGAGCGCTGGCGCGAGATGCGCACCGTCGGGCGCCAGCGGAACGGCAGGGCGGCCTCCGTCAACTGGACCACCAGAGACACGTAAGTCAGCGAGAGTCGAACTGTGCGCCGCGCCGAAAATGTCACCGAAATATGACTCGAAAAGAACGGTGTCGGTCCGCCGCGCCGCGCTCTCCTAAGGGTGTGAGTTAGAGCACAAAAATCGGTCTCCGAGAGTCGAGAAATGCGACTCCTCAAGTCCTAGTGATGGGGTTGGGCGGGGCGGGGCGGGGCGGGGTGGCAGCGCAGTGCGTCGCTGCTCGCTACACCCCGACGACAACGCGCAATCCTCACCATGTTTCCGTTCTGTCGCCTGCAGGCGTAGGGAGGCGGGGCGGGGCGAGGCGGGGCGGGGTGGGGCGGGGTGTTCTCGCTAACGCCTGCAGGTGCCCCCCACCCCTATCCCACCCCGCCGCAGCCGCCTATTCACCTCCTGACTGCCTCTCGTGGTCAGCCCGCCGATAGGACCGTGGCGGGGTAGGGTCAAGCGGGGCAAGGGAAAGGCAGGACGGGGCGGGGCGGGGTGGGGCGGGGTGGGGCGGGGCGGGGTGAGATTAGAATTCACGGCGGTCGGTAATCGCGGGCGCTGAGGCGCCGAGGCGCCGTCGTTCAAAGGAAGGGCCGGCGCGGCGCCCGGGCGGAGCCTCTGTGTCTCTCAGGACCTCCTCTGCTCGGGTCGGCGCGGCCCCGGCCCCGGCCCCGGCCCCGGCCCCGGCCCCGGCCCCGGCCCCGGCCCCGGCACTAGAACTGTCCGACAAACTGCTCAAAGGAGCGAAGCGAAGGGGCGGTGTGGGAAGCGCTACACGTTGCATGTGAGGAGGGGGAGGGGGAGGGGGCAAGGGGAAAGCCGCAGGGGGCGCGGGAGGGGAGGCGGGTGAGTCGCGGGGCGCGGGGGTCCTGCCGCCACGCTGGGTCATCCGCAAGTGGTACAGACCCTGCCCGCCCCGCCCCGCCCCGCCCCCGCCCGCTGCGCCCGCAGCCCGTGTCCCGCTCCCGCTCTCCATCCTCGGCCGACGCTGCTCCTGCTCTCTCTCCTCTCCTCTGCTCTCCTCTCCTCTCCTCTCCTCTCCTCTCCTCTGCTCTCCTCTCCTCTGCTCTCCTCTCCTCTGCTCTCCTCTCCTCTGCTCTCTTCTCCTCTCCGCTCCTCTCCTCTCCTCTCCGCTCCTCTCCTCTCCTCTGCTCTCCTCTCCTCTACTCGCGCGAGTGAGGCGACGGCGGCAGATTGCGCACAGATGGGTAAATAAAAGGACATCGGTAAACTCTTGCTGTCAATACCAGCGGGCTAGGCTGAGCTGGGCTGGGCTGGGCTGGGCCGGGCCGGGCCGGGCCGAGCAC
Source organism: Frankliniella intonsa (assembly GCA_033675135.1). NCBI lineage: Eukaryota > Metazoa > Arthropoda > Insecta > Thysanoptera > Thripidae > Frankliniella > Frankliniella intonsa. Next base: position 11,874,514 of record CM066250.1, read on the forward strand.
ACTGGGCCCCCGTTGGGCTGGGCTCAGCTGCTGTGTGTGTGTGTACCTTTCATTTCGAGCTGCCACACCGGCCGGGCCCAGGGCCTGGGCCCCGCGAGCTGCTGTGCGGTGCACCGCCCGTGCTGAGTAGGGCCGCCCCTCCCCGCCCAGCGCACCTTTTTATTTTGAGCTCCGACATGGCCCCATTCTCGATGGCAAAAAGACGCGCCCTGCAACCAAAGTTGTGAATGTCTTGTTATCTATACCTTTTCTCTCCTCCATGATCGCACCGGTTCACTATTTCTGACGTGCGCGTCGATCGACTCCCGCCCACGTGTGTCCCACGTGTGTCCCACGTGCCCGCTGTGTTCTTGCTCCGTCAGCTTCGTCAGCATCAGCGTCGCCGCCGCTAACGGCCGGGGCGCCAAGAAGGTCCAGGACGCCGTCAAGGACGCCGGGGACCAGCCCATCCTGTGGGCGCCGCGGCCGTTGGCCAACGACGCCGACGACGACCGGTGACGTGTCGCGGGACGCGCCTGAGACACAAGTTTGTCGCGTTGGTCGCGAGGCGTGGCGTGGCGGGGCGGCCTCGGCGGCGGGGAGAGGGCCTGGCCCGCGCCCGCGCCCGCACCGCACCGCGGTGGCGCTCCCTCAGCAGGTACAGCGGCCCGGCCCGCAGGCCGCAGGCTGCAGGTGCAGCTAGGGGTGCTTGGAGTGGAAGGTGCCGGTCCTGCTGCTTGACTCTGGTCAAGGTCGTGTTGCTTATTGTTTTTGTCTGCACTGCCGACCATGTCAACTAAACTTTTTCTCCCATTTTTTTTTTTTTTAATTTTTTTTTTTATTTTTGGTGAAAGTCTATGGTGCTGTATTGATTTATCACTTGGCTTACTCCACCGTTCAAAATGTTCGCGCGCTTTCACTTTCCCGCCTCCTTTTTTTAAATCCCGGCCGTTGGTTTTGTGTCCGCAGGTCTGAAGTGACGGAGGTCACGTGTGTCGGGGTGTCCATTGGGCTTGCCGAATAAGTACAACTTAGGCACGTCACCCTCACTGTGGGAAAAAAAACCCTTCAACGTAACGTGCACGCGATGAGTTTTGTCCTATTCTTTTCACAAGTGCTAAAACTTTGCACGCGAATTGCTTCTCGTTACCGCTTACACTACAGCGTGACTCAAAATTTTGCGCTTTTTACATCTTTGAAAAAAAAATCAGTCAAGGAAACACGACACTTTTTCTTTAGATAATTGAACTTTTAGATTCCATAATTATTATTAACCCACGTCACCTAATCTGTCTCCCGGGACGTGCCTGCGTTGTATATTTCTGGCATGCATTAATACACTCCTGATTGAAAACAACACCGGGGATCGCCCATAAATTACGTAAGTTTTGGGGAATTTTTTTTTTTATCTTCCAGAGAGTTTAGTAAAGCTTTAGCTGATAGCGAAAAGAGTGCAGTTTGTCAACTGTAATAGTGAGACGTCCTTACGTAATTTATGCACGATCCCCGTCAATTCTCCCGAGAACGAGACCATGTGCATGCTCAGGAAAAATATGAATGAGAACACCTTGCTCTCTCTCTCTTTCTGTTGTACCGATACTCTCGATGCATGCCGTCGTGGTGTCACTTTCTGGCGTTCCAGGAAAAAAAAAACTGTCTCACTCCTGCTACTTGCACACCAGCCCCCCTCGGCCTACGCGGAGCGGGTGGGCGAGGCGAGGCGAGGCTCGCAGTGCAGAATGTCCCGCCTCGGCTACAATTTTGGGCGCGGTCAGCTTGTACGCGAGGTAGCACGTGGGCCTCGAGGTGGGCTGGCTGGCTGGTACTAGCACGCGGTAGATTCGATTTTTAACGTTCATTCATAGAACCTTAATGAAGTTATTTTTTTACTGGCTTGAGCCGCATCGTTTTTTTTTTAAGCAGAAGCAGCGTGGCAAAATTGCGTTTTGATTTTTGCCCCGCGCTGCTCCATTTTGATCTCTGGATTATTGCGGCAAAATGAATGCTAGGACGCGGCGTTATGCCAGCGCGGTCTTTTGGCGTGATACGCGTCTTGCGGGTCTGCCTACTGCAGGGGCCATGGGAGGCAGACCCGCGTACTGTTGTGTTTTTGCGGACCCGATGCAATTTTTTCTAATTAGACGTTTTTGTAGTCTTTTCGTTCCAGACTCTCTGACTGTCCTTACTAAGTACAACGAGTAGTCGATACTTTTCCCCTTTTCGGCCGTTGCTGTTTTTTTTCCATTTTGTGTACTTGGGTTTTCAGAATATTGTGTTTTGTCAGAGCATACAGTCGTCTCTCTCCGCCTATACAAATACAAAGTCAAAAGTGTTGTCATTAGGCGGACGCCATCCGCCTTCTTCGGACGACTAAACACGCCCTCTCTCTCTCTATCTGTCTCTCTAGCACCTTCTGCTTGACGGCCCGCTTGTCCTGATGCACAGTCGTTCAAAAAAAAATCTCCTAAAACTAACGTGTGACGTGCACCCCTTTTCGTACAAAAAAAAAAAAAAAAAAAAAATGCCGACTAGGCGCGCGAAAGCCCTAACGCGCGCGCCCGCGCGGTCTGGCCTGCGTGTTCCAGGGAGACGTGCATCATGGAGCACCGCTCTGCCGCCAAGCCGGCCGCCTCCTTCCAGAACGGCCACAAGCAGCAGCCGCCGCAGCCGCAGCGGCAGCGCCAGCGGCTCGTCACCTGGCTGGACAACAGGCAGGCCGTGGGGCCCAGCCTCGGCCCCGTGGAGGCTCACATGTAAGCCCGATAAGCCCCCGGCCCGGCCCGGCCCGGCCCGGCCTGGACTCGGCTCGGCTCTCCAGCCGACACCGCGGCGGCGGCGGCGCGGCGCACCCTCCCGACTGCAGTGTCAAGCGTCTCCTTTTTTTATTGCGTTCGGGACGAAAACGTTTTCCTCGTGGAGTGCAGCCTGGCCCCCTCATAGCCCCCGGCCCGGCCCGGCCCTCGTGAGGGACTGGACACTATCGGCGCCCTCGCCTCGGGCCGGGCGGGGCGGGGCGGGGCGGGGCGGGCCACAGAACACGTCACAGTATGCTCCAGCCGTAAGGCGCCGTGGGCCCCTTGGGTATAGGCAGACCCGCAACACTGTGACGTGCTCTCTGAAACTCTCAGTACATGTGCAACATTTCTGTGAGAAATCATTGTGATAATGCGCGCTGCGCCAGCGCAGCGGTATATGTATGTATATAGTGTAAGCAAGAGAAGGGAGGAGAGACTAGTCTTCTTTTGTACCCTCAACAAAACGAGCAGAACAAAGGAGTGTTTTTTTTTTATTTTATGTATCTTTTATTTTCCGCGTGCTTCCTGCTCCTTTCGCCGCCCCGCTTTTCTGTTCCGCGAGGACGTCCCGTCCCGAGCGTTCTGTTTCTGTTCTGTTCGATCTGGAATGAGGAGGCGTGGCTCAGCCCGGCGCGGCCCATTGGAGCGGGTAGAGCAGGGCTCCCGGCTGCTCTTGGCGTTACATTCAGACCGCTGGATTCGGCGCGCGGACATTTGGGAAATAATTGTGAAACTCTTTGGCTGGCGCCGGCCGGCCGGCCGGACATTGCGTCCGATTGCGTCGGTCGCGGCCGGAAGCGGAGCATCCGCGGTCTTTCGAACAAGTGGAACTTGCCATATCATCTGTTAAAACTGAACAAAGTGATTTATTGTACCTTATTGATCAAGTCGGAAATGTCGTGATTTTATCTCATGTTTATATGTAGTCGCGACGTCTTGCTGTGTATTTATGCCAAAATAAATTTATCTTTATCGTCATTTTTCTTCCCTCGTTTGTGAAGTATCGATGGCATATACGTGAAACATTTTATTTATTTTTGTTCCGAGAGGATACCTATTTTTTTATTCCGAGGGAGGAAGGGGCGGAGGTGGACCTAAGACCTTCTCATGTAATGTAACGTAAGAATGATATTTTTAATTTGCGACACTCCATTGTTTGCACCTTTTTCCCTTCTCGGTGCCTCTCTTTCTTTGTATTCGGAGGGGCACGCGACGGTGTCAAGGTGCGAAGAGCTTTTTATTGTCTGGCTGTCTGCAGAGCGATGCGCGAGAACGGACTAGCGAGAATAAAGGTGACTCATAAACCTTTCACTATGTCCCGCTGTACTCCCTCCCCCCTTTGTTCCCGCAACAACTTTATGATTCGCTCAAACGCGAGCCAGGGCGAGCGCGGAGGTCGGGGTGGGGCCGCTGTAAGGGTCGGAGACTTTTCGAAGAAGACTGAATGGAATCCTTATTACCTTAATGTCACGGCTCACCGGCCTAACGCTCACCCACTTTCTCCCCACAACCGAATAACTTAGTTAAAATATTCAGCCTACCCATGCTTAGAGGTATTATTGATAAGCATACTGCTTTGGGACTTCGCTCTTTGTTTTTATCCTATTTAAGCGGACCATAAAATCCACGTGACATTTATTGATGACCCCCCCACTCCCCTTCCCCCTCCCCAGCGGTTATTCACAGAGCGATTGCAGTAGGGGAGGGGAGGGGCAATAATAGGCGAAGGACAGACAGAGAGCGGAGACCAGAGAAAAACACGCGCGTCTGCTCTCGCAAAATAAGGGGGCGGTCAGTTAATAAATCACGATATTTACGTCCGTCCCCGGCAGCAGCAGAGCACGGCCTTGCGGGCCCCGCCGCCCCGCCGCGCCGCAGTAGTTTGATGAATGAGCCGCGGTGCTGGATTGGGAGGTGGTTCATGTTGGTCGCGGCGTGGCGAGGCGTGGCGAGGCGTGGCGAGGCGTGGCGAGGCGTGGCGTGGCGAGGCGTGGCGTGGCGAGGCGTGGCGAAGGCGGAGATCTGTCCCCTGCGGGCCGTACAGGAGCCGCACACATTTGCCGCCCCGCGCGTCGGCTCCGCTGCAGGCAGCCATAGAGGTAGTTTTATACTACCTCTATGACTGCGGCCCTCCCCCCTCCCCTCCCCCTTCCCCGCCACGGGGCGGGACGAGAAGCAGCAGCCTCGGCAGTGAACAGATGAGTTGGAGCAGGTTTCGTTCACTTTAACACTACCCTGCCCGCCCGGCCCGGCCCGCCCCTCGCCTAGCTTAGCGCAACACTGAACAGACCCCCCACCACCATTGATCTCTTTTCATCCATCTCTCTTCCTCCTATCCCTCCCTATACACACGGAATATAGTGTTGGGAACGTCGCGCGGCAATAAAAGATCCCAAGGCCAGCTGGTTGCCGGCAAGTCGACGAGAGTATACATACATGTAATACCCATGGGTAGGCAGTGACTTGCGTTTTTTTTTCCCGGGGGTATTAACCCCCTGGGCTGTTACGCGCGGGGTTTTATACCGGGGCGTTTTGTTACGGATACGACTGCATATTTTAACAGTATTTTAACAACACACGCGACTTCCAGAGCCGCCTATCTCGCGGAGTTAGTTGTCGTGGCGGAATAATAAATAACGCGTGTGCAGAAAAAGGAATGTAACGCGTGTCGCGCATGCGCCCCGTGCCGCCGGGCTCGTGGACAGCCCGCCCCGCCCCGCCCCGCCCCGCCCCGCCCGTCACCTACACGCTCCGTCGCGGCGAGCGCCACTCGTCCAGCTCGTCACACTCGCGTAACGCCACTCGTCCAGTTCGTCACACTCGCGTGACGCGAGCGACCCCGGCGTCACGCTATCCCCGCGGCCCACGTGCCCTAAGACTCCTTCCCTCTCCCTCGCCAGGGGGCGGGGCGGGGCGGGGCGGGGCGGGGCTGGGCGGGGCGGCGCGCCGGGGTCCTCGCTCTGGCCTAACAGGGCACGGTGTTGAGCGAGGCGAAGTGTGCGTAACAGGTATTTTATGAGCAGGTGGGGCGACACTGGCGGGGCGGGGCGCGTACAGACTACTAGCGAGAGCGAGGAAGAGGGAGTCGGAGGATTGCGTGGGGATATACTACACGCCGATATTACCCTCGCTGTGTGTGTGCGTGTGTGTGCGCGCGTGGAGGCAGGGGTGGAGGCGCAGAGGGACGGAGCTGAGCGAGGAATCGTCGTTTTCCAGGAGGCTCGTCTCGTCTCGCCTCGTCACTGGTGGGCAGCGTGACAACTCTATGCATGGCAAAGAGCGGCCCTCCTGGCGAGGAGAGGCCCCGCCCCGCCCCGCCCCGCCCCGCCCCGCGCGGCGCCTCTGCTGCCTGCCATCTCCAGCAGCAGCAGGGCGAGTCGGGGCCGTGTCGACTGGGTGATAATAGTCTTTGAGGGGAGGGGGAGGGGAGGGCTGGGCCCTGACGGCCCCGGCCCGGCCCGGCCCGGCCCCGGCCACAGCAGCGGACTCTTGTTCGCCCAGCTCTTTGGCATTCCCCGGGGGCGCACTCACACACACACGCGCGCACGCGCACGCTAGCAGGGGCGTGCCGCGCGTGCCCCCGGCCCGCAGTCCGCAGCGGCACAGCATGCTGCGCGGCGACACGGCCCAGCCGCAGCGGAAATCAAAGTAATACAGTGGTTCCGCAGGCTACACACCCCGCGGGGCGGGGCGGGGCGGGGCGGGGCGGGGTGTGATGGCGCTCCTCTCTCCGTCTTGCGGAGGAGGCGGTGGCGTCGGTCGTGGCCGCGGCGGCGCCACGTGAGAGAAGCTGTCCCCTGTCCCGCTACCGTCCCCTCAATGACGAGTTGGGCACACCGCCACGCCCCGCCCCGCCCCGCCCCGCCACGCCCCACCACGCCTCGGCCAGCAGGCTCAGGCAGGCAGGAGCCCTAGGCGGGTGGCGCTAGTAGTGTACGTGTATCCCTTGGGGACGACTCCCGGCCCGGCCCGGTCCGCCAGGGCTTTGGCGCTGGTGCGCTGTCCCCCTACAGGGCTCGGCTTTGGCTTGGGGCGGGGCCGCACTGGCCGGGCCGGGCCGGGCCTGCGAGTCCTGCAGGGAGGGAGGAGACCGGCGGTCTCAGACCGCCCGCTCCAAAGATGAGGAAAAGTAGAGATGATGGCATGTCAACAGTTCGGTCCGAGCAAAGCCAGGCGGGGCGGGGCGGGGCGGGGCGGGGCGGGGCGGGAGTGACCCCTCCCTCCCTCCTACACCCCGCAGTCCACCTCGCCGCCCCTGTTACTGTAGCGGCTGCCTGTTGGGCATCGGGGCTCAGGGCTGCCCGTCGTAAGTTAGAATTTCGGGCGCTACATTTTTGTTATTGTGTGTTTGTTGAGCGCGCCGATTCGGGGGTCCCGCGGTGCCCGTAACCCCTTTTTATCATGCTCTACATTTTTCTGCCCGCTCTCTATCCCGATCTTTCTCGCTTGTTTCCTGTACCATTTCTGCCACCACCAGCCTTTTCTCTCCCCGTGCTCGTGCTTCGCCCCCTCCCCCCGCCCCGTCCTCTTCCCTCTTGCGCGAATAAGGTGTCGAGTTGAATTCTTTCCCGCACTCACTTTGGCGGCACCACCGTCTCCCGCCCCTCCACTCCAATGCTCGGCAGCCGAGCGAGAGACCGAACGCATGACCAACTCGATTTAAAGCCTTTGATGTAGCGCGCCTGCGCCACTAGGCGCCCCGCCCGCCCCGCCCCGCCCCGCCCCGCCCCGCCCCGCCCGGGTACTGCCCTTGGTGACCAATATGGGGGGGGGGGGGGGGGATACCGGACGGCAGTTGCCAGAAAAGTAGGCAATAAGTCGCCCAAACATAGTGGAGTAAAGCGGTCTGCATCCGCGCCTGCCTACTAGGCAAAATATACGCTCCTGTGCGAGGGTGTTGCCTAGTAGGCAGGCGCGGATGCAGACCGCTTTACTCCACTGAGTTTGGGCGACTTATTGCCTACTTTTCTGGCAGCACTGCCGGACGAGGCGTGCGGCACAGCCGACCAGCTCTACTGTACTTCTTTCTGAGGCGTGGCAATGCTGGGCGAGGTGGTGCTTCACTTAGCACGGTACGGCAGCGGGCCACGCCATTTGCCCCGTTGTCAGCGTGGTGTCGTGCACCGGCCGTTCGGCTCGCGAGCGAACGCCTAATCTCCGTGAAAGGGATGACCTCTCCTGTCGGGGCGGCGCGGGCGCGGGCGGGGGCGGGGCAGGGGCGGGGAGAGACCGCGCCCTTTGCGCCGGCCGGAGGGGCGGGGCGGGTGGGCTAACTGATGGGACCAGTCAGCGAGTCCACCCTCCTCCTCCTCCTCTCCCATTTACTCTCCGGACAGAGGGACTTTATTGCCGTGCCTTCGGTGGTCGGCTCGGCTCTGCCACGCTGCTGGCTGGATAGAGTCTGGTCAGTCCGGCCTGCCAAGGCGGGGGTGGGGTGTCTACTCCCAGCCGTATCGCACAGGGCCTGGCAGCGGGGCGGGGCGGGGGCGTTCACATGCAAATCAGCTGGGCGGGGTGCGGGGCGGGGCGCGGGGCGGGGCGCGGGGCGGGGTGAGGGCGGAGCGGGCAGGGTGGGGCTGTCCTGCCCTGCTGTACGGCAGTCAAGTACTCCTCAGCCTGACCCTGCCCTGCCCGTCGAGTCGACCTCTCGAGGAGCCTCGCTCGAGCGGGTTGGTGGCCCGTTTCATCACCCTCTGCTCCGCGGCTCGGCCTGGGCTGGGCGGGGCGGGGCGGGGCCGGCTGGGGTAGAGCCGGGTGGGGTCGCGGGCGGTGGGGCGATGTGTGGCGTGGTGGCCTGGGGCCTTGGGGACGTCGGGACGTCGTTACATGGGGTCCGGGCCTGTCGCGGACGGTCATCATGTCTACCATTGATGGCCCGTTGTCGCGGGGCGTGATGGCCCCAAGCCCTTGGCTGGTGGACTGCCGCACCCCGCCCCGCCACGCCACGCCCCGCCCCGCCCCGCCCGCGGCCTCACAGGACCCCCAGTGGACGGTCATCGAGACGCGGGGGCCTGGCTGTACCGCCCAGCGATAAGCTGGCTGCTAAGTGCATTTAATGTCGATTGAAACTCGATCTCGTCCGTCTGTACACATGTGCAACGTCACACAGGGCGTGAGCGCGTAGCGGTCGGCCCGCTCAGGGGGCGTCGTCAGGCACGTGGTCGCCGTCCACGGCGCCGGTCTGGGGGAGGGGCGGGGCCGGCGGCGTCCTCTTGACGACCGGGTCGGGCTGGAGGTCGCCGCCCGGCTGCAGCTCGCTCTCGAGGGGGACGGGCTCCTTGAGGCTGTCGGCGAGGCGCGCCGCCCCCGGGGGCAGCCGTCCGCCGGGGGCGGCCTCGTCCCCCGCCACCACCTCCAGCGTCACCGTGACTGTCCTCGCGTCCTCAGGGCCGTCCTCCTCGCCGTCGCTCTCGCCCCTCGGCAGCGACAGCAGCGCCGTCCTCAGCGCGGGGCCGGGGCCGGGGCCGGGCCGCTCCTGCGCTCCCCGCCGCACCGCGCCGGTTAGGCCCGTTAGGCCCGTGCAGGAGGCTAGAGCGGGTCGTGCTGACCTACACCAACCTGGTCCTCCTCGTCGCAGTCGGGCATGTACCCGGAGCGGAACCACGAGTTGACGAGCGGCTCGCTGGCGCAGCTCGTGCCGAACACCGACTTGAACTCTAGCTTGCCGACGGGCTTGGACCGGCTGGGCGGGATCACGATGTTCTCCACCTCCTCCCCGGCGTCCTCCTCGTGGGGCTCGACGCTCGGCGGCGGCGACGCCACCACCACGTCCATGTTGTCGGCGTCGCTGTCGCCCGAGGAGTCGTCGCCGCCGACGTTGACGTGGTCGAAGGCGTACTGGCGGCGCGGCCGCGGGCCCTGCAGCCCCGTGCTGGTGGACGCCGGCTGCCGGACGAAGACGGTGGTGATGGCGACGGGGTCCTCCTCGAGCCGCGGTCGCTTGGGGCCTTCCTCGCCGGTCGCGGACGCCGTGGAGGGCGCTGGGCGCACGCGCGTCGACGGCCCCGGCGCCTCCTCGCTCAGGCCCAGGTCCATGTCCTCGGCGAGGCTGAGCGCGTGGCCGTGCACGCGCAGCACGAAGGGCGTGGCCCGCAGAGCCAGGGTGTGCAGCTCGGCCGGCCCGCCCAGCACGGTCGTCAGGTAGTTGGCCTGCCGCCGGGTCAGGCTGTTGACGCCGATCTCCAGCTCGGGTTCCTCGTGGCCGCGCAGGTCAGCCCAAACCTGGAAAAGGGGCGTTAAAAAAAAAAAAAAAAAAAAAAAAAAAAAAAATGGAGATCCAAAGAGTATGCCAGCGCGAGCCCACATCGTTACTGTACTCCTTACCTTGAACACCCTGCTGCACATGAAGTCCGTCTCCCAGAAGTACACGCGGCGCAGGCGCCGGCAGTTCTGCGCCACCTTGACCAGCGGCAGGTAGGCCAGCTGGCGGAAGCTGTTGCTGCCGCGGCACTGAGTCAGCTCCAGCAGCTCCAGCCCGCGGCAGTAGCGGGACGCCTGCAGGGCCGTAGGGGTAGGGGTGCACCTGCCCTCCTGCCGGCTCAAGCACCCTGAGGGCTCAAGCACCCTGAGGGCTCAAGCACCCCCGGGTTACACCTATCCGAGGGCAAGCACCCCCGGGGGTGCACCTACCCTAAGGGCTCAAGCACCCCCGGGGGTACACCTACCCTAAGGGCTCAAGCACCTTAAGGGCTCAAGCACACCCCGGTTACATTTATCCGAGGGTCAAGCACCCCCGGGGGTTGCACCTACCCTAAGGGCTCAAGCACCCTCGGGGGTACACCTGCCCAAAGGGCTCAAGCACCCCCGGGTTACATTTATCCGAGGGCTCAAGCACCCCCGAGGATGCACCTACCCATCCACACTCGTGCCCTGTGATACAGTGGATCCGGACCCACTCAGAGGACAGTGGCTGTGGCTGTCGACTGTCGGCCCGAGGCTCGTGCACGTTTGTTCGTATGTTTGTGTGAGTGACGCGGACAGGACATGTCACACGTGTATCACCCACAGCACAATACCGGCGCTCCCCAGCCGAGCGCTAGCGGGGCTGCGAGTTATTGGAAGCCGGCACCGTGCAGCGCTGGGCGGTCGGGCCGTGTCCCGCTTCCCCCCGAGTCAGATAAAAGTGATCGGCGGACCCAATTCCGTGGCTGCCGCTGCCGCCAGCATCAAGCGGGGCGGGGCGGGGCGGGGCGTGCGGGGCCGGGCGGGGCGGGGCATTGTGTACTGTGCGGCACGTCTCTCCGACCTCGCCCCGCGCCCTGCGAACGATGATTAAAAAGTGCGGCCCCACGGTCAACGCCCTTTCTCTTCTCGAAGGTTGTTGGGCGGTGTTAGTGAGTACGCGGGGTACCGGGGCTCCACGAGGAGCAGGGGCAGACTGCTGGGCGCCGCCACGCCCCGCCACGCCCCGCCACGCCCCGCCACGCCCCGCCACGCCCCGACACGCCCCGCCACGCCCCGCCACGCCCCGCCACGCCCCGCCACGCCCCGCCACGCCCCGCCACGCCCCGCGGGAGCGCCCTAATGAGCTGGCCGTGCTGGCGAACCAGCAGGTAGCCCGATAAAGAGAGAGGGAGAGAGAGAGAGAAAGAGGGCAAATTCGCTGAGCGACGCGGCGTCGTGTTGGCATAAGGCCGCCGCGTCGCTCAGCTGAGAGCCGCCCCGCCCCGCCCCGCCCCGCCCCGCGTTCCGCTAACTCTGCGTGCTGCGCACGCGTTTTTGGAAAGCGGCTTTTAAAAACTGCGGTGCGGTGCGGTGCGGATTGACGCAAGCACACCTGGCTGTGTGACTGTTGTCGACGCGAGGCTCGGCTCGGGGTTGTGCGAAAAAAAATAAAAGAAAAAAAAATTGTTGTTAGTAAAATGTGTAATGCAGCGTGACGGGTGCAAAGAACGAACAGGCAAAAGGAAAACGGCTTCCTTGGGCGCCGCGCTGGATTCAGTTGTTCCTAGTCCCTGGCCTGGCGGGCGCGGGGCGCGGGGCGCGGGGCGTTACCTCGAGCAGGATGGCGTCGGCGTCGTGCCTGGCGTGCAGGCGCAGGGCGGTGAGGTCGGGCGCGTTTCTCAGCAGCGCGCACGCCTGCTCCGTGGCGATGTCGGGCCCCAGCGTGCCCAGGTCCCGCCACAGCGCGCCGTCCCGCGACAGGCCGTGCAGCCGCGAGGACACCCGCGACACCTGCAGGGAGCGCCGCCACCGATCAGCGTTACGCGGGGAATTGGGTGAGAAATGCGAGCCGCTTTCGGGAAAGCGGAGCTCGTCTTCCGTGGCCCCTCCGCTCCCCTCCCCTCCCCTCCCCCGCCCGGTCCGAAGCGCCCCGCTGGCCTCGCTGTGTTTGTTGTGGGACCCATCCTTACCCCTACATGGTTTGGTGGCCGATGCCACTCTCGTCCCGGCCGCGCCCCGCCCCACCGCGCCCCGCCCCGCCCTCCACTCAACACCCTCTCGCCTCGCCACCCCCCGGGCTGCGAGTCATGCGGCAGTACGTGAGTTGACTAGGCCCTGGAGACTCGGAGGCGAGCAAGGAACCAGAGCCCTCCCCCTCCCCCTCCCTCGCCCCGCACGCCCGCCCCCTCCCTCACCCACAGCCTCCGCGACGTACCATGGCATGGCCCCCACGACCCCTGACCTCCAAAGGGGTTGAAAGCCCTAGCAACCCGCCCCGCCCCACCCGTCCTCAGCGGGGGGTCCACCTCGAAATGATATGACAACGACACTATGAGCAAAGCTCCACCCGTGCCGTCCCTCATCTCCCCACGGCAGCGACAGCAGCCCTGCCCTGCCACGAGTGCCCCTGCCCCCTCCTCCCCCTGCCCCCTCACATGATCAAGCGTGGCCCAACTTCCACCGACATCGGGGAAACCCGCCCGCCGTCCCGTCGCCATAGCGCGCTGTTGACAAGACGTAATTAGAAATTCACTTGGAATACACCGCCTGCGGTACACACGCACAATCAGCGTGTTAATTGCGGGGCGGATGTAGTTGATCTAGTGGTGCGTGCGCCCCCCCCTCCCCCCTCCTCACCCTTAATCACTACCACACCCACAAAAATCGTTACTTCATCCAAGTACAATGTGGCGCAAGATCGAATTCGCTTCTTGATCACGCAGAGTAAAACATCACTTTGGTCTCAAGGGCGAAATTGATCAAGGATCTTGGGCATGTTCTTGGATCAAGACACGATTTTTCTGTGTGCAATAATAAGTCGTCGTTGGCGAGCTTGGGCAGCGCACCTGCAGCAGGTCGGGCTGTGGCAGCTGCCCGAGCACCCGCAGCAGCACGGCGTCCGGCAGGTCCTCCAGCGTCTTCCTGGGCCGGGCGCCGCCGCCACCGCCGCGCCGGGGGTCTTGTACGACGCCGCGCCGCCCGCTCATGGCGGAGGACCGGGAGGGCGAGGAGGAGGGGCGGCCCCGTGCGAGTGCGCCGCGCTCCGCCACGCTCCGGACCACCGCGGCCCACTCGGTCAAGGCCCGGCCCGGCCCGAGACGGACGCGCGCGGGACGCGTCGGACGCGGCGCGGGGCGGTGATCCACTTGTCAGTTGTGGTGCGCGGCAAACAGGCGGGGCGGGGCGGGGCGGGGCGGGGCGCAACGGGTAAACAAACACGCGGCGAATGCGGGGCTCGCCTCCTCACCGCCGCCACACCGTGCTACTCCCCGCAACAATTGGGGGCAGAAAGTGTGCCTCTCTGCTTTTGCTTTATACTTCCCGCTACCCCGGGACGGCCCGCCCCGCGGCCCCGCGCCCCGCGGGCTCTGCTCGCTCTGCTCGCTCTGCTCTGCTCGACCTGTTGATTGCAGCCAACTGTTGTAGCGGGCCATGAGTCTAGCCGGGCCAATCAAGTAGGGGTGGGCCGGTGGGGCCTCCCTGCCCTGTCCTGCTGATCTGCCTGCTGGCCCTGCTGGCTCTGCTGGCGCTGGCCCTGCTGGCCCTGCTGGCCCTGCTGGCCCTGCTGGCCCTGCTGGCCCTGCTGGCCCTGCTGGCCCTGCTGGCCTGCTGGCCCTGCTGGCTCTGCTGGCCCTGCTGGCCCTGCTGGCTCTGCTGGCCCTGCTGGCCCTGCTGGCCCTGCTGGCCCTGCTGGCCCTGCTGGCCCTGCTGGCCCTGCTGGCCCCGCTCGAGGCCGGCCTGGCTAAGCGCGCCCCCTCGTCTGCCCCAGTGCCCCACCCCGGCCGGACCTTGAGATAAGTCTCCTTCTGCTTGCCTTCAATGAGTAGGAAGGTCCCTTTGAAAGCATGTAATCCCCCCAGGCCTGGCCTGACCGACCTGTCTGCCCTCCAACGAAAATGGTGGACAAGGGGGGCGAGCCCCATTTTTCCCAGTGTCTTGCCGTCTTGCTTCAATCTCGTCTCGCTTCGTTCCACTATACTCCCGCTCCGCTCCGCTCTCCTCTCGTCTGCTCCGGGGGATAAGGGTGGGAAGTGCGCTGTTCTTTGCATTGCCTTTTGCTCTCCAAGAAAATATATTACGATATTGTGGTGGGGTGCAAGGGGAGAAGAAGGGGGGGGGGGGGGTGCTCGCTATGTAGGCGTTTTTCTTTGCGAAGCCCTTCCCTTGTCGAAGCCAAAGAGCTGAAGCTTTTGTCGGAAATAGTCGAGAGTCTTGGGAGTCTCGTCCCACATGAGTGCGAGTGTGCCACGGGGTGGTGCTTCTAGATGTTGTGCGTGTCGTGTGCATGTGCGAGGCATGTGGCGTGGCGTGGCGTGGCGTGGCGTGGTCATGGGTCAGTGGGGTCAGCAGGTCAAAGGAGACTCCCGGCTCAGTCAGGTCACACAGGTTTATTCCATCCTCGCTGCCCGTCCCGTCCTCATACGAGTCGCGTCCTCCCGGCCAGACGCGCCGGTCAGTCCGTCGGCTAGCCCGTCGGTCCTTCAGTCCGTCAGTCGAGGTCCGTCGGTCAGTCGAGGTCCGTCAGTCGTGCGGCTCTAGGCGGCGGGCGCGGGCCGGGCCGGGGGCGCCGTGCCGGGCGGGCGGGGCGGGTGCCTAGCAGGAAGGTGCCCTAGTCCCAGCTGCCTCCGCAGGTGCAGGCGCCGCGGCAGCCGCAGCCCTTGATGCCCAGCTGGCCGAGGACGGGGATGCCGACGACGGAGGGGGCGTGGGCGTGGTCCTTGTGCACGATGTGGTTGACGTAGCTGTGGGAGCAGAGGCCGCCGCAGCCGCAGCCGTAGCCGCCCCAGCCGCCCCAGCCGCAGCCGCCGCAGCCGCCGCAGCCGCAGCCGCAGCCACCGCAGCCACCGCAGCCGCAGCCACAGCCGTAGCCGCACTTGCAGGCCTGCAACAGGAGAGGAGAGCGCGCTCAAGGTTAGACGAAACCCGGTCACTCGGCCGACGACGTCAGCACCGCCCGCTCCGCTCTTCGGTCACTTGAAAGCCCCCCCCCCCCCCCCCAAACTCCACCAATGATGGACCGGTGAACTGCGCGGGTAGGTGAGCGGCCATGTTGCGCTTTTATTTTTTCCACGGTCTTCCGTTCAAGGAGAGTGTAACGTAACATCCCCATTGAATAGGGGACCGCTCCCCCCCTCCCCCCAAAAAAAACGACGTGATGAAAGAAAACGGGCGCGCTATTCACTCCGCTTGCACGGTCGCTTCACGCATGGCAGACACTCTACTCACCGCCGCGATCTCGAAGAGCAGCCAGAGGGCGAACAGGGTGATGACGATGAGCCTCATGGTGCTGGTGGTGGTGGAGCTGCTGTCCGACACAAGTGCAACTGTGATTGTGGCCGCCTGTGAGACGCGCACATCGTTTTATACTTTGACGCTCCACTTCCCCCGGCGCTCCCGCTCCCGCCCCCGCCCCGCGGCGCACGTCGTCGGCACCGCCGCCCCCACCACGCGCGTCGCGTCTACCTCGCCCCTGGCCCGGCCCAGCCCGGCCCAGCCAGGCCGTCTCCCCCGTCGATTTGTTTACGATTCGCTCGAGTCTGGAATGTCGCCACAGACGCGGGGGACGCGGGCCGGGCAAGGGCGGGTGCTCGGCGGGGGACGGGCGGGGTGCAGGTCCCGGGTACTGTACCGAAGAGGAAAAAAAAAAGGACGAGCAAAGGTTCTGCCTTTGCCTGCCTCTGGACCGTTTGGGGCCGGGCGGGGCCGGGCGGGGCCGGGCGGGGCCGGGCGGGGCCGGGCGGGGCCGGGCGGGGCCGGCAGCGCGCTGTGAGGGTATGTGAGGGCGTGCTGCCGGACTCCGTCTCCAGGGACCCGTCTCCACGAGGGGGATGGCAGAGCGAGAGCGACAGCCCATCTCCCTCCCCAACCCAGCACGCTCTCGCGCGCGCGCGCCCACATCATATGCGACCCACTCTCTTTGACCATGACCTCCTAAAAACTCCCCGCACTCATTTGCGCCAACCTCCATATCAACCCTCGTCGATAAAAGTGGTGGGCGCGTTTAACATCTTCCCCCGCCCCGCCCCCGCCCCCGCCCGCTCGCCCTGGTGGCGCCCGTCCCCGCCCGCCCCCGGTGCTTGGGGTGCGCTCATAAATCACAAGGCAGCCTACGCCACGACATGCCCCCTCCTCCCCCCTCTCCCATTCTCTCTATTCCTCTCTCTATCACTCTCCTCTCTTGCCCCGTCTTCTTCCCCTCAGAGGCAATATTTCGGAGGTTACTCTGGACCGCGCCCGGCCCGGCCCGGCCCGGCCCATGCACCAGACAGTGGCGCGTCCACCACGGCGCCAGGCGGCCGGTCCGGTCCAGCCAGCAGACTGTTCTCTGAGGGGAAGCACATCGCCAGGGGAATATAAAAAGTACAAAAATAACAGCGCGCAGCTCACGCGCGTCACGCTGCTCCATTTATCTCGCCTGGAATGGGAGACAGAAAGAGGACTGGTCCGGGCCGGGCCGCAGCGGGGAGCCCCTGCAGGACTCGGCGTAGGCAACGCGCCGCACGTCGGTGTCCTCGGAGCCGCCGGCTGCCTACCCCCCGGGCTGACGAGCCTGGCCGGGCCGGGCCGGGCCGGGCCAGCAGCTCAGTGTGGGGCCGGGCGGCGCGGGCGCGGGCGCGTTGGGCGTGGCTGGTAAGAGAGAGAGAGCCACAGGCCCAAAGGATCTGGCCTGATCGGTCGTGTTCGGACGCGGTACGGTTCGGGTGCTTCAAGCCCGTCGGGCAGCCCCCATGACCCGTGGGTGCCGCTCGAATGGGCTCCGTCCCGTCCCGTCCCGTCCCTCTGCCGCGCCGATTCGAATAATAGCTTCAATTAAGGCAGAGTAAGTGTGGGACGGTGCGGACTTTGAAGAGCCGCGCGGCACCCTAAAATGAAACCCTTTCTAATGACCCTCTGGGCTTTTAGAGCCCGTTCCCCCACCCCGGTCCTCACGAGCACGAGGCGCCGAAGGGTGCCCCCCCCCCCCCCTCCGACGGGAATATCGTTTGGCACGGTGCGGCCATCGGCTATTTTATTTTTCTGCCCTCCTCTGTCTCATCCGGCTCGGACCGAACAGGCATCTCGCGGCGCGGTGCTCCCGCAAGTTTCCGGAAGCGATCCACCGAGGGGCGCTATGCGCTGCGTTGAGGGGAGAGAGGCGCCCGCCCGCTGCGTCCCGGACGCCCCCCGAGACCGAGACATGCTGTCTGAAAAGTAGGCCAGACGTGCGTGGCCTTGAAAAAGTGCAACACGGTGCAACGCATCGCATCGCGTCGCGTCGCCCGCGCACTGTGAAAAATGTCTTCGTAAACTTACAACATATTTTGTAATCACGATTTACAAAATATGTTGTAAATTTACGAACGCCCATTCTTGCTCGTCAATGAATTCTAAGTCGATACAAAGTTGTACAATTGTACAATTTCAAGTTGTAATGTTACAACATTTATCATGGAAAATTTTCCTGTAACGTTTACAAGTATTTTTCACAGTGGCCCGTTCCGGACCGCCCGGTAGAGATGGGGTCGAAATCCAGGAGGGTTTCAAAATTAACCGCCCAGTGGGTGGGGTGTTACGTCGTGCGCGTGCGTGGAACTCTTGCCCTCTCACGCAAATCAAAAACCCTACAATTGCATTTTTTTTTAATTAACCAAATTTCCCAATAGAGGTATTTCATTCTCCGACATAAATTTCCTTGTAGAACTATAAATTCTGAACAAACTGTGTAAGTTTTACAACTACATCCGTTATTTTTTTAACGTTTACCCTTATCTTAGTTTTCTGGGACTGAGGGTTGGAAGGAGGCTCACTCAGAGGGAATTCATACTGAAACGTATATTTGATATTCTTTTCATTCTGTAACTCCATTAAGTTTGTAACAGACACTGACCAGCATTGTCTATAATAGCTTCTCAAAGATTGCAATCAATAAACCAACAACTCATCATGCACTCTTAATAATTACAGATCAAAATAAATTGTTGACACATAAAGGTAGGTAAAATTCATCTTAGAATTACAGTAGCAATTTTCCCCCTCATGTCAGACAGTGATAAAGAAACAATAAAATTGGTAACAACTTCATTAAAATAGCATGTATCACATAGAAGTATCTTCACAAATCAGCCGATATGGCCCATATCTGTACAACAATTTCACATGGGTCTTGCTGTAACCAGTAAAAACAGGTGGGGGGATGTGTTGCTGAGTTTAGTTGTCTTCAAGGAATTCTTGATTTAGCAATACATGAGTTGTTGTAGGAAAGGTCATCAAATCAGATCACATTCAAATTTGGTTAGACTAATTGAAGATATGCTCGAACAAAAAACCATAAATATATTGTCATGGATATCCTGTATGTGTTTTATACTGATTAAGGAAAAATAATGAGACAAGCGTAATAATTTTAAGAAGATTGCAAAAACAATGTTATGTTTGAACAGGGTTTATGAATTAATTAAGGTCTTGCAGTATTTACAAAGGTGTCTGGTCCACAAACCTCTTTAAAATACCAACAAGAAAAGTAACAAGAAATACAGATATATTTACTAGAGCTTACAGAAAACCTGACCAATTTTTAAGAGGATATAATAGTTTAAATAAATCCATCTTGTCAAAAATAACAGTCAGCTACATTACATTACACTCACATGGAATTGGTTCATGGTTAAAATGAACACAGAATTCATTTATTTTGCTCAGCAAGCTCCCGCTCAACAATTCTACGATATTCATCAAAACCACCTTCAATGCTCTGAACACTTCCACCACCACATATCCAGAGTTCTTTACACACCATACGAATCAGTCTTTCATCGTGGGAAACCAGAATTACTCCTCCCTGGAATTGATAAGCAAAAAGTTACAAGGATATGAGAGGTGCACAGAAAATACAACAAAATACAACAAAACTGAAAAAAAATATGTACCATGTACTTGTTGATAGCAAGACCTAGAGCATGAATTGATTCAATATCTAGATGGTTAGTGGGTTCATCCAAAACAAGGAAATTAGGATTACCCATGCACATTACTGCAAATGCAACCCGAGACTTTTGGCCTCCAGATAAACTTGCAATACTTTGGAGGGCAAGGTCACCAGACACTCCAAAACTACCAAGCTGTCTCCTGTACTCTTCCACTGGTTTCCCTGAAAGATGAATTATGGTGTTAGTCGTACTGAAGAATTAAATTGTTCTTTTGGTAAAATTTTGTGACTACTTCACCATACCTGGGTATGTCTTTTGTAACAGTTCCACAGAACACACATTCATATCTAATTGATCAACATGATGCTGGCTGAAGTATCCAAATTTCAAATTACGATGAACAACTCTATCACCACGCGTCGGTGCATTTATGCCCATGATAATTTTCAGTAATGTTGTTTTTCCTGCACCATTGTCTCCAACCTAAGACCAAAACGAAAGAAAAGACAAAATGATCCTTTTGATCAACATTCTTCATTGAAAAAGTGGCTTTATAATATAAATATTAGATTCACTCTAACTTAACAAGTAATGAAAGTTACTTACGATACATATCCTGGATTCTAGTGTTGCATTGAGATTAACATTACTAAAAATAGTTCGACCAGTGCCCTCATAAGCAAATGACACCTCTGATAGTTGTAGAATAGGTGGCGAGAGAGGTTCAACAGGAGGGAATTTTAATACCACATCCACTTCTTTTTCTACTGGTTTCAGTTCTGGTCTGCAGAGAGTGGCAATCAAGAAATAATGAGAATCATGGACTAAGAATTTAAAAACCAGAAACCATCTTCAATGAAACTTTAAACTTACAGTTTTTCAAGCATTTTAATCTTGCTTTGGACACTTGATGCTCTGTTTGCATTGTACCTGAAGCGATCAATGAAAGCTTGGACATGTTCTCTGTGTTGCTGCTGAGCTTCCCACTCCCTTTGTTGGTTTTTCAACTTCTCTGTCTTAGTTTTCTCAAACTGCTCATAATTACCCCTAAAAATAAATATCACAATGTACAGAACTGAGAGTACAGTATTGTTTAATCAAAGGGAAGATAAAACTGCATTATGCTTGGTTACCTGTAGGCTTCTAATCTTTGAGCATAAAGGTGGAGTATATCAGTAGGAACAGTATCCAGAAAATTACGGTCGTGTGAGACAACAAGTAGAGTTGTAGGCCAATTTTGAAGATAATTTTCTAACCAGATAATAGCTTTGATATCCAACATGTTTGTAGGTTCGTCCAACAATAACAGATCTGGACTAAAGATAGAAGTAAGAAACCATGATGTTTTAAAAATATTAAGAAGATACAGGACAGAAAGTATTTTAAGTTGTTGTAACTGTATACATACGTTGTGAAAAGAGCTCTGGCAAGAGCTAAACGCATTCTCCAGCCACCAGAAAACTCCTTAGTTTTACGACTTTGCATTTCAATGGTGAAACCAAGACCATTAAGAATACGAGATGCCCTTGCAGGTGCTTTATCAGCTTCCATGTTCTGGAGAGCTATGTAAATCTCACTTAATTCATCAGACATTTTAGTGTCAGCCGTTCTAGATATTAGCAGTGTTTTAAAAAAACAAAATGCCTTGAGACTTTTGAGATGGGTTAATACATTCAAATTAGAATATTATCAAATACAAACCCTGCATTTACTGCAGCAGTTATTTCTTTTTCTCGTTTTAATAAATTTTCTCGTTTGGTATCACATTCCAGTACACTTTGCAAGGCTGGGGTTTCATCTCCAACAACTTCCTGCTCCACATGAAGAATTGATATATGGGATGGAATGCGAAGCTGGCCACTGAATGGGGGAAAAAAAATTCAATCAAAGTCAACAATGCCGATTGGTTTTAGGAATGAAGTAAAGCAGCAAATAACAATTTTACCCAGAGATCATGCGCAGCAAGGTAGTTTTGCCATGACCATTTCTTCCTACAAGCCCATAACGTCTCCCAAATGAAAGAACAATATCAGCTCCTTGTAATAGTACTCTGGAAACAAAATATACATTATTGAGTTAGACTTTCAAAAGCTATTTACAGTAAGAGACACTTTTGTCAAACCAACTTACTTATCACCAAACGCTACATCAAAGTTCTCAATTCTGATATCTTGAGTGCGATTTGATCCTTTGGCTTCCATTTTGGCATCTTTTCGACTTGTAACTTGTGATGCTGAAGCTGTTTCCAACTTTACGGGCACAGCTGCAGGACGGTTTGTTAGTTCTGCAGTCCTTTTCTCTTGCCTTTGCTTTATCTTTGCCTCTGCCTTTTCTAATTTTTTAGCATCAACTTTCTATAAAGTTATAGAAGAAGATCATAAAGCTGGGCAAACAAGCTATTAACCCATCACTAATGAATCATTTGAAGAGTTGGAGCTAGAAAGCCCTTTTCATTCATGAAACTTACCAATACATCATCTCTCTGAGTGACCCATATACTTTTAATTTCACCGATGTCATTGTCCTGATTGTCTGATAATGACTTCAGATGAACTGGAGCTTCTAGGACTCTGTTTTCTTTTTTCACAGAATCTGTATCTGGTCTCATTATATCCCATAGTTTTTCACATATATCTTTGATATCATCCTCTGACTTATCATCACCTACCTCTTGCAACACTCCCCCAATGGCATCATATATTTCGTCACTGTCCTCAAAATCATCTGCACTACCTGTGAGTACCCCTGCAAATTACAACAGAGCTTTAACAACAGCATGAGACATTTTTTCTAGAGGCTTTCAAATCTGGGAAGATAACTCATGATGATCTTAAGTCTCCACAGCTTTAATTTACAAACAAACTATGAGAGGTATGAGACTGATACTAAGGGGAAAACTGAAATACATTTATATTGTTGATTGCAAACAGACTTAATTTCATTAAAAAGAAAAACCATCAAATAAGTAAACTTTTCTAACCTCTAAACCAACCTTACTTTATATGGGAAATGGTGACTAAACTAAGAGACAACTCGTGATACATTAGACATTCCCTACATAACAAGATTATCTTCAAGCCCTACCTTCAACATATTGGTATAATTCATCGTCAATTTTTGGAAATTCTTGTTTTATGTACTCCAAGTAGGCTGCCATAATGGTTACAAATTTAATCCGTTCGTGAAGGAAGCTGTCGGTCGGTCTGTGGCCGGTCAGAAACGTCACCGGAAAACACAAAGGCGTGCGGCTACCGGGTGTTTGTGTTGTGATTAAAGTTTGGTTATGTTTCGGATAAACCGGTAGAACTGCTCTAATAGAAAAATAAAGATTTTAACTTCTTTCGGAACTGTCTGAAAACACGATGCCGACGTGGAATCAGATTCAGTCCCAGCTTCGAAACCCCAACAACCCTGTCGTTTTCTTCGATATTAATGTTGGGACTATTGTAAGTGTTATAAAGTATAGATTTTGTGCTGTACTTACAGAAAGCTTTTTTCCTAACGTTTTCTGCTGAGTCCTTATTGATTAACGATGTTCAAATATTTACAATTTTCTTCTACCTGAAGCACTTTGTATATAAATTGTAGTTCAATGTTCAACCCTTCACGAAGGATGTTGAAAGTAATATTTGTTCCTCAATAAGCGTTTCGGTCCAGTGATTAATGGAAACCACATTACTTTTTACAGGAAATTGGAAGAATGATACTGGAGCTATTTGCTGATATAGTACCTAAAACAAGTGAAAACTTTAGACAATTTTGTACTGGTGAATACAGAAAAGACGGAGTTCCTCTTGGTTTTAAAGGAGCCCCGTTCCACAGAGTTATCAAGGATTTCATGATCCAGGGTGGAGATTTTGTTAATGTAAGTAAATTTCTATTTTCCTCTCAAGCTATTGATGCAAACATTGGATATTTAATGTTCTTTTCTTAATTTTATTTGTTTTCTTAAGGGTGATGGAACAGGTGTCATGAGTATATATGGCGGCACTGCCTATCCTGATGAAAATTTTACACTTAAACATGATGCACCAGGGTTGTTATCTATGGCTAATAGTGGAAAGGATACCAATGGATGCCAGTTTTTCATTACATGTGCCAAATGTAATTTTCTCGATGGAAAGCATGTTGTGTTTGGTCGTGTAATTGACGGATTATTGGTTATGAGGAAAATAGAAAATGTACCTACTGGTCCAAATAACAAACCAAAAATCCCAGTTGTCATCTCACAATGTGGCCAAATGTGATGAAATTTCTTAGAGGTATTATTCATTTTGAAACATGCATGTCGTAAATGAGTGTGAATGAAACCTTATTGCTCTCACAAGTAATCTTTTTTTTTAAAATAAAAGTTTTGTTTTGCTACTGCACAGGTCCTTAACATCATTAACAAAGATGTTACATCTACCCCTTGATCAAAATTGTATACAATTTTAATTGGTTTTTGTGATGAAGTTTTACAAATCATTCCAAGTTAAATTTTTGTGAATTATCATTAGTTTATTTTGGGAAATCACCATTGTATGAACAGTTTGTCTTCTGGTCACATAGCCCTAGATTAGAATACCAGTTCATTTTAATATCATCAAAAATATACAACTGTTTGCATTTTAAATGTTAACAACATTATTAGAAGTAAATAAATAAATAATTGTAAAGAAACTTTCTTTTGAATGTTTCTATTTATATACATGCACCACTCATTAAGGAAGAGTATTTAGTTAAGGCTATCAGTTCTTATTCTTTAAAATTAAAGTTTTCCTATGTCATAGGTTTACCAGTGTTTGTCACTTCAAGCTTAACAGTGTGTATGGAAGGTTTCCCAAAACGTCTCTCAGCCTCGGTAAAAAAAGCACGTTCCATTTGTCTTACAAGCTCATTAAAGAAAACATGGGCTAGTTGTGAATGAAATGCTGAACGAAAACTGAAGGACACATAGAAATCAATGACACATGACTGTGTTTCTGTACTAAGGCCTGGACTAAATTTCCATATAGTCGTAAGGTGGTCAAACAAGTGACCTTCAGTACATTCTGCCCTAGAAAATAATTGCAGTAAAGTTAGAAAAGGTCTCAAAGTTTCAAATTACAACTACAAATAAACCACTTACTTCACAAGTCTGGGTCGAATTAGAGACACTTCAGAGACATAGCTTTCAGTAATAGGTGGAAATCCAATACTGAGCTTCCCTTTCAGATATCCCGTTTTACGTTCTGTAATATCTGATTGTTTACAGAATGGCACAAATTCTTTATACTTTTCCACATCAGATACAACTTGAAACATTTGTTCCATAGTAAACCTACACAGAAATTCAGATGAATGGTGCAATAGGTCATAATAAAACAGTTCTCAAATTTAGAAAAAACATTTGTATATTTACCCAACTAATTTGCGACCTCTGTACTCCTTCGTTTTGTCAGAAAAACCTGAACGATTAAAAAATGGCACACTACAAGTGATACATGTACTGAAGGCGTTGATTTTAGAATGTCTGCTATTAAAAGTTTGTAAGATTGGTCCATTGTCAATAAATCTGCAACAAATATGTGACAGACATGAACACTATGAGCAAATTACAAGTAGAAGAGGAAGACTCAAAATGACAGGATTAATGAAGAAAACTATTTTATTGTGTGATAACAAGATTCTAGACAGCTCAGTTATAACTCAATGTTTTCTGTTTAAAGGAGAGTTATTATAACCACATAATGAGACAGCAAATATGAAATAAAAATACGTGCCTTAAGGGAACGACAGCTTGTTTCGGTAATTTTAATCTCGAAATGTGAAAACTATTACAATAACAACGCCGTAATACTGTCATAGTACTCGATGCCAATAAAAATCCGACAGAAATTACTATGGATGTTGTACTTTAGCTGCAGAAGGATGGTAACAGACAGACAGCAGACGATTTTCAGTTTTCACTGCTGGTTAGAGCCGTGGTATCATAGTCTAACTACTAGACTCTATTTTTTCTTGAAGTTAATCAGTGAACTTCTTGAACCGTCACGTCCCTTGTGTATTCAAACTAAACTGTGATATTCAAGGTCATAATTTTAAATATATCTCCATAATATATTTGTATTTTGTTTCATTTCGTGTTTGGTTTGTGTTTGGCTTGCTGTCTGGCCGTGATTTTATAAACATCAGATCAGTAATCAGCAAAATGGCGGCCAACATACCCCGCACCCACGAAGGTACTATAATTTTTATTTAGTTTCCAGAAGTTTGACTGAACCTTTATTAGTTATTTTGATAAAAACGTAATCTGCACCTCTCTTTCTTCGGATTGGTTCCAATTTTTCTCTAATCAAATTGCGCAACTGTTACAAATTTGAGCCGAAATTCTTGTGCCTAGCATGTTCCATCGGTGTATATTTTGAAGATTGTAAAATTACATCATTGGTCAAATACTCGGTTTAAATTGCTTATTCTATATTACTATTCGTTCTATAGAACCCAAATAATTCTTCGGCACTCATAGTCCCCAAGCATTTTCTTTTAATGAGCGGCAACTGTCTTATTATGGGTCAAGCCTCCCGTAACCTAGCCTTCTTGTTTAACGTTTGTGTTACGTTGTTATTATGATTCCATTATTGCATTCAAATTCGCTTTAACGCCTTCTTAAGGTGGTCGATTTTTCTCAGGTTTCTATTAATGCTATACTTATTATGAAACTTACATTATAGTAGTTTTGTTTATGTTTGTTCTGTTGCGTAGATCTCCTTCAATGCTTATTATGTATTATGTCTTAATCTACTTGATATTTATTGTATTCAGATATTGAAGCGCAGATAAAAGACCTGCAATCCAGAAAAAAAGAAATTGCTGAGAATGAAGTGAAAGAGAAGGACAGGGTTGGTCTTTTAGAAACTGGGTATTTTGATAGCGATATCTACGATGGCGGTGGCGGAAAGTTTGAGGGATATGTCACTTCCATCGCTGCTAATGATGAAGTTGAAGTAAGTCCAATAGTTATTTTTCCTTATTCTCTTTAGTAGGAATGATTTGATGCCTCATTATCACTACAATAATTTTGTATTGATCTTGTTCAGGATGATGAGTTCGACTCAGTCTCCTTCACTCAAAACAAGAGGACAGGATATACTGCACCAGCTGCTCTTCTCAATGATGTTGCTCAGGTATTAATTGTTTTCAGTCCTGCTTTCCTTCTGTGGCCACAGTCGGTCATTTTTAAAATATTCTTTTGTGTGTAATTTTTAATGTTCTTGTTCTCATTTAGGCTGATAAGGACTATGATCCCTTCGCTGACAGACGCAGACCCACAATTGCAGATAAAGAGGATGAATATCGACAGCGGAGAATGAGGATGATCATCTCTCCCGAAAGAGTGGATCCTTTTGCTGAAGGTTCGTTGTTTCATTATCTCCATCTGTATATTTTTTAGTAGATAGTATGCCTTGTAAGGTAGTCTGTGTTCTATAAACATCCATGGAAATGGTGTTTACAGACCTCTCTTTATTATCTTGATGCTGTGGAATGTCTTTTTGTAAAAAAGAAAGCCACTTCTTGACTTGATTTTTTTGTTGATGAAACAGCATTAGGGATATTACTAGACAGCTGATTATTTAAATATGCACAGAAAATTCTGTTTTTAAACATGTCTTGCTTAATATGTAAATGAGCTTTCCAGAATATGGCTGGGGCTCCCTTTGCTTAAGTCCAAAGCCAAAACAATTATTCTTTGAGTCGTTTTCATTCGTATTCATTTCTTTGCAGAATTTAGAGACTTTGCATATCTTAATCAGCTGTTAATGAATTGGCAATGGTTGATTGCAGTCCACTCACCCCCTCCCTCCTCTTGTTATTTTCCATAGAATACTCATCAGTATTGCATATTTCATGAAACAGTTGTTATCAAGCTACTATCAAAATTTAAATTGATATTGTGTATTTTCTACAATCTATTTCTTACAAAGTATATAAATTACCTAATCCTAGTTTTCTTTTGAGCCCTGCTATCTTTCGCATGGATTATGTAATCTTGCTGACTAAAAATTATGCCAGGGAACTGTGCTTGTGATTCATATTGTATCCCTATTTTAAATTTCCTAACTATAGAATCAAGCTCTGATTGATACAAATTTAGAGTTTATACTTCCATTTACTTTGGCAACTATCATGTCAGCAAGAATACATCAAATTGTTAGTCTTTTCTTGTTAGGGAGTGAAAGGATCGAGTGAATGTGTGTGTGAATGATTATCAGCCACATCATTTTTTTTTAAGTATATATATCTTATCTTACTGGTTTTAATTAAGAATTTCCCATAAGACTTTCCTTCTATAAATCTAATGGAAAGAAGAAAATTTTCTTCTCCTATTGATTCCTGTATACTAGAGTTTATTGGCACTGTACTTGTGGCATGAGCCATCTTACATATATATCTTTTTTTGATATAGCATATGTACAGCACTGGTACTTTTTCTGATTCTATGGGAGTGCTAGATTTGCCATTTGATACCACTTACTAATAAAGGTGAATTTCTTCTCTCCTTACCCGAGGATGTCTAGCCCGAACCCAAGCTGCTCAACGGGAAGCCTTCATCTCAAGTGTCTGGTGCGGGAAAGAAAAGATACCCTTGGGTGTCTTACTGTCAATACAAATATAATCACCTGGTCCACAGATTAAGATTAATGAAATACTACATATCTGTGCCGAGGGGGACACTTGCTTCAAGTTTGATCTCTTTTCTTTTTCTCACAACAAAAGTAAAAAAAGGAAGAAATAAAGCTTTTAATAAATGAAACTTGGGGGAAGCAAATATTTTGTTTATATATTACTTTTATATCGTATCAAAGTCAGCACAGATATCTATTTTATCTACTAACCGATTTTACTAAGGTTGTATTTGCCCCTAACTGCGTACAACTTCTCAGTCATCCTTAGAGTTAGTCGTATGAAAGTGTGTGAGTGAGCTAACAGAAAAGTACTAATGGAACCAGATTGTTTGTAGGTGCTTGCAGTAAAATGGAGAATGAAGCATCTTTCCTGGAAGATATCGCCATCCGGCGTCACGTACGTATCTAAAGTGTTGTTTGCTGTGTTCACCTACTTATTAGACATCGTTCCAGTAATTCCTATGATCTCTTGCGACTGCTTGCGACTGTATTATGTTCAAAATACTTCAAGATTTTCATGTTTCAGCTAAATTTGTTGTTCATGTACATTACATAAATAGTTGAACACAGCAACAATGGTGTCATCAGGGTAGCTACAGTACCATAAAATTGTTTATCCAAATTTGTCCACTTTTTAAAAAAATCAATTAATCTCACTTTGTTATGTTTTAAAATAACTTAAATTAGTTATAAGTTCACTCCTCTTAAACAAAATATTTATTGCGTGTATTGTCCTTAATTTTTTTATTTCCCTTCTAATGTGGCACCCTGATAACTGTAGGGAAAAAGTAAATAGTAAGGGTCTGTTGACAAGAGTGGGTTGCAAAGCAAAGTCTAATAGTTACGCCGCGTGCGTGACATTTTTTTTTGTGATTGCAGGTGGGAAGACTCCTGATGTCGGCTCAAGAACCTACACAGAGATTATGCGAGAACAGTTGCTCAGAGGAGAAGAAACTGAGGTAAGGATTCCATTCTAATCTAGAAATCATACTGTAAAATAAGTTGGACATAAATTACTAACTTCATCTATTTTTATCTTATTCCAATCAGTTGAGAAAAAAAATCTTGGAAAAGGCCAAAGAGGGTACTCTTAAAGTGGTAAGCAATGGAGATTCTGCTAAAGCTGCACCCAAGCGCCGAGGTCGGTGGGATCAAACTGAAGATTCTGGAACACCATCTGAGAAAAAGAAAAAGGAAACTTCAGCTTGGGATAAAGAGGATGTAAGTATTATCTTCTTTTAATTTTTATTTTTTGTTTATTTTTTACTCTTCTGTGATATCTATTTGTAGAATGCCTCTTTCATGGATTTTTTTATCTAAGTAATAATTGAATGTGCATGTGCATTTGTGAATGATTATAACATTCTTCATCTTTTGTGAATCTTTTTAGGCAACTCCTGCCATTTCCCGATGGGATGAAACTCCTGGTCATCCTAAAGGCTCAGAAACTCCTGGAGCTATGGCCACCCCAGGTGTAAGCACTCGCATGTGGGATCCAACACCGGGACATGCAACTCCAGGTGCTGTTACACCAGGCAGAGAGACACCAGGGCATGATAAAGGGATGTCCAGTAGAAGAAACCGATGGGATGAAACACCTAAAACTGAGAGAGGTATATTAATGCCTTTTCTATCCACTGGATTCGTGTCAGCAGGCATTTTATACACCTAGTAATAGGTTTTCTTAAAATAATATAATTTAATTTGTCCACAGAAACCCCAGGTCACAGTAGTGGGTGGGCTGAAACTCCACGCACTGATCGTATTGCTGGTGGTGACCTCATTCAAGACACTCCTGGCACAGTAAGCAAGAGAAGAAGTAGATGGGATGAGACACCATCTAA
Organism: Frankliniella intonsa; assembly: GCA_033675135.1. Classification (NCBI taxonomy): domain Eukaryota; kingdom Metazoa; phylum Arthropoda; class Insecta; order Thysanoptera; family Thripidae; genus Frankliniella; species Frankliniella intonsa. Next base: position 11,904,069 of record CM066250.1, read on the forward strand.
TCAGATGACCCCTTCAGCAATGACTCCTTCAGCAATGACTCCACACACTCCTGGTACTCCATCAACTCCGATGGGGACACCAGGAGGTACCCCTTCAATGATGACACCTAGTGGAGTGACTCCAACTGGACAGAAAGCTATGGCAATGGCTACCCCTACTCCTGGTAAGTTAAATTCTTTACAGAAGTTTTATATTGCTGGTCCAAAACTGAAGTAACTAATATTTTTTAAATGCATTAGGTCATCTTGTCACCATGACTCCTGAACAAATGCAGAACTACCGGTGGGAGCGTGAGATTGATGAGAGGAACCGTCCTCTTTCTGATGAAGAGCTGGAAACCATGTTTCCAGTAGGCTACAAAATACTACAACCCCCAGCTGGTATATTTTTTCATATATTTAATAACCTTTTTGGCTATGTCACATTGTCCAGCATAATGTGTTAACTACTTTCTCTCTCAATGTTCAGGTTATATTCCAATCAGAACCCCAGCTCGCCGCCTGACAGCCACTCCTACACCTATTGCTGGCACCCCTCAAGGATTTTTTATTCAGACCGAAGACAAATCAGCAAAATACATGGATAACCAACCCAAAGGCAATTTACCGTTCATGAAACCTGAAGATGCACAGTATTTTGACAAGCTTCTAGTTGATGTTGATGAAGAAACACTCAGCCCTGATGAGCAGAAGGAAAGAAAAATCATGAAACTTTTGCTTAAGATTAAAAATGGCACACCTCCAATGAGGAAAGCTGCACTTCGTCAGATAACAGACAAAGCAAGAGAGTTTGGTGCTGGCCCATTATTTAACCAAATTCTTCCATTGCTAATGTCCCCAACCCTTGAAGATCAAGAACGACATCTTCTTGTTAAAGTTATTGATCGAATATTGTATAAGTTGGATGATTTGGTTCGCCCCTATGTCCATAAGGTATATTTTTCTTAGATGGTCAATCTTGTGTCTTGTCATTAAAAAAATTGGTCATTGGAGTAATCTAAAATTCTTTTATCTGACAGATTCTTGTGGTTATTGAACCGTTGTTGATTGATGAAGATTATTATGCTCGTGTAGAAGGCAGAGAAATCATTTCTAATTTGGCTAAGGCTGCAGGTTTAGCCACTATGATTTCAACTATGAGACCTGATATCGATAATATTGATGAGTATGTACGTAACACTACCGCTCGTGCATTTGCTGTCGTTGCATCAGCTCTTGGAATCCCATCATTGTTGCCATTCTTAAAAGCTGTTTGTCGGAGCAAAAAATCATGGCAAGCCCGTCACACCGGTAAGGTTTTTTGTTTTGTTTTTTTCATTAAATCAGAAATTAATTGGGTAGGAAAAGAATTACCAAAGTAACATTTACTAAAACTGGTTTTGTTTTCTAGGCATCAAAATTGTTCAACAGATTGCTATCCTAATGGGTTGTGCCATCTTGCCACACCTTAAAAGTTTAGTAGAAATTATTGAGCACGGTCTTGTAGATGAGCAGCAAAAAGTTCGTACTATTACAGCTCTTGCTATTGCTGCTTTGGCTGAAGCCGCCACACCATATGGTATTGAAAGTTTCGACTCTGTCCTTAAACCTTTGTGGAAAGGTATCAGAACTCACAGAGGAAAGGTAATACCCAGTCCTTAGATATTGTTTTGTCTCAATTATGTTATCCTTATCTAATTTAAGTTCTTTTCTTAATCAGGGTCTTGCTGCATTTTTGAAAGCAATTGGTTACCTAATTCCACTTATGGATGCTGAATATGCCAATTATTATACCAGGGAAGTGATGCTTATTTTGATCCGTGAGTTCCAGTCGCCTGATGAGGAAATGAAGAAAATTGTCCTTAAGGTATTGTTAAATATTCCAATTTATTTCTGTTTCTGTTTTGTTCAGATGTCTGGTTTTAATTACTAAATTTGGTGCACTAGGTTGTGAAACAATGTTGTGGGACTGATGGTGTAGAGCCTCAATACATCAAAGATGAAATATTACCACATTTCTTCAAGCACTTCTGGAATCATCGCATGGCACTTGACAGGAGGAACTACAGACAGGTATTTTTTCTTCATTTTCCACATTTTGTACAATTATTACCATATTCTCACAATCCGTATTAATTGTTGTTATTTTCAATGCAGCTTGTTGATACCACTGTTGAAATCGCCAACAAAGTTGGAGCATCTGAAATCATTAACAGGGTAGTGGATGACCTGAAGGATGAAAATGAGCAGTATCGTAAGATGGTCATGGAAACTATCGAAAAAGTCATGGGTAATCTTGGAGCAGCAGACATTGACTCTCGACTAGAAGAACAGCTTATTGATGGTATTTTGTATGCCTTCCAAGAACAAACCACAGAGGTAGGTAGAAATTTATGACACTCTAAGGACATTGGTTATTGCTAGAAAGTTGTTTGTCAATCATTAGTGATTAAAACTTGTTGTTGTTTTACAGGATGTTGTTATGCTAAATGGATTTGGAACCATCGTTAATCAACTGGGAAAAAGAGTCAAAGCCTACCTTCCACAGATTTGTGGTACCATTTTGTGGCGTTTAAACAACAAATCAGCTAAAGTACGACAACAGGCTGCTGATCTCATCTCTAGGATAGCTGTTGTAATGAAGACTTGCCAAGAGGTTTGTTAATTCATATTTCTTATACCTTGTATGCTTGTATTTTTTTTAACAGTTTTTTGTTGATTATAATTTAAGAATTATTCTCAAGCACTTTAATATCAATTCCTTTTATTCTTGTAGGAAAAATTGATGGGTCACTTGGGTGTGGTGCTGTATGAGTACTTGGGTGAAGAGTATCCAGAAGTATTAGGTAGTATTCTTGGTGCTCTAAAAGCTATTGTCAATGTCATTGGCATGACCAAAATGACTCCACCTATTAAAGATTTGCTGCCTAGACTTACACCAATTTTAAAAAATCGTCATGAAAAGGTATGTGACAGTACTGTACTTTATTTTCTGTCATATGCAACTGTTATGCACATTTCCCAATCCCACTTCTTTTATTTTATTGATTCATATTTTAGGTACAAGAAAACTGCATTGATCTTGTGGGCCGCATAGCTGATAGAGGACCGGAATATGTGTCAGCTCGAGAATGGATGCGAATTTGTTTTGAACTCTTGGAGCTTTTGAAGGCACACAAAAAGGCTATCAGAAGAGCTACAGTAAACACATTTGGATATATTGCCAAAGCAATTGGGTAATTGGCTTGAAATAAGGATCTACAAATATGTTTTATTTTCATATTTTGTTATACTAACCTTTTTCCCCCCCAATTTTCAGTCCTCATGATGTCCTTGCAACATTACTTAATAACTTGAAAGTACAAGAAAGACAAAACAGAGTTTGCACAACTGTTGCAATTGCTATTGTAGCTGAAACATGCTCACCATTTACTGTTCTTCCTGCACTCATGAATGAATACAGAGTGCCTGAACTAAATGTTCAGAATGGTGTTTTAAAATCATTGTCATTTCTGTTTGAATATATTGGGGAAATGGGAAAGGATTATATATACGCTGTTACACCACTTCTTGAAGACGCTCTCATGGACAGGTTAAAATCAATTATACTCTTAATCACATGCTCTTGTACTTTATTTGGAATTTTTTGGTTTCTGACATAATCCTCAAATCAAACTTAAGTGAAATGTTTTTGTCTTATTTGCAGGGACCTTGTTCATCGTCAAACAGCCTGCGCAGCCATTAAACACATGGCCTTGGGAGTATATGGCTTTGGTTGTGAAGATGCCCTCATTCATCTCCTGAATCATGTCTGGCCCAACATATTCGAAACATCCCCTCACCTTGTGCAAGCCTTCATGGATTCCATTGAAGGAATGCGTGTAGCCTTAGGCCCCATAAAAATTTTACAGTATACATTACAGGTCAGTAATTCAGTCAAACCTGGGCACAGTATTGCACCCTGGCAACAGCAAAATGTCTTTCTTAAAAATAGGAAATTTATAGAAACTTTTTTATATTTGCATTGATTTACGTAACAACGAGATAATTGTTGTAACTGAGTAACTCTGTTTCCGAGTTTGACTGTGATATAACTTGAATTTTTTTTTTATTAACATATCTGTGTTATACTTGAGTAAGCAAATTTGCTTTATTTGAAGTTTAATGAAAGATTTTTTTTTCAGGGCCTATTCCATCCTGCTCGAAAGGTTCGGGATGTTTACTGGAAAATATACAACTCATTATACATTGGAGGGCAAGATGCATTGGTTGCAGGGTACCCTCGAGTTGAAAATGACCCCAAGAATGTATATGCACGGTATGAGCTGGACTATGTACTGTAATTATTTCTACTAGTAAATTTTATGAACCTAATAAATTCATTCTGCATATTTGATTGCTATCAATATGCTTTATTCTTTAATATTATAAACTTTGTGTCAGTCAACAAAATTTTTATTTCTTTTATTTCAAAATTTTGAGCATTAGTCGTGATTAGTGCAGTTGTTGTATAAACATCCACATTATTCCCTGTGACTGCTTTTTTCGTTGTTAAAATTGGTGCACTTTCATTTAATTTTTAAGACGCAGGTAATTATAGGTCATGCTGTCAATGAAATTACAAACATGTAGAAATATTACAACAATAAAAGAAATCCTTAAGGTTTGTTTTTTTCATTTTATTTTTTTCTAATAATGCACATATATGTAAATAAGAAATAAAGTAAGTGGCCAATACAACTTAAACTAATGTTTATAATTACTCTTGTGATGTTTAGAATCTCTAGGAGACCGTGATCTTCTTCTTGCACTTTCCCTTGATTGTGATCTCTCTCGCCTCCTAGAACTTTTAGCATACTTATCTTTAGGTGGTGGAGAGTTGTCTCTTGAGTGCGAGCGCCGACGACTTTTCTTGGCATTATAATCTCTAGTATATTCATCTTTCATACTGTTCTTTCTTCTTCGGTTAGTTCGAGGGCTATGAGATCTGCTTCTCTCCCTGCTGTTGGACCGCGACCTTGACACTCTACTTCTTCCTCTGGAACTTGACCCATTGGTCGGAAGCTGATTTTTAGATTGGATGTGAGGAGGACCATCAAAATCCATTTTGCGGCCTAACACATTGTACAATTCATTTTCAACTTCAGTTTTTATCTTAGGATGACGCTCAACCACATCTTGTCCTTCCCTATCCTCTTTAGTTTTAAAGACTTTTTTGATCTTTTTCTCTTTGGGCAAGTCACTGTCACTATCAGAATCGCTATATTTTTCTTTTTTGACACCATCTTTACTTTTGTCCTTTTTATGCTTTTTCTTTTTTTTCTTTTCCATTTTCTCCAGCTTCCTGTCAAGCAGAACAATAATTGAAATTAAAATACAGTAGCTTGAGAAGAAAGTAGGGGGGCTATTTTATTTATTAAGAATGGGGATGTTGACTAATTTATTCTGAAGAGAAATATTACTTCTAACTATAACTCACCGCAAAAGTTTTAGTTTTTTCTTGGTTGAGAGCCCTTCTAGGAATTTGAGTTCCGTTTCATTCATGTGGTCCTCATCTTCACTGCTGGATGGTATAAGCTGCTGGTTGCTCACATTAGAGGGTCCAGTTGGGAGTTCAAGGAGGCCCACAGCACCCTTCTTCATTGCTAGACCATCCTCTCGCATCTGTCTAATGAGGTCTGATGGATTCAAATTTGATCCAGTTTCTGTGCCCGTGGCAGACTGGTTGTACATAGGACACTCTTTGTCTAAAGATTACCAGGACAGAAAACAATTTATATCACATAATAAGAAGATTGAAGTGGAAACATTAAAAAAGGAAAGCATTTCAAAATAGAAGTCTACTAACCAGTATTTATGTGGCCCCATTTGTGGCATTTAATACATCTAACATTGCGCACTTGTATACCAAACGGCTGATCTCTGATTTCTTGATCACCTTTACAATAGCTGTACACATAAGAGAAAAATCAGGATAACATTTGAGTCTCATGAAAATATTGGCAACCAACTACAGGTGGGTGTGTGCCAAACTGACCTTTCTCGAGGAGCATTGTACTTTCGTTGCCACTCAAACTTGAACTCGGGTTCATCATCTTCTCTTTCTCTATCCTTCTTAAGTCCAGGTGGTGGCTCATAAAGAAAATTCACGCTTAGCTTTCCTTTACTCTCCTTGCTCATCAGAGCCCTGGAAAATAATGAAACAGAACATGAAAAACGGGCAAAGAAACAGAGGTGTCATAAAATTCATTCCAAGATTATTTACTTACTTGTTAGTATATAAATCCTGCTCTTTCTCATACTGGACTCGGAGTTCTTCCTGCTTTTGCTTGTATGCAGCAGTTTGCTGTTCGGCCATCCATACCTGTAATTAAAAATGTAATTAAGTTTATTAAGGTTAAGTAACAAAGTGTGATCAACGGCTGTGAAAGCCTGACACATAACAAAAATATTTGGATGAGTCTATCAATGTTCCATAGAGGACAGCGTGAATAATAGTTATTATTAGTAATTATACTATACTATAAGATCAATCAACGCAATTGACTTACCCTTTTCAGGTTATCTCTTGACGCAGGATGAAAGAATTTCTTGCACATGTAATTATTGAAGCCTTTCCCCATTTTGGAAAATTGATAGTGACAAACTAAAATACAAAACTATATACTCTTCAATCTAAAGAAAACAGCGAATTGTTGTCAACTTATTTCAGCTTTCAAACGCTTGTTTTCGTTTTTGTTCCTACGTACATCTGGGGGTGTGTTCATGTTTTTCGCTTCGCCTACGCTGGCCTACGTTTCTACTGTTTCCGACAGACCTGGACAGACCACTTAATGACAAGAAGCTGAAGAATATTAGAAAGTACCCCAGCGGCTACTAAATCCAAACAACGTGTAGTAGCTGCAGCACGTGTGACTTGATACGTGAATGGATTTTTAATATTTGGACTGGTTTATTGTTATTAAACACCAACCAAAATGGGTCGGAAAGCTAAGTTTGCTGAGGAGACCGTCCAGAAAAAAGGACCTGGACGTAAAGCTAGAAAACAAAAAGATCCAGAAATTCCGAAGGTCGGAGGCAAGTACATGGTTATGTTTTTCTGACGAGTTTTATGATTATGTACCCTTTGAGCCGTTTTTACTCCCTATAATTGTTTTGTATTGGTTTTAACTGTTTTTTAACATATCCTTCTAGATGGTGGCGTTACTAAAACAAAACTTAGTAGCAATCAAAAGAAACGTCTGAAAAAGAGGGCTCTGAAGGTGCAGGAAATTGCTGAGAAAAAAAAGGCCCAGTCTGAAAAACGGAAGCTTCTTAATCAGAAAATCAGAGAAGATCAAAAAACCGATAAAGTTGTGCCGAAAGACAAAACACCACAAGCTGCAAAGGCTTTACCCTCTAAAGCAAACAAAGTACAACAGGCCATCAATGGTATGTATTTAAACTGTTGTATTATCATTTATATTTCTTTGGTGTGATTTTTTTTATCTGATCTGTTTCAGGCAAAGTTAAGAAACCTGCCCAGTATCATTCTTCATCTGAGGATGAAAGTGATGTGGAGGCAGCTGAAAGTGATCTAGAAAGTTCAGTTGAAGAAAATGTGAAAGGTTTTACTGATGACAACAGCTCTTGGCTGAAGCCAGTTTCAAAGAAGTCAGCTTCTCAAAAACACTCAGCTCCCGATGAGAGTGAAGATGAGTCAATGGATGAGGATGATGAAGAGGAGGAAGATGAAGAGGGGGAGGATGAGTTAAGTGAGGATGTAGATAGCGATAATGAAGAGGAGGAGGGTGATGAGATGGGGGAGGAAGAAGAGGAAGATAGTGATGAAGATGATGATGGCAGTGAGGATGAAACCAATTCTCCTGTGCCAGCCATGAGGAAAGGAAAGAAAGAATCAGTTTCTGTTCAAAGTCTCGGTATGGGTTCAGATGACTCAGAAGATGACAAGGATGACTATGGGTCAGATTCTGATGGAGCTGATAGTGATGGTGAGGAAAGTGATGGTGATGATGACAATGATGATGATATGCTTCCAATTGAAAAGAAGGCAAAACAGTTAAAGAAGAAACAGCAGAAGGACGCGTAAGTTTCATTTTTGTGTCATGAACCCACATTGCAAATTGCAGAAGATAATAAATTAATCATTGTTCCAGTAAACTCGCAGAGGAGGAGCTGCAACTTAACATTGCCAGCCAAGATGTTTTTGCATTCCCTTCGGAGGAGGAAATAAAGAAGCCGAAGGACTTGCAAGATGTTCAACAGCGCATTAAAGATGTCATCACTGTGTTAAATGACTACAAACGATTACATCAAGAAGGAAGGTGAGTATTGTGTGTTTACTGGTCTAATTTTCAGTTTCAGTATGTTCTACTAATGTTTTTTAAAATTCTGTATTTTTATGCTATTTTAGATCTCGATCAGAATACACAGATCTCTTGAAACAAGATCTTTGCACATACTACAGTTACAATGATTTCTTGATGGAAAAGCTCATGCAAGTTTTTCAGCTGTCTGACCTTCTTGAGTTCTTGGAAGCCAGTGAAGTCCAGAGACCTCTCACAATAAGAGTAAATAGCCTGAAAGCTAGAAGGAAGGATGTTGCACAAGTAATTACAAAATGGTTAAAAATTATAGGATTACTTTTTGTATGGTCTACTTTTAAATTTGTTCTTTACAACAGGCTTTAATCAACAGAGGAGTAAATCTTGACCCACTAGGAAAGTGGACTAAGGTTGGATTAGTGGTTTATTCTTCTCAAGTACCGATTGGTGCCACTCCCGAGTATCTAGCTGGACACTACATTATTCAGGTAAATAACATAATTGAGTTGAATTGGTGTGCTAAGTGTGTGCATTTATCCTTCATTATCATTTATTAAACAAATGTTATTTCTTTTATGTAGGGTGCTTCTAGTATGCTTCCCGTAATGGCTTTGGCCCCTCAAGAAAATGAACGAATACTTGACATGGCGGCTGCCCCTGGTGGTAAAGCATCTCATATTGGTGTGTAAGCTGCATATTTGAATTTTGATGTAATAGTTCTTGAGGTTAGAACTTGTTGTAAATACATTGTATACTATCTTTATTGCAGCTGCTGCAATGAAAAACACTGGAGTTTTATTTGCCAATGATGCCAACAAAGACCGCACCAAAGCTGTAGTTGGAAATTTCCACCGCTTAGGAGTAGTAAACAGTGTTATAACATGCTATGATGGTAGAAAGATTCCTAGTGTAGGTTCTCATGATTCCTCTTCGTTTTGTTATTGATCAATTCACTTTTTCAACATTAATTTTTTTTATCCCCTCCCATCCCCCCCCCTCAGGTTATTCAAGGCTTTGACCGTGTGTTACTTGATGCACCATGCACAGGAACAGGAGTTGTGTCAAAAGATCCTAGTGTGAAAACTAATAAGGATGAAACTGATATCCAAAGGTGCTGTACACTACAAAGAGAACTACTCCTTGCTGCTATTGATTGTCTAAATGCTCGTTCTTCATCTGGTGGCTATGTAGTTTATTCAACCTGTTCTGTGCTGGTGAGTAATTATTGTTAAGCTGTTTTGTCAGTAAATTGTATGTATTTTGCTTTTAGTGAACCATTCATCAATTTTCTATTCTTTCATTTATTAGGTTGAAGAAAATGAATGGGTTATTGACTATGCCTTGAAAAAGCGAGCAGTTCGCCTTGTCCCTACTGGACTTGACTTCGGAACCGAAGGATTTACTAAGTTTAGGCATTTAAGGTAAGATTTAATTTTTGAGTACTCTATGATGATTCAATGTTCTCTGTCTATATCTTATCTTATTTTGTAATAGGTTTCACCCATCTCTAAGTTTGACTCGCCGCTTTTATCCTCATACACACAATATGGATGGCTTCTTTGTTGCAAAACTACAGAAACTTAGTAATACAATCCATAAACCTTTGAGTACGGATGGAAATGAGGAAGAGACAATTAATGACAACTCTATAGAAGAGAATGAGAAATCTCACAACAGTGAAAAATCTACAAAAAAGAAACAAAAGAAACAAAATCATCAAGAGCAGCGCAATGGCAATGCATCCACCAATACACCTACAAAGAATGATAAGAAAGGTAAGAAGGTAAAGAAAAATGGGACACAAGATGCCAGTGAAACCAATGTAAATGCATCAAGTCCAAGTCTGGGCTCAGCTATAGGAAAACAAAATGTTAAAGTGAAAAACCATAAAAGAAAATTAACCAATAAGGCCCAAAATGATCAACCTACAAATACTGTAAAAGATCCAAGTCATGGAAAAAAAAAGAAAAGAAACACATCTGTGAGTTCAGATGTTAGTAAAGGAAAATCTCCCAATAAAAAATTGAAAAAGTAGATGAATCAACTTAGGTCTCTCCACCTTCAAAATGAGAATAAGTGCCTTTATTTCATGTAATAAATTTTGTTGAGTTCTATTAATTTAATCTGTTCATTTTTATTTTCTGCCTGTTTTTACCTCACATACGTACGTACATACAGCCCTTCCCCGCGTCCCAAATCATCAGGGGGCAAAATTTGTTTCAGCCGGAAATCGCAAAAAATGCGAAGGCCTTTGAGTCTTGTGCTGGGTGGGCGGGCTTTTCTTTGCCACACCAACTCTAGTTAATACTTATGAGTATAAGTTACTCAACTAGAGTTGGTGTGGCAAAGAAAAGCCCGCCCACCCAGCATTAGACTCAAAGGCCTTTGCATTTTTACGATTTTGGGTCAAATTTTTTTTTCTCTCCAAAATGACGGGGGTTGTACAGGTGGACTCTAACGTACCCCTAGACCAACCCCTAACGGTCAGGTCGTCCGGAAACCCGGTTTGTCTGCGAGAGAATGCAGTATTCCTAATAGCGCGCAATGTGTTTGAGCAAGGTGGCTTTAGGGGCCGATTTTCTCACTATCTTAGTCCAGTATAGGACTCCTAGGACTTGCTATGTGTTTTTTGGTCCCAGAAGAATGTAACCTGTGAGTTAGGTCAAAATCGGAGACAATTTTTTTTTGACCGAAAATCGCAAAAACGCAAAGGCTATAGCCTTTGCATTTTTACGATTTTCGGCCGAAAATGAATATGCTCCGAAATGACGGGGGTTGTGCAGGTGGACTCTTACGTACCCCTAAACCAACCCCCAAGGGACAGTTCGCCCGGAAACCCGGTTTGTCTGCGAGGGAATGCAGTATTCCTAATAGCGCGCAATGTGTTCGGGCAAGGTGGCTTAGGGGCCCATTTCCTCACTAACGTAGTCCGGTATAGGACTCCTAGGACTTGCTATGTGTTTTTTAGTGCCAGAAGAAGGTACCCTGTGAGTTTGGTCGGAATCGGAGACAATTTTTTTTCGACCGAAAATCGCAAAAACGCAAAGGCTATAGCCTTTGCATTTTTACGATTTTGGGTCGAATTTTTTTTTCTCTCCAAAATGACGGGGGTTGTACAGGGGAACTCTAACGTACCCCTAGACCATCCCCCAAGGGTCAGTTCGCCCGGAAACCCGGTTTGTCTGCGAGGGAATGCAGTATTCCTAATAGCGCGCAATGTGTTCGGGCAAGGTGGCTTAGGGGCCTATTTCCTCACTAACGAAGTCCGGTATAGGACTCCTAGGAATTGCTATGTGTTTTTTAGTGCCAGAAGAAGGTACCCTGTGAGTTTGGTCGGAATCGGAGACAATTTTTTTTCGACCCAAAATCGCAAAAACGCAAAGGCTATAGCCTTTGCATTTTTACGATTTTCGGCCGAAAATTAATATTCTCCGAAATGACGGGGGTTGTGGAGGGGGACTCTAACATACCCCTTGACCGTCCCCCAGGGTCAGTTCGTCCGAAAACCCGGTTTGTCTGCGAGGAAATGCAGTATTCCTTCTGAATCGTATTTTGAATGGCACTAAACCTGGCGGGCGAGTGACGTCAGTTTCTGCAGCCGGAGCCGGAAGTCGGAGGTGTTTGTTGTTATCGGAGGGATCATGGCGGACGCTGGTGTGCTGTGTGCGGAGCTGGGTAAGTGTAATTGTGATATTATTTGTTTCAATCGTAATATTCCTTAATTAATTAATAATTGGGAGGAGTGTGATATTTTTATATTTAAATATCACATATTTTATTGTTTCGGTGAGGACAAACTGAACATCCTCGCTCCTGTAATGGTTCCTCTTTCTGCTGAGTGCCTACCGTAAGGTTATAATTAACCATCAGCATTGGGTGTAACTTTTCAATGATATTCTTATTAGCGGAATGTCGTTATTTCCTTGAAAGGCTGTAATTTTCTTGTAGCACATTATGTAGTGCCCAAGGGAGGTTAGCTATGAAGGTTAGGTCACCTCATGCCTCATGGCTACACAATTGGTGAGGCTGAGGCTAAGACTATGGTTCATCCATGAAGCTCTTAATTTGGGCATTAGAGTGAATCAGAAATTTATTTTACGTTGCGTTCTTGTTTATATGTGAAAGTGGGGGTGTCCTTAGTACTCTCTGTGAGGAAATCTTGGACCAGATGGATTCCGATTAGGCGACAGACAGCCCACAACAGTATTAGCATTTTCTATCAGGCACACTTGCCTGTTTATTTCAAAATCAAAGGGTTTTGTATTAGTTAACATTGGGGGGAAAATAGGGAAGCTAGGACTCTTGGCTGAGTCAGTAGGGCTTGTTGCATTAGTGGGTATCCTTCCACTTGAAATCGCAGTTCTGTGCTCATGATGATTCTTCTTCTTTGAACAATATTGCATCTTTGTACTGAGAATAATTAAATGTAAATGAGATCTTTTCTTTTTCAAGAACTGAAAGTATTGTTTAGATATTTATCATTTGGAGTAAGGCGTGTTCATTCTTAAAACGCCTTTTAGTTTTCAAACATACTAATAATAATACAATAGTCTTGTGTAGATTTATTTGTTTTCAATGCAATATTGTTTAAAGTGTATGGCCAGTCACTCGTCTTTATCCAGAATTTGTTTGTCAATTGTATAAATACTAGTTGTTCACTTATCAATCTAGTTTATGGTTGGTATCTTGCCAACTGATATCCATAAGAGATATCATCAGCATTTTATCGATGTGCAATTACCTTTCTAAGGTATTTGGCTTTTTAAAAATAATACTTGTTCACTTTTCCATCCATCTTATTTAAGGGTGGTATCTTGCCAACTAGTCAGATGCTGGATGCATTTAATAATTCGGATAGAGGCTTTTAAAGTAGTAAATCTTGTTTTGTGGAGAACAGAGATGAGTGACGGCTTTGCTTACTGATATATGAGTGTTGCCCTGTTGCCTCTGTGTCTGCTGTTCTTTACTTGCTCTATTGCAAAAGTATCCATTGAATGCTTTGTTTTGCGCCATTTGGCCTGCCTGCTTCCTCTCACTTTGACCTCGGCCAGACTCCTAAAGGTCAGGGTGTGAGGAGTAGGCATTTTAGTGGTAACCTTTCAAATCTAAATTTTTGCTTGCTTCCTCGCACTTTGACCTCGGCCAGACTCCTCATGGTCAGGGTGTGAGGAGTGGGTGTCTTGCTCTTGTACTTTTGAAATGTAAATTTTTGCTTGCTTTAAACTTGTTGTAGTTGCCCCCTCTTGCTGGCATGTTGACCCAGGCCAGACTCCTGAAGGTCAATGTGTGGGTGAGAGAGGATTCCTCTCTCTTTGCTTTTGTATTTCAATTTTTGAATGGATACTTTTTACTGCTCTCTGCTGTGTTGTTTCCCTTCTGGCTCTGGTATAATACGGCCTCCTGGAGTGGGACTTGTCTCACTGCTGGGTTCGAATCCCAGCGGGTCCTATGCCTCGCCTTGCTCTGCCTTCCTTCTCTCTGAATGTATGAGAAATTTAGAGGAACACATTGCTTTGTTGACATTGTGGCTGCTCTTGTTTACAATTGTTGCTGCTCTGCCACTGGCCAATTTCTTCTTCTCTTTTTTTGGGACTTAGTATTTGGCCTTTGCAGTGTTCCTCTCACTTTGTCATACTGTGTCTTCTGCTCTTTGTTGTTGTTGACATTCATGCTTTGTTTACTTTTCAGCACTTGTATTTTTTTCCCCCTCCTTGGTTGTTGGCTTCGGCTTTCCTTGCTCGAGCTGCTCATTGGTTTCCACCAGTGAGCTGCTCGAGCAAGGAAAGCCGGCCAACAACCAAGGAGGGAAAAAGAATTGTTTGTTGCCCATGTTCCACTGCTCCAAGTCCGAGCTCAGCTGCTGCTTTCAAAGCGCAGCAGCTGAGCCTACTTGGAGAAGTGGAACATGGGCAACAAAAAAAATAAAAATAAATAAACAAACAAACAGTTGAATAAAGAAAAACAAGCTTTATTGGAAGAAGAACAAAAAGAAGCAACAGCAGCTGGCCAATGGGAGGCCAGCAAAAAAAGGCCCTTTTTAGGCTATCTCGAGATCCCTATGTGATGCGGCCCAAGTAAAATTTCTGGGGGGGTCAAACAAAGTTCCATCTGGAAAAAACTAGTCAAATTAACTGTCAAGAGGAGTTTAATTAAAACCCCTCATAAACTGACTCTACGCAACAATCACTTCATATGAACTCAATCACAGCCGACGAGATGAAACACAGGACCCGAGAGCAAGCAGTGGCCTGGTGAACCTTCAATAACATGTCACTAAAGGAGCCCGAGAAATGCGTACCAGGACCTCGGGCCATTCCATGTTCCACTGTGACTGATCTCTCCTCCACATGAAGCAATCGTTGCTCACATTAGCAAAAGTAAGTTCAAAGTAAGTTCATTGCTTGATGCTGAAGATCCAGTCTTGAGTTTCGAAGAATCTTCACAGTCGTCCTTTCTTGAGTTGGTTGCTTGATTTGAAGAATCGTCAACAACTGCATATTTGGTTTCTTTCCCCGTGACTTCGTCTTGTCACCTGCAAAAAATAAATATGTATGAGAAGCAGTTCAAGAAAAGGGTATCATTTCATCACAAATTTCAGTTGATTTTAATTATTCTCCAATCATCTTTAATATTGCAAATTGACACAGAAGTTTAATTTAATTTTAAGGAGTACAAGCATTCAAACAATCTATAATGAAGTCAAAGTTACATATACTCCAACAGGAACAAAATTTACCACAGCCACAGTGGCAACCAGACAGGTAAAATTCACTCCTATCATAAAGAAAGCTTCTAGTTATTGATAGCTGAGCAGACTAACAGTTATTTTTTATCAACAGTAATAAAATCAACTGACAAGCTTTAAAGCAAATGTGTGATGCTATCCATTATGCAGTAAACTTATTTAACATGCCATGCATCTGTTACTATGGCAGCAACTAAAAAGCATACCAGGATTGTAGCATCAATTGAACCCCATGACCTGGGGTATTTCAATGGAGACAAAAGTACTAGCAGGAAAATCGCAACTTTCTATTGATATAACAACCAGCAAATGTGGCCATTGGTTTTGTTTTGAAAGCCAATTGTAATCTACTTCTTAGGGGAGTAGAAAAGAAATCAATCTGCAATTTGGCTTCAGAACAGTGGTGCGGTACTAAGTGAACTTTTTGAATGAAAGAAATCAGTTAACTATTTATGTCAAAGCTTTCCTCTACAGACAATTAATTTATTAATCTCTCATAGCTTTTACACCATTCTGCAAAACTGAAACAGTTCTGTCTGATCTGGTCCTACTATCCAGGTTCTCAGTATCTAGTTTTCAGAGTAGTTCAGCCAACACAGTCAAAATCAGAATGTAAATTGAAGTAAAAAGGCACCACTCTCAATGAAATGTAATCCATTATTGTCCCACTTCCAACTTTGCTCCAATTAACAGAATTTCAGATTTATCCAAGGCAATTGACAATTATATGTATAGGTGCATCAAAAAATTCTTTTAAGTGAGCAATCAAAATATTTGTGTTGTCTTACTTCTCGAAAATCTTTCAAAATTCAATACCAAAACACTCAACATTTCTTACCTTGAAACCAACAGCATGATCACAGCAGACTCCAAACAGCAGAGGGGAGATCCAAGCATTTCTTCGTGCTGGAGATCCTGTCTTGAGTTGGTTGCCTCATTTGAAGAAACTTCATGGTGCTTCTTTCCCCGTAACGTCGTCTTGTCACCTGCAAAAACAAATATGCATCAGAAGCAGTTCAAGAAGAGAAAATCATTTCATCACAATTCAGTTGATTTTAATTATTTATTGACAACCAAGTTTACTTTAACCTTAAAGAGTACTACCATTTAAACAATCTATAATGAAGTCAAAGTTACATATACTCAAATTTCAAATATAGGAACAAAATTTACCACAGCCACCGTGGCAAACAGGTAAAATTCACTCCTATCATAAAGAAAGCTTCTAGTTATCCATAGTTCTGAGCAGACTACCAGTTATTTTTAATCAACTGTAATGAAACTATCAAACAAATGGCCAATAATGTTCCTTAACTGAGCATCAAGTTATTTTTTATCAACAGTAATAAAATCAACTGACAAGCTATAAAGCAAATGTGTGATGATATTCATTATGCAGTACACTTAACATGCGAGGCATCTGTTACTGTGGCAGCAACTAAAAAGCATACCAGGATTGCAGCATCAATTTGAACCCCATGACCTGGGGTATTTCAATGGAGACAAAAGTACTAGCAGGAAAATCGCAACTTTCTATTGATATAACAACCAGCAAATGTGGCTATTAGTTTTGTTTCGAACGCCAATTGCAATCTACTTCATAGGGGAGTAGAAAAGAAATCAATTTCCAATTTGGCTTCAGAACAGTGGTGCGGTACCAAGTGAACTTTTGGAATGAAAGAAATCAGTTGACTTTTGTAATTTATGTCAAAGCTTTCCTCAACAGATAATAAAATTACAAATCTCTCATTGCTTTTATACCATTCCACAAAACGGAAACAGTTCTGACTGTCTGATCTGGTCCTACTATCCAGGTTCTCAGTATCTAGTTTTCAGAGTAGTTCAGCCAACACAGCCAAAATCAGAATGTAAATTGAAGTAAAAAGGCACCACTCTTAATAAAATGTAAGCCATTATTGTCCCACTTCCAACTTTGCTCACACAGAATTTCAGATTTAGCTTAGGGAATTGACAATTATATGTATAAACGCATCAAAAAATTCTTTAGAGTGAGCAATCAAAAGATTTGTGTTGTCTTACTTCTAGAAAATCTTTCAAAATTCAATACCAAAACACTCAACATTTCACACCATATCATGCAGTCAACTTATTTCAGCAAGAAGTATGGTACATGCCAGGACTTAACTGGCAAGACAAAATTTCAACCTCATTACCACTAGCATTTTGATGTATAAAGAAATTGCCAGTCTGAGGATACACAAACCAGCAAGAAAATTAAATCAACCCTCAGGGCGTACATTAGAGTCCAACTTCAACTGGATTTAAAACTTGTCAAAGGGATTAACCAAGTGTGACTTGAGATATGGCTGCTGCTTCTATGCCAGCTTAGGAAAAGACTAGAATGAGTTTAAAATTGATTAAACATTCTGAAAGTCAGAGTGCACCAAAATCTGAAGTAATCAGGGCACATTACAATGCACTTAATTTATATCAGACATTGTCAAGTATTCAGAAAACAAATACTGTCAACCAGCAAGTTCAATTTAGTACTTTGGGCGTCTCTGAATTAAGTCTATAAAAGATAAAATGGCCCAACTAGTACAGCTAAATTTTAGCATATATAGTGCATGTTACATTGCACTGAATTTTATTTATAACATTCATTTAACCTGATCCCCTTCAATGCCCTATTATTTGTAGTCTGTAGAATATAAGGTATCATTGTCCCTATGATTTGCAGTTTGAACACCTGCAGCCATTAAACAGACTGTGCCATTTCAGTCTACTGAAACAAGAATCCCAAGTAGGAAATCAACTCTTTTATTCTATTGGGTGCAGATCTAAAAGTCTGACGTCGCCTTCTTTAGCTATGCTTTCAAAATGCAATCCCACAATGTTACATTGCTCACCTTGAAATTGACAGCAAAAGGACTAGCAGATACTTGAATGATGCTCGTATTACTGTTGCACAGAAACCTGAAAATAACAGAATAACAGAAATTAGCACGAGAGGAAAACTCTTGTCAAATATTCAGAAAACTGACGGATAAAAGGCCACAACAAACACGATGTTACTCACCATTTACTACAGCATCATTGCAATCACAAAATTGGAGAAGAGATCAGAAGCAACTCCTTGCAAAGTAATGCAACACATCTTATGTTGCTTGCACAGCAACATAATTGGAAGACTGAAGTAAAGGGTAACATCTGGAAAGAAACAAAAAAGTTATGATTAGCATGACAGACAGATCCAGATGAAGCACTCAGAAAAGCCAAAGATAAAAGTACAGAAAAATACATGTGAAATGAGAATCATCGTTATTTTTAATCAAAGGTAATAAAATCAACTGATAAACGAATGCTTCTCTCAACAGATATTAAAAATACAAAGAACTGAATGCTTTTTCACTTTTCTGCAAAAGGGAAATAGTTCTTACTGTCTGATCTTAAATTTCTCAAATTTCTTTCAAAGATCAATGCCTTTACACCTAACCAAAACCTACTCGATCAGCTCCACTGGACGTTCCGCTGTGTACAAAACCCTGACAAAAAGCAGTCTGGACGTACAAAAAGTAAGCCACTCTGGAGAACCCCTCCCCCAGCCTACAGCCAGTGGTAGCAAATAGCGCTATGGTCTCCACCCGAACTACTGCTTATGATTGTTGAAGTTGTTCAACACAACCAGATGAAAATATTCTCATAAATTGGGGGAACAATTAAATTAATTTTCACTGAAACTAAATTCAGAAAATTTGTTGTTTTCAATAAAATTGATCTCTACTGTGGAGGTTAACAATTTTACAAACGCTCTGATGTAGTTCCAAAACGTCCAAATCTCTACCACTTAGTGGTGGAGCCGTGAGTGGGCCTGGGCGAGGCTTTGCTCCAGAATGCGTTTCGACAGGGTCTTGTACACAACGGAACGTATAGTGGAGCTGATCAAATAGGTCTTGCACTTAACATTGCTTACCTTCAAATCAACAGCATGATCACAGCAGATAAGGAGGTTGCAGCTCAAAAAGCAGATGGAGATCCAAGCACCTCCGCAGATTATAAAGTGAAATAACAGCATCCATACATTATGCAGAACATGGTGAATACCTGAAAAAATAAAGAAAAACCAATTAAAATTACAGGAAATATAAGGAGAGGGAGAAGTAGGTAGCAGCAAATCTGATAGATAAAAGTACAGCTGAAACATGACTACCTACCATGTGCTCAGCAGAGGCACCAGACCAGACATGACATCACAGATGAAGACAGTTTATCTGCACTGTGATGGTATACAACGAGTGGAGATCTAAGCAGCTCGGAAAACTCTTTGAAAGTGAGGTGGGAGCCGTCAAGGGCAGGGGTTGATGGAATGAATGCAACTGGGCAACCTGAAAGAAACAAACAACACCTATTAGGATGGCAGGAAAGATCTGGTGACGGACAAGCAGAAAGCAAAGAAATGTGATGGATAATGGGGTACAGCATAAGCCAATAAATGAAATACACACCATGAGCTATTGGTCATGTTGCAATGCAGCCTCAGACATCAGAGAAGGAATCCCAAGCAGGCCAAAATATTCCAGCATGGATCGGATCAGCAGGCTCTTCACTCTTCAGTAGGGAGGGCCCATGTAAAGGTGGCCCCACACTTTCAATCAGCATTCAAGGTATTGGATAGACGAAGGAATCAGCATCATCCTGAAGTATAACAAAACAGCATTAAATTAGTAAGTCGAATGTTTAAAATAAATGAGAAGACCCCAAATTAAAATGCATTATTCCTATCCTGTCCCATAAACAGCTCTATTCTGAAATACTGAAACACGAGGCTGACATTGACATTCTAACCTAGAACCTACATGTGGACTCAGAGCAGCCATCTCTTGAACGCGAATGAGAGCAAGTAACGCGACGCCTGCATTTCGGATGAGTCAAGTTCAGCCAAGGAAACTTGGGCTGAAGGCCAAATTCGAGAACCCACGAAGGAAATGCAGAACCGTTCGGAGAATATGAACAAAATCTCTACACACCCCAATTCCCGACGAACACCGGAAACGCATGTAGCTTCCAACATTTCATTCAAACCCAGCCAACCTGCAGCGACCTGGACGTAAACTCGGAGCTCATAAGCCATGTACCATATCAAAGCCAAAACCGAGAGCCCATGCTGCATGGTCCATGAATGAAGTACGCAACCGTTAGGAGAATCTGAACATAATCTTTTCACTGCCCAATCCCGGCGCACACCGGAACAGCATGAAAGTTCCAACACGTGGTGTTTCGTTCAAACCCAACCGACAGCGATATTGGACTAATGATATCTTACCTCTTTCACCTCCAGCAACCGAATGGCCGGCGGATGCGATCTGACGGTCGCAGGCGGCGGTAGCAGGGAGAGGGGAGGGGAGTGGGGAGAGGTGGAAGGGGTGGCAGCTACTCCCAGCGCGCTCTGGTGACGTGACGTTGACCAATGAGAGCTAGCCTTCCTCGTGGCCAGCCTCAGAAAGATCCCTTCTGATTGGCCGAGGCTTTGTGATGGTCCGGTAGCAGACGATATTCCTCTTCTTCTTCACTTTCGTAAAATACCTCATTACGGTGGATTTTAAATGTTAATATTTGAGCAGAAGTCAAGAGTAAGTTATATCCATTCCCTGTGGTGAAGCGGCCCGGGCTCAGCCAATTAATATTCACATTAAAAAAATAATCGGATAGGGAAATGATAGGACGCTTTCTCTAAGAGGATTTGTATGAAAGTATAACTAGTTTACTGTTTAATACTTGAAATAAGTGTTTAATAATAGAATAAATGAAAAAATACAGATTTTCTGGTTGGAACAGTGTTGCAGAGAACAGGTTTTGATTAGTGCTCGGAAAGATATTAGACAAATGCCAAGTGATCTTGATTTCCTTAGTATCCACAAAATACATGACAGTTAGCTTTATAAATAGTATTTCGTACAGATCATATAAATCCTAAGTAATAAATTATGATTCCATGACCATGAATATTCAGCAACATTTTGTTTGGCATACAAATTCAGATAGTAGGATCAACCTTTCTCTATATGAGCCTTTCTCTGAACTATTATTGTCAAACCTGGTATAAAAATAGTTGTTACTATAACTATTTTGTTATACATGTTTTTCTTACCACTGTTTCTACTTCTCACTATGTGGGAGTCTCTACCAAAATCTTTGGTACTAAAGCTGAGTTATTAATAATAAACATATATTAATCATCATAACTGATCATAAAGATTAAAGTTAGCTGAGTACAAAGACAATATCTCTAGAACACACAACCAAGCACAACCATTAAAATGAAAAAGAAAGAGAGCAACTAACAGTCAACACTAAGTATCAGGAACCACAGAAAAAGAAAGGATTCTACATTTTCTAGAAAACAGAAAATTGTTCTTTATTGTAATTGGGAGTCTAAACTTGAGAGAAAAATTTAACAAAACTAAAAATAATTAGCATATTTAAATTTATGACAGTATGCAGAATGTACATGTGTAATGAAGGGAAATCGTCACATCAGAGTAACATTGGAAAAATTGTTGATGAGGAGCTTTTAATTTTTCTATTGGAATTCCATAAGTACCAGGTGACTTATCATCTCTGCCTGCTTGCTTTACTAATACAGCATCATATGCACTTGTGTGAGACAATTTGTCTACTTGCTTGAGGCCGTACTGCATCATGACCAGAGATCATAGGAAAACTAATCCCTGCAAGATAAATTATGAAAAATTTGTAAGTGGGCGGGGTGAGTTAGCCAAATGCTACCTAAAACTCAGAGTAGAAAATCGCTGACTGACTAGATTCCACTATTCTAGGCAAACAAAAGTACCGCTGTTACCAAAACAGAATTCCAGTGTCAGCAGGTCAATCAGAGCAAATAAGATAAAAATATTTGCATATCAGTAAGTATCAAAATCTATCAGGAGAACACCTAATTTAGGTGTGTTTTTCATTAAGATTAAATTCAGGTTTGTTTTCTTATGCCTTAAGGGGAAACCTCGAGTTGTAAACTGTACAATAGTCAAGTGAATGGGACATGCTTTTATCAGTTAACAACCCTATTTTAGCATTCATCTCCAGTCGATCAGTCTTTGAATCAGTATAATTCCGTCGGATTCGATCCCACCTGTTACAAAGCCCTTTACAATCACTGTCCGAAAAGCTTTGACTAAAGCTGATTTGAACTCTCATTGCAAAAATTCAAAAGTCGTTTAACATTATAAACCCCATACCCAGGACGCAACTGTTGATGTCGAGAAGACTCATTTTAAACATTTTAACATTTATGAGGTGGATACGAGCAGGCGGCAGGCGGGGGAGGAATCCGCAGGAGCTTAAGAGTACGGCATAGCGAAGCTGGGCTGAGCGCCGTTCAGAACGTTGAAGAGGACGGCGAACATGGTGCAAGCTGCGTACACGCCGAGCGAGACCCACCACAGCAGCTGCTCGTGCAGCTTCTGCTCGAAGTTCTTGAGCACGAGCAGGCCGATGGTGAGGCCCGCCAGGGCGCCTGTGAGGTGCGCCACGTAGGACACGGGCCTGCTCACGAGCAAGGGGCCCACAAGTGGTCCCCCGGCCCCGGTGGCGCCGCCGAGGCCTCCGACCAGCGCCTCCCCGGGGCCCAGCGCGCCCAGCCCGGCGCCCAGCCCGGAGCCCAACGCCAACGTGTCGGTGGCGTAGCGGCCGTAGATGGCGAAGCCCACGTCAGCGCTCGCTGCAACAGAGATACAGACAGGTAAGGGGGAAGGCCATCGCAGAGTCGGGACGGCACCCGAGAAAATGACAAGCTGTAGCAGCCATCGGCGTGGTTAGCTCAGGAGCAACCCTAACATGCCATGCCATGTTCGACACGGCAATATAAGGGTCGTGACGCTCGAATTTCGGCGACCACACAGCGACCAGCCGTGATATCACGGTTGTCCCTCTTGAGCCCACCACACGACGACGGCTGCTGCAAGTTTTCTTTTCTCCGGATGGAGAAAACGTCTGGCGCTAAGCAGCGAGGGGATCGTGTCCTCCGCCGGGCTCAAACCCATACCTACCTACGACAAAGATGCCGATGAGACGCACGATGCCAAACTCCATGTTGTTGTAGTTCTGAAAGCAGACGAAGACGAGACTTTAATGAATACGCTCTCTCTGTCGTTCTCGAGAGGATCAACATCATCAAGGGGAAGGTGAGGTGCGGGACGGGGCGGGGTGCGGCCGCCCGGCCCATAGAGCCACCGCGGACGGGGCGGGACGCGCTGTGGTGTAGGGCGAGCCTTATACAGCGAGCACTTAGCGTCTGCCAAATGAGGCAGGCAGAGGTACAGGCAGGCAGCCCAGCTCGGCCCGGCCCGGGCTCCGGGCGATAGCTGAGCTGTCTCTCTAGTGACGGGACGGGACGAGACGAAACGGCCATACGACTAAATTGTCGCGGGCGGAACTCAACTCATGTCGCTGTGAGAACGGCATGAAGCCGCATGGAGCAGCAGCGGCCCGACCCAGCCCGGCCCGGGCCGGCATGGTCTGCCATGACTATATGACCCCGGCCGGCACAGCCCGGCTCGGCGGGGCACAGCCCACGCGGAGCCACTGCTAGAAATATTTCAAAAACATGAATCGCCGGCGAGGCGAGGACAAGTAACTCACCAGCAGGACGTTGGCGAGGTGCGCCGCGAGGAGCGCGTACACGCCGCCGGAGGCGCCCACCAGGTACACGTCCGCGTCGAACACAGACGTCCCGAGGGAACCTGGCGAGAGAGGAGAATGGCGTTAGTCGAGCTCACGGCAAAGGGGAGGAAGGAGAAAGTGAAACAAGAAAAGAATAAATAGGAGAAGAGAGAGGGACGCAGATATGGGGAGGCACAAGCTGACGGACGAACGACCACGGTGCGCGTGGGTGACACAGGATAGACAAGTAGGACTGCCTGCGCGCCATGGTCTGCCGCTGCCGCCTTCCCGCGCAGGACGCCCCGTCGTGACCCGCCCCGCCCCGCCCCGCCCCGCCCCGCCCCGCCCCGCCCCGCCCGGCTCACCGCACGGAGGATCGGACAGTAACTCACTGACGGGCCCCTCGTATGCCATGCCCAGGCGAACAACAATAGAGGGCCGGTCATTCGAGTTCGATGGCACCCACGACGACTTGCCCCCCATGCCCATGCGGCTCTCTCTCTCGCGGGAGTGAGCGCGCGAGGCGAGCGGAGCGCGTGTGCAAGCGCAGAGTGGATATCGCCCCGCGCCCCGCGTCGGCCGATTCCTCCCCGGTTGGCTCGCGCGCTAAAGCTAAAAGTGAAGGTCTCGCGTGGCGCGGCGCAGGACCCGCGGTGCCAAACAGGTTTGCCGCGGAGATTCGGTCTCCTACCCTGGCCTGTTCCAACTTCATGTAGAGTCACTTCTGTCATAACCATTTGCGTCCACAGGCAGGGCCGCGGCGGGGAAGGACGGGGTGGAGGGGCCGCGAGGATGGGGTAAGGTAGAGAGAGGGGCAGAGCAGAGGAGGTATATAAAATGCGACGCGACTGGTCTACGACCCGTCT
The DNA here is from genome assembly GCA_033675135.1 of Frankliniella intonsa. NCBI lineage: Eukaryota > Metazoa > Arthropoda > Insecta > Thysanoptera > Thripidae > Frankliniella > Frankliniella intonsa. The sequence goes on from CM066250.1 coordinate 11,928,620, forward strand.
AGACTAGTGCGAGTACTACCAGGGCATGGTACGAGTACGAGTACACCCGTTAGGACCGGGCCGGGCGTCCCCCAAGCAGCTGCGATTCGCGATCCATAAGAAGAGCGAAAGAGATGGCGTCTAGAAAGAGAACACGGGTCAGACCGCAGGCAGGATAGAGGGACACAGCGCCGGACTGTCAGAGTGCGAGAGAGAGAGAGAGGGATAGAGAGAGCGCTGCTTGCGGTGACTAAGTGTGTGCGAGAGAGATGCCCGACCAGGCTACCCGCTGGAGGGACAGAGGGGCCCGCGCCGCGCCCGCCTGCCTCCCACACCGAGCGGACCGGAGCGGACACGGCAAGGTCTCGGGCGTCGAGTCGAGATGATGGTCACACTTGTCACGGAGCTCTGACCCCCAGCCCCACCCCTCCACAACAGGGTGCGTGGCACGTCATAGTACCATGGTCTGCCCCGCCCCGCCCCCGCCCCGCCCCGCCCCGCCCCCGCCCCGCCCCGCCCCGCCCCCGCCCCGCCCAGCCCCGCTTCGTCCTCGCGTGCGATGCAGCCGTATTTCGCAATGCAGTAATGCAGTATGCGTACAGTACCACTGCGCGTCCTAACAGTCCGTGAAATGCAGCGCAGTGCCATAACTACCATCCGCTGGCTTTCTTCTCCCATTACGCTTCCTCCATCCACAGCCGCTCGGGCTGGCGCCGCCCCCCGCCCCGCCCCGCCCCGCCTCCCTCTCTCACCCCGAAGACGATTACTAACGATAAAGTACGAAAACTTAAAAGCGGCAGCGCGGAGACAAGCGAGAAGCGAGGGCGAAGACCGAGCAACTGTCCGTTCAGCCTGGTGGGTAGGCAATCTCAGGGACGCAGCGCAGGCGTGCGCGGCGGGACTGCCTATCCCAGACTCCTGCCGCGTCCGCTCCCGCTGGGCCGGGCTGGGCCGCGGCCAGCTCTCCTCATCCTTACCTGCCAGGACGCCGGCCATGTACACCGCTCCGATCCTCAGGGAGCCGTGCACCATCTCCAGGGGAAGTCCCACCAGCAGCTGCACGAGCAGGTTGAACAGTAAATGCAGCCATCTGTAACACGAGAGAGAAGCCGCACGGATTAGACAACTTCCCTGCAAGAGCCTCGAGAAGCCTCGCTCGACGCACACACCGCCCCTGTTCAATAATAAAAAATAATAAAAAATAAAAATAAAATGAAAGGAATCCCGCAGTTTCCGGCTCCCGTTGCCGTGCCTTGTGCCGTCGCGCCGCGCACCCATACCTGACGTGACGCAAGAGTCGATCGTCTAACTCTGGTTGCCGACATAGCTTCGGCGGGGCGGGCGGCTCAGAAGCACAGCACTGACCTCGCATGTTCCTGCGGCCCACCCCGCCGCGCCCCGCCGCACCCCGCCGCACCCCGCCACGCCCTAGCCCACAGCACGACGAGTCCTTTACGACTTCCCCCAAGGACGGCGCCCTGCTCCCCGTTCCCGCACAACTCGCCCGACTGGCGCCGCCCATGTCACACAGACACCAGTCTGTCTGTCTCTCTCTCTCACGCACATTTTGTCCACCCGCAAGTTATTTATGCATCACGCAATCACGCAAACTTATTTTTTTTCTAATTCCAGCCGCAGCCGCCCTATGAAATCAAATCACCTTTGCTATGTTGCAAAAATTATGCCGACCAAATTTTCAGCCGCGACGTTTGACCGAGGTATGGCTGGGCACGCGGGTCCCCGAGGTGCAGAGGGGCGGGGCGGGGCGGGGCTGAGCGGGGAGGCTCTCGTCAGCCACCGCGCCACACACGCGGCTGGGCCCGGCTCGTCCATGAGGCGGTGCCCGGCCCGGCCCGGGTAGGCTACCGCTCCGCATGTGATTTACGGCCCTTGCACAAGGCGGGCGCCGTGCGCTGAGCGCGTACGAGCACGGGCGCCGGGCGGGGCGGGGCGGGGCGGGGCGGGGCGGGGCGGGGCGGGGCGGGGAGGAAGGGCCCGGGCAGCAGAGGGCAGCCGGCCCAAGGACCAATGAGACGAGCGGAGGACGGCACGGCACATGTGGAGAGAGAAAGTCATCAAACTGCGCGGCGCGGGGCGGGGCGGGGCGGGGCGGGGCGGGGCCGAGGGATAAGCAGGCGGCAGCTGCCTGCCCTGCCGCCTCTCCGGCTCCTCTCCACGCCACGCCACGGCACGCCCCCCGCCCCCCCCGACTTCCGAATGGCTTTCCGCTTCCTTGTCGCCTTGTGCCATTCGAAAGAGACATGGGCCCGAGCTGAAATGGAGGCAGGCGCCCGTGGAGCGGGGCGGCGCGGGGTGAGGGCCGAGGAGGATATCGCATCGCCTCATCGCCTCCCTCAGCGCGGGCCAGACCGGGCCGCGAGGCGCCGCCGCGGCCCCGCCCCGCCCCGCCGACGCCAAGGGCTGCAATGCCGTCTCGCGCCGCCCCGTCCTGCCCCAGTAACCAATCCAGCTCGTACTTCCATGGCGGAAAACTTTTGACGCACTTTATAGACCATGCGGCTTCAGTCGCTAGATGTCTGCTGTCAATCTACCGTCATTCTGCACACACTTTTTGAGTATCATCCAATCCCCCGTACTTTCTTCCCCGAGGTCCCCGCTGTTAATGAATGCGAAGCAAGCAGACTTGGCATTTTCTTTACCAGTACGCGCGGCACTCTTGCGTGAGAAGCGAGCGGCGCCCGTAGTACTACGGCACGCTGGGGGAGGAGGGGGAGGGGGGGGGGGGCTGGCACGGGCTACGACCCCAGCCCAGGCCAGCACAGGCTCCGCACGCCGAAGAGCCGCGGGCCGAGCGGGGCGGGCTGTGGGCCCCCCCGGGGCCCCCGAACCACCGGCAGCACCAAGATTAAACGAAAACGCTGTGAATTAAGTTAATGTAATGGTGGGTGTGTAGTGCACGCCGCGCGGGCCGGCCGGGGCCGGCAGCGTACTACGGCGACGCCGCGTCGGTGGGGGGCGGCGCCGCACCGCGCCGCGGAGCCCTTCGCGGCGCCACCAAGGGCACGCCGCCCCGCGCCGCCCCCACTACGCGCCCCGCCCCCACCCCGCCCCCGCCACCTCAGCCCGGCTGGCGCGGCGGCCACTCCAGGACGCAGAGGGCGACTCAGACTTTGGGCGCGGCACGCAAGGCGTAGGGCGCGAGGCGAGGGGCGGCCCGGGGGGTCACTGCCCGGCCTATGGACTCACTATGCCTGCGAAATCCCCTTGGAGAAAATACGCTGGGGGAGGATAGGAGGCGGAGGGATAAGAAAGGGGTGGTGCGGATAAGAAAGGGGCGAAGTGAAAGGAGAGGGGGGGGGGAGAGGGGCGGGAGGGCATCGCCCGTTGGAACCCAATGCGTAAAGTAGAGTAGCCCCATTGGCAAGTCAGACGAGGTGAGTAATGCGCCGCTCCGGGCGTTCGCTCCGGGGAGGGCGGGGCGGGGCGGGGGAAGCAGTTTGGGATGGCGCGACGGTCCGGTCCGGTCCGACACCGCGACAGCCCCGACCCGACAGGCGAGAGACGCAAGCTCTACGAAGAGAGAGAAAATGAAATAGATCATATAGATATGAGTACAGAATTACATTCGCTCCCTGCGCACTGCCCCATTACTGTCTTGTCAAATGAAGGGAGAGAGGAGACTTGCGTATGGATCCACGTGCATAACGAAATACGAGTCTCGAAAGCAGATAAAAAAAGAGAAAGAGACTCTCATAATGAGACTGACACACCCGACCGGGCCGGGCCGGGCCGGACCGCAGCATGACCGCAGCAGCCCTTTAGTTTTTTTCCCCCTCGGTACTCCCCCGAGCCCGAGCCCGATTCGCATCATTTGAGTGTCAATATTCTAATTGAAGCGCGGCCGCCCTTTCGGCCCCTTTTTGCCTTTACGACGCCTCAACACGAGGCGCGCGCCGCCGGCCGTGGCGCAAAAAATAATAACAAGAAATGCAGCTCGAGAGGAAAGAAAGAGAATGTAAAGAGTAAAACTAAGGAGAGGCGGGGGAGGACAAACGCAGGGCGGGGCGGGGCGGGGCGGGCGGCTGCGGAGCGGCTATCACGCAGCTCTTTACTGCACGCGTATATTCCGAGAGAGAAAAACGAATCAAATCCCCCTGCATGCCCCCCTCCCTCTCCCTCTCTTTCTATCTCTCTCTGTGTCTTTATTTCACCGACAAGTTGTCGGCGCTCGCCGCCGGCCCCTCGGGCTGGGCTCAGGACAAGGAGGCCGTGGAGGAGGCCGTGAGTGAGCCGCCCGGAGCCGCCCGGAGCCACGAGGAGTGAATGAGCGGCTCTGCTGGGCCGGGCCGGGACGAGCTGGCCAGCAGGGCATAACCCTCCGGTAATTGATTGGTGCAGAGCGCACGGGGCGGGGCGGGGCGGGGCGGGGCGGGGCGGGGCGGGGCGGGGCGGGGCGGGGCGGGGCGGGGCGGGGCGGTCGTCACTTACACCGCGCCGCGCCTCGCCCAGCCGTGTGAACGCCGCGAAGACACGGCTAAACGGCAAACTCGAGGTCATGGTCGACAAAACCGATTGGGCAAACAGTAACGACTGGTCCGCGCAAATGCTTGTAATTACTATACATGCACAAGCGAACTTGCTGGAAGTTTTTCATAGTGAGCAGAAGAAGAAGAAAACACACGCAATCTAGAGGCCTTGCGCACATTTCTTCCCCTCTCTATTCACGCTCCACCCTAATCGGGGAAGGGGGGTATCGCAGCACAGGGGGAGAGGGGAGAGAAGAAAAGTTCAATGACTTGTGTCGCGAAACGGTCCGCCCAGCACAGCTCACCCCAACTAGCAGCCCGCGCACGCAACTACCACCTACCCTCATGCACAAGGGGTAAAACCGAGGGTAAAACACAGGGAATGTGAATGGGCGAGCGGAGTAAAAAAGGTGAGGTTACTTAAAGCAGCTTGTGTTAAATTGGTATTCGGAATTTAAATAAGTTGTGAATTTATTTAGTTTCCTTTTAAATCACCTCACAAATAAGAAAGTCGCATTTTTACGCCAACCAGATTGCCTAATGTTATGCAGCATGTTTTCTTTGAGAGAGCAGTTGCCTCACTCGCTGCAAGGTGACACACAAAAGTATGCCCCTAAAACAAGGGCATAAAACAGCTAGCTGGTAAGACAAAAAAAAAATTACTTGGCTGCAAAGTGGAAAAAATAAATAAAAAAAGGTTTGCATTACGTATATATGTGACAGCCAGCCACTTGATGTTTTTAGCGGTGACGTAACGCAAGCGGTGCAGGGCTGGCAGGGGCTGGCCTGTGCCTGGGCTCCTCGCCTCACCTCACGTGTAATGGAGATGGTCAGCCGCACACACAGCTTTGCTCGATGCCGCTAGGCAGGGCAGGGCGGGAGGGGCGCCCCTCCCCTCCCCCAACCCCCGCCCCGCCAGGCCCCGGCGCCCCCACCCCCCTCACACCCTGCACCCCTTGCTGCTGCGGTTCGAAGGCGGGGTTGCCACGGTCAGCCGACAGCCGCCCGCCCACCCCCACCCCCTCCGAAAGGTGTTGGTGAGGTAGGGGGGTGATCCGACGCCACCGCCGCCGCGACGACCCGCCACGCCGAGCGTCTTGAGGTCGCCGCCGCCCCCCGCCCCCCCTTTCCTCGGCCGCGGCCCCTGTGACGTGCGCCGCTGCCATAATCGTCGGGGTGGTGCCGCACCGCGCCGGCCCGGCCCGGCCTGGGGAGGCTTCGGCGCCGACCTGCATCGGCGGCAGTTACGCCCTTCCTGGCGTTGCATGTCCAGGATGGCACCCCCGGCCCGGGCCGCGACCTATTTACCAGCGCAGCGCCCGGCCCGAGCCGAGGCCCAAAGCAGCAGTTAAACGCCCACGCCCGGCCCGGCCCGGCCCGGCCTCTGCACCGCCGTAACTCTCGTGCGCTTCCTGGACAGTTACGGCCCTCTTGCCCGGCCCGGCCCGGCCCGCGGGGAGCGCTTAAGCGGCTTAAGCCTACCGCGTGCTCCCTGGAGACCACGGCGGTGACCTCCACCACGGCACGGCCGAGCCGCTCCGGTACTGCCAGAAAAATTAGGCGAAAGGAGCACGGGGGCCGACGGGGGCTGCATCGACGCCGACGCCTGCCAACTAGGCGCGTGCGCAGTGGGGGGGGGGGGGGGCACGCCCGTTGGACACAGGGGTGTTCGTCGATTTCTTTGCCTAACTTTCTGGCTACTGCTGCCTATGTCTGCACGGTTGCCTACGCGTCCCTGGCCCGCCCTTGTCCGGGCAGAGCTTGCTATCGCAATATCAAACACAGTCCGGTCGGCCCGTTGATAACCGGCCTCAACCGGACCGCAGGGCAGGGGCGCGCCAGGCGCCCCGAACCGCCCCGCCCCGCCCCGGTCGGTACTTACTCCTACCGACCCTCAAGGAGTTACAAGCAGGGGTTGTATCGACCGGGCAGGCAGGCGGGGCAGGGCAGGCCTGCCGCCGGCCGGCCGGCGCCAAGACTGCTGCCCACTTGCCACAGCGCGGCGTGGCGTGGCGTGGCGTGGCGTGGCGGGGCGGGGCGGGGACACTGACCACGGTAGGCCTTGCTGACCCGACGCCGCCGCCGCCGCCTCGCCTGTCAGATTACCGGTGTTCACGACGTCGGGCCGTGCCGCCCCCTCCTCCCCTCCGCCACCCCTGCGCCCCGCGCGCTGACCTCCACGGCCGAGCCGAAACAACACGAAATAAATAAAATACCTTGTCGATAAAACGGGTGTATGTGGGGCGGAGGAGGGGCCCGGGGCCCGGCTCAGGAGGTGACAGAGGCTGCCGGCGTCCCTCCCTTCACTCCGGCTACACCCGTTTAGAGATTTGGACGGGCCGGGCCGGGCCGGGCCGGGCAGTCTCACCGCAGTAGCGCACGCATAGAGCCTGCCGAGGACCTCCACCTCTACCTCCGAGATTTACTCCGACAAAAGCACGAGTTCCCGGGGCGGTTCCCTTCCCTGCCCTCCGCGCGCGCGCGCGCACCTCCGCCCCTACCCCGCGGTGGCTGTGCCCTGCCGGCCCTGCCCTGCACCAACGAGACCCAACGAGGATCGACGGCCAGGGCCAGGGGGGCCGAGCCGCCTCGGCCTTCCAAACCCAGATAAAATAAAACAACATACAAAATAAATGGAAATAATTTAAAACAAAAGTAAGGCGAGCAGACGAGGCGAGCAGTTGTTGCAGACCACCCCGGTCGGGCGGGGCGGCGGGGCGGGGTGGGCAGGGGCCGCGCTGGACGGGACGGGACGCGTTGCGCATGCGCCATGCTGCGGCGGGGCGGGGACCACACAGTCCGGCAAGCTCAAGCTCGGCTGCTTCAAATCCCAAAACCTCAAAGTGCATCATCCCGTCCCGTCCCGTCCCGTCCCACACACAAGGCGGCCCGGCCCCTCCTCGCCTCGCTCGGGTCTCTAATTCATATTTCCGCCAGGAAGAGAAAACACGGCGAGACGAGACGGCGGGCCGCGCGGCCAGGGACCGTGGGCCCCGCCCCGCCCCGCCCCGCCCCGCCCCGCCCCGCCCCGCCCCGCCCCGCCGAGCAAACCGCATCAGAAAAGACCAGACCGCACCCTTTCCTTCCCCCACAGCAATATGTGTGTGTGTGTGTGTGTGAGCCGTACGAGTGGTGGTCGGCATGGACTTTGCAGGACCTTTCCCAGGACGTCGCTCATCGCCGTGTTCTTCCGCGTCGTACGTCGTCGCGTCGCCATGCGGCTTTAAATGCCCCGCCACAGGAAAAAAGGAAATGAAAAAGAGGCCTGCTCTGACCAGAGGGATAGCGAGGCGGTGGGCGAGGGGAAGGACAGAGGGATGACAGAGGGGTGGTTTCAAACACAGGGGTTGAAAGTGCATTCGGTTGCTGTGCCGAAGTGGAAACGCTGAAGCCCCCCTTCCCCTCTTTAGGCGCCGGTCCAGTACGACAAGCGGACGGCCCGGCAGCGTTGATGTCTCTATCCCGCCCCGCACGCCCCGCCCCGCCCCGCCCCGCCGCAGCCCACGGACGTAAGTATACGCCGGCAGAGGCGGGGCGGGGCGGGGCGGGGAGGTAGGCAGCCCGCACCGTCCTACGCGGCCCGGGCGGGCGGGTCGCCACCGGCCACGGCAGCCCCGCCGCCGCGGCGTGCGGTCAGGGCGGGGCGGGCGTCGTGTCGCGGGCAGGGCGCTTCGTTGTCACTGTGACTCGCAGGCCGCCACACCACGGCCGGGGCGGGGCGGCGTGCGGTGGGGCGGGGCGGGGCGGGTACACCCCGACCACATCACGGCTCAGCCGGTACGGGGGCCCCGGAGCACTGCAGCGAGCCCGCTAGGCCGACGAGCGTCGGAATAAAATATAATCATCCTGAGCTGCTTGCTCCTGGACCCGCGGGGGGACCCTCGTAGAGCTGAGCCCGGAGTCCCCCGGAGCACACACACACACACACTGCACCGCACTTATACATACTAATGGGCTTGGGGCCGAGCCGAGCCGAGCCGGGGCATGGGGCTCATATGGAGCCGGGCCAGGCCGGGCCGCTCCGGACAGGTTGACTCTCGAGGCCAGGCCGCGGGGCGGGGCGGGGCGGGGCGGGACAGCGACGCGAGACAAAAATTTTCTGTCTCGCGCTGCGCTCTCCCCATTTCTCTCGCTCACCATCTTTTACTCGTCCCGACTGTTGCCGTACGTGTGCTCCGCGCTGCGCTGCGCGTACGTCAGCTCCCGAGCGAGCGTCCGATGGGCCTTCGCCTCCACGACCACGACGCCCAGGGCAAGGCTGTCCCCCCCTGGCCTCGACCAGCAGGCCCGGGAGGGAATGTGTCCACCGGTCGCACTGCGCGCCCCGCCCCGCCCCCCCGCCCCGCCCTGCCCCGCCCCACGGCGCCACGGGGTGACTTGCAGACGTCCCAGAGACTTGATTAGACTGGCTGGCATGGCATACGCGGCACGCGGTGCGGCAGAGCCGGGGTCCTGGCGTCAAAGTTTCCTGCCGCGTCTCGTCCTGACGCTGCCTGCCGGGCCGGACCGGGCCGGGCGGTGCAGTGTCACCAAGGTTCAATCCTCCTGCATACCAAACACATGCCAACTTCGGGAGCAGGTCTCCAACACAAAGAATCAAATTCATATAAAAAACGGTCGGGGGCCGGCGTAAGGCCCCCGCGCGGCCTCGCCCCGCCGCGTCGCCCCCAGAGGAGTCACACACCAGTCACACACAATGGCTTCAGAGTCAAACGTCTCACACACACACACGCACAGTCGGAGACGCTCACGCCCGCCGGGAAAAGGAGAGAGGAGGCCCAGCCCGAGGCGCAGAGAGCGAGCAAGAGTGCGCGAGAAAGAGACAGAGTGGAGGTGGAAGGTAGTGTCGGTATAGGTGTGTGTGTGTGTGTGGGGGGGGGGGGGGGGGGAGCAACAGCCAAAAGTAAACCGGGCAACCTTTGAAATACACAAACTGAAGAGTGAGGCGAAGCTACAGGGAGTCCTAAGTCTTCCGGTCCGACCCAACCGCTGCTGGAGTGAAGGGGCGAGTCGCTGGTGTGACGGCGAGGCCTGGCCCGGCCCGGCCCGGCCCGCCAGGGAGCTCAGTCCAATCAATACAGTCAATCGTAGATTTGACGACCGGGGAGAGGAGGTTGGGGGGGAGGGAGGGGGCTTTAACCCACCGGGCGGGCGAGGTGACACAGTAAACATGGAAGGGCCGGGGCCGGGCGCCGCGTGGCGCTAAGCTAACTCCTCTCCAAAACCGAGAGAAACTATGAGGTGCAGGATTTTAATTACAACAAATGCGATGACTCGGGGCACCGTGTTCTTAAGGAGGCGAGAGTCGAGACAGATGAATGAGATAATTGAAATTAATTGCAAAAATTGCCATTACGAAAAGTTGATTTTAGCAATACTTTGCTAACTGATTTATCGAATTATGACCTCTTGATCCCAACAAAGTCTCCTGGCACACGCCGTTACAGCGCCCAGCTGCAGTGCGGCACATCACGCCGGGCGGGGAGGGGCGGACCCCCCGGGGCCCCGGGGAGTGGGGCGGGGGGGTGGGGCACCGCGAGGTGCATACGGCTATTCAAAAAGGTGGGGCGGGGCGGAGAGTGTGGGCGCTCGCGCTCGACGCTGTACACCAGCCCCGCCGCGCCGCGCCCCGCCCCGCCCCGCCCCGCCGCTCTGCACTGGGTCCTGGTCAGCCCAGCTCGTGTGCGGGGCCCTCCCCGCGCCCCGCCGCGCCCCGCCCCGCCCCGCCCCACCCCACCCCGCCCGGGACCGCACACAGCTCAACCCGTGGGAAGCCAATGTCGCTGGCCATGGCGTGGCGTGGCGCGGTGCGGCGGGACGGGAGGCGAGGGCTGGGATCCGCGCATACATAAATACATAGACGGCAATTATGTGCGGACAGTGCTGCATTTTCCCCGCCCCGCCCCGCCCCGCCCGGTACCCGACCTCATCAGTCTCAGTGTCAACCCTTTCATTATGAACGCCACTACCCCTGCCGCCCTGCGCCCACTACATACTTTCAGTCTCCCGTAGCGAGGGGGCGTGAGCAAGAAACCAGCGACAAAAAAAATAAAAATAAAACAAAATAACAAAGGTTGAATGAGTAAGACGCTGTGCAGGCTGCCGCCCCGCCCCACCCCGCCCCTCCCGCTGCCGACTGCCGACGACACCCGAAAGGTATCTAATTAGCGTGATTTAGAAGCCTCCCGAAATGTTTCAAAACGGCCTTAGCTGCCGGCGCGGCGCGGGGCGGCGCGGGGCGGGGCAGGGCGGGGCCGGGGCGGACGGAGCGGGGCTCAGCCCGAGCAGAGCCCCCGCAGCCCCGGGCCGGGCCGGGCCGGGCCCCCCGTCGACACGGCTGGCGCGGCGGCGCGGCGTGTACACCGCCAGTACGGCAACCAGTCCCCGGCCGTCGGGCCATCTAGGGGCGGAGCGGAACGAGCCGCCGTGCCGCATGAAATATGTCACAGGAGTCTGCGCCTCGGTCTGCGCCCCGCCCCGCCCCGCCCCGCCACGCCCTGACCCGCGATTTGGGGGGGACGCGACTGGACAGACGGGCGGGGCGGGGCGGGGCGGGGCGGGGCAGACTGTGGGGCGCGCAGGGGGCCGCTACGCCACGCCGCGCCGGTACAAGGCCCCGGCCCCCTCGCTCATGTCGGAAAGTCTAAGCGTGCGATACAGCGCAAAGACCACGGGTCACACTGTTATCAAAAGTGTTACACTGGCGCACACTTATATGCGTTGATGCTTCGTCCATAAGCCCACGCCTTCGTATATCAACCAACGTTGACCTCCAGAATAAGTGCAATTCAAGTGTTGTGTCAAAATAAATTAAGCATCTAAAAGTGTGCAACACAAACTGTGTTCAGCACTTGTAAGCGTGGTGTGCCAGTGGGGAACACTTTAAGATCACAGTGCAGGCGCACATTTCGCGTCATCCTCGGAGGATTCGAAATTTTTCACATGCAAGCGCACTGCGCACTCGAAATAGCGGGAGCAGGAGGCACGGTAGGACAGGGCACGGCAGAGCAGGGCAGGCCGGGCAGGCAGGCCGCGGCGCACATAGTGGGCGGAGTGCAGCCAGGCCTGCAGCCCGGCCTGCAGCCAGTCCTGCAGCCAGTCCTGCAGCCAGTCCTGCAGCCCGGGTGGTCTCACTATTGTCACTACGGTCCCAGCTACTGTATCTGCATGCACCAACTACAAACACATACACACACATACACACACACATACGCGGCATTCATGAAGCCTTAGCATAAATGCCGTCAATTCTAGGAACCAAAGGGGCATCACACTGTTTCTACTATCGCGGGCAAAATGAAAACAACCAAAGTTCAATTTATGTACTAACATATTTATTTCTAAAGACAGAAATGAATTTTGTTTATCTGCATTTGATATACATAAATATCTCTCATTTGTTGGACATTTCTCTCTCTCTTTCTTTCTCTCTCTAAATTTAAACTATGGACAGACATTCATAAACATGACAGAAACACAGGCAAGTGAGCAACCGAGTGATTCGCACACTGAACCACCGCACGAATAGATAACGCCGTCTAAAACACACACCCCTACATCAGTCATAATAAAAGTAAAAAAATAAATTATAATACATTTCATGAAAGTTGAGGAAGTGGATGGTATACAATGTTAATGATAAAACAACTATAAAAAAGACTTTCTTCCATCTCACAAATGAATTTGTAGCAAATTATACAAACAAATTTACATGTCTACAGGTTTAAAACAAATCAACAAAAAAAAACATGGTAAAAAAATGCGTCAATGGATCAAATCATTTTTTCTTTAAAAAAAATCATAACACTGGGGTGTATGTGTTGGACGGCAACAAAGTCAAAACATTTACAAATCCTAGTAGGTACGTACGCTCGGACGCTGCTGACTAGTGAGCAGGCGGGGCCCGGCCAAATGTTAGCTTTCCATTCATATTCATATCAAAATGAGCACCAGTAATCAATATTCGTTTCTCGCTATTGTAGCACACGGCGGCGCGGCATACAGCTTAAAACTACACTGCTATCATTATTTGGTATTTAAATGACTATTACAAAGCATGTTTATAGAGTCTTTTCTTTTCGCAACTTTATGCGAGAATTGCACAACGAGTCAAGTATTCAGTTTCATAGTGTGTGTACTCGTTCAACTCGTGCAGCAAAAGCAGCATTTTACATAGTGATGTGCTTTCTTTTCTCTGTACTCCAAATTCGCTTTTAACATTTTAAATAAAATATGTCGTTGACGAACCCGTAACAGATTCGCTACAACGAATGTTTATATAGCCATCGTGTTGTCAATCCTGGAACCCCCGCGCAGTCGAGCCTTAAAACAATATCACATTTGTTGGAGACGGTCGCGGGGTCGATTGACATCGTTAGGAACTTCATAGCAAAATAAATAAACTTAAAACAAGTTTTGTTGCCGCGGAGCGCGCGCCCGGCTCGATATAAATTACAATAAATAGATAGATAGAGAGGAAAGACAGAGGCGGACGCGCACCCCGGGCACATACATCTTATGTACACGGTAGGTATGGTCTATGTACAATCAGCACAGCTGTCCTTTACATAATTACACTATACACTCTTTGAACTGTACACTGTTGAACGGGCAGTCCTTTCTCTGGAGGCGCGACGCTCGCGAGTAGGGTCGAGTCCTTGGCGCCCTCCAGCTCTGCACTAGCACTGCTGCCTGACGAGGTGCGGGGGCGGACACACGGGGGGCGGTGGCCTCGGGGGCGGCGCGGGGCCGGGGGCCGTCCGGCACGGCCTGTGCAGCGCGACCACGGGGACCACGATAGGTGCGCGCCAGGGCCAGTCCCTGTCCAGGACGTAGGGCGGCGGCCGGCTGAGGTGGGCGGCGGCGACGACGGCGGGCCGGCCAGGGCCCGGGGGCGGCCGGCTCGGGAGCGCGCGGCACGGCAGCGCGCCGGGGGCGGGCAGGCATGAAGGGGGCGGCGAGGGCGGCGGCGACTTGGCCGTCCGCCCGTTCCTCCGCTGGCAGTGCACGTAGGCCGCCATGCACACCACCACCACCAGGATGACGGCGATGCTCGCGCCGGACGCGACGCTGGCCCGCTCCAGGACGACGCGCTGCCGGACAGGCAGGTACGAGCCGTCCAGGTCCTTGAACTCGCACCGGTTGCCCATGTAGCCGTCCGAGCACTCGCACGAGTACATGAGCGACTCGGCGATCTTGACGGTGAAGCAGGTGGCGCCGTTGAGGCAGTACCAGGCGGCGTACGCGGGCGGGCAGGCGTACGTGTGGAAGGTGACGTTGGGCCGGGGGGTGGGCGCGGGCGGGCGCGGCTTGGGCGTCGAGCGGCTGGAGCAGGCCTCGGCGCGCTCCACGGCGCAGGCGGACAGCAGCAGCAGCGCCCCCAGGGCGGACAGCGCGGCGGGCAGCGCGGCGCCCGGCATCCTGCAACGACATCACACACACACATCAACACCTCCGCTCCGGTCCGGCCCGGCCCGGCCTGTCCCAGCGGGGCGGGGCGGGGCGGGGCGGGGCGGGGCCCACGGGGGCCCAGCGGGCCCCGCCGCGCCGCGCCGCGCCGCACCGCGCCAAAGGGGGCCGGGCCGGGCCGCACGGGCCGCGTGCTGGGTGCGTAGCGGTCGCTGCAGGCTGCCACACACACACGCACACACACACCCCGCGCCCCGGCCCCGGCCCCGGCCCCGGCCCCGCCCGCAACCCCTAGGGGAGGGGCTCGCTCGTTAAATAACTGCGGCGGACCGGGACTCGGCTTTGCCGAGCCCAGCCCGCCTCGCCAATATCGCGCGGCGCGCGACTTGCGCCGGTCGGTCGAAATCAAATAAAATTGGAGAGTATTGCGATATGTGTCGACACCACTCGCTACTACAAACGTACACGCAAGCGCAAAAGCCACACGGACACACCACACAACGCAGCAGAACCCGGACGACGACGTGTCCGAAGGGAACAGTGATAATAAAAACACTCCAAATATCAACAGACCACGACAAAAAAAATGACAAAAAGCGACACACGTAACAACTAGCCGAGAAAAAAATCTACGTCACTCAGACAATTTTGCAAAAAATAAAAAAAGTAGCGCTGTGCTCCGTTGTGTGCTCGGTCCGTCCTGGCCTTGGCTCGCCCGGCCGCTCGCCCACCTCCTCCGAGAGCACGATAGCGTACTTACCCTGCGTGAAGCACCATGTAGAAAATAAACCTCCAGATCTCTTGTCTCTTGTCGGGGCGGTAGATGAAGACACTGTCAATCGGTACCGGCCCTGAGGGGCTCACCTCGCCCATAGCCACCCAGTAGTACGTGAAAAAGCCCAGCTGCAACACACAGAAAGAAAAAAACACGGAAAAAATTAACAATCTGTCGGGGTAAAGCCATAACAAGGCGTCGTGATTTACAACGAATGATCTCCCCCGCCCGCACCCGTGCCGGGAATCATTTTTTTCCCGCCCCCGCCTAGCGCCGGTAATACGTCTCGTTTACCCCCGCCCCGCCCCGCAGGCTCCACCGTACTCTTTCCAAAGCTTACATGTTTACAAGCACAACTCTGGCCGGCTCCCCCCGCTCTTAAAACACGCGCTCCCGCCCGCCCTCCCCTCCGCCAGACGGGGGCGCAGCGCACGGGGCCGCACCGCGCGCGCGGTAAAAAAGCGCGAGCGCAGCAGACGACGCGGGGCGGGGCGCGCGCCGAAACCCAACACGGAAACTGACTTTTTATCCCCGGAATACCTAAAACGCCTCGCGCCGGCAGGCTGCCGCCGGCTGCTGGAGTGTAACAAGCGGAGCCTTATAAATCTCCCCACTTTGTACGGATACGGAAATACGACGACCAGGTCCTGCGCGCCGCGCCGCGCCACGTGCGTGCATACGTGCCCCCAGGGGGCGGGAGAGGGAGAGGGTGATAAAGAAGAAGAGGGGAGCGGAGCAGCAGCAGCAGCAGCTCGGGGTCGCCGCGGGTTAAGTAGAGCAGCAGTCCCAATTTAGACTTTCCGTATACGTGAAATCTCTGGTTGCCGCAGGCAGGCAGGCGACACGGCGTGGGGCGGGGCGGGGCGGGGCGGGGCGGGGCGGCGCACCCCGAGGGACACCCCCGGGGCACATGTGCGCTCCCCGCCCGGCCCGGCCCGGCCCGCCGCGCTGCGGCTACGAGGCAGACACCCGATGTGCAGCTCACAGGAGAACAACTCGAGGCCATCACTACGGATGAAACCAACGCAACGCCGACACGGGTGCGGCATACCGCTGCAACCGCGCGGTTGCCAATATTCATATGTTCTGGTTGTCACGCCAGTGAACATGCCATGTAATATCACGAGTGCCTGCTCCAGAGAACTCAACTCGACACTGATACCGATGCCGCGGTTACTGATGCCAAAATTACTAATACGAAAATTCGCGGCACGTTAAGGTGGTCGTGATGAATCACTTCCTGGCCCGGGCGGGGCGCGGCGCGCGCCTCAGGCCGACGACAAAAACATCCCCTAGCCCTAGGCGCGCCTGGGCCGGGCCGGGCCGGGCTGGCCTCTTTCCCCCGTCTCCACCGGTTCCACCCCAAATGGGATGACAGATCGGCTGGAATTTGTGTTATGGTTACCGCATCTGCTTACCCCGCCCCGCCAGGGAGACCTGAGGCAGGCGGCGGAGAGGGAGGGAAATGGGGAGAAAACTCTTCCGGGGGCAGAAGGTGCGTTTCAGCTTTAAAAGGAAACAACCGTTTTTTTCCCCTTCTCCGTTGCGTCCCTCTAACTCCTCCCTCTCCTCTTCCTCTTCCCCTCCCCGCCCCGCCCCTCCCTCGCGCGCTACCTTTCGGTCGGGACGATAAATCGGCCATACAGTGCGGCGCGCGGCGTGCGCGGCACGCGCCCGCTGAGCCTTAGGAAAGCACTCTCACTCACTCTTACACCAACGCCGAGCCGATCCGAGCCGAGCCGACCGAGAGAAAAATATAGACCTGCACCCGTACGCGATACGGGAGCTGCAGCCCCTGCCCTGGTTTAGAGTCACAATGCGCGCCGGGCCAGAGCGCCCCCACCCCCTCCTCCGCACCGCGCACCCGCCGCGCATCCGCCCACGCCCGCCCCGCCCGGCCCGCCCAAACCAGAGCCAATAGTTTATCGGTTATTGATCGGCAGAGAGCAGCTGCCACCGCGCGCCGCCCCGCCCCGCCCCGCCCCGCCCCGGAGCGGAAGGGACGAGCAGGAGGGCCACACACACATGCTCTTCCTGATCAGGAGGGCGGCATTGAATGTACACAAACACACACACACACGCGCGCGCGCGCGCACCGGGACTATATATCCCTGCTCCCCGGTCGCCGCTATTCGAACCGTTTAGCACTGCAGCCGCGAGACTGCAGCGCGCAGAGAGAAAACTAGGAGAGAGAATTAGGGAGAGAGAGA